>VWPW01004609.1:0-399862 GCA_013389825.1 Crypturellus undulatus | reverse complement strand
CCGCCGCCGCCGCCGGCACCTCGGCCTGCGGCGGGCTGCCCCTGCCCCTGCGGTCCCGGCAAGGCTCCGGGCCCCTGCCCGCCCGCCCGCGTCTGGGGCGCTCGTCCACGAAACGGGGCAAGCGGGGCCAAGGGCACCCGTGAGCACAGGAGGCGCCCGCTTAATGCTCCCCTGTTGCCACAGTGGGGACACACTGTTACTTGAAACACAAGTTACCGCAGAATCCTCTCCGTTCCCGCTCCCGGGGAGCCCTTCCAGCTCCCCATGGCCTGCGCCGAGCCCCAGCGAGCAGGTCTCCCGCTCCCGGGGAGCCCTTCCAGCTGCCCATGGCCTGCGCCGAGCGGCCTCGCAGCTCTGAGCAGCAGCGGTGGTGCCGGTGCCACGCGAGCTGCGTCCCCCCACACGGCCCTGCGCTAACAGAGACTTTGGGCTGTTCTTCAAACCCTGCTAGAAGTGCCTTAGCTCTGGGCAAGGGGAGCGATGGGGAGCCCCAGCAAGCAGGTCCAGGGAGGCCGGGGCGCCTGGGTGGCTTCTCCTCTGGCCACTTTACCAATAAGCCCCACCTATATCTATCTAGATCTGAGACAAAAGAGGTCGGGCCCCATAAGTTTAAGTGTCCTTACAAATACGGACAATAGGGATGGAGCAGAGTATGATAAAGTCAGACTTGTCTTTCAGCTTAGTTGCTTTTCTGAGCCGGGCTTTTAACATCAGAGTGAACAGACTGTGCAAGACAAAGGGCAACTCTTTCGTCAGAATAAGTGTATTTACCACCATTAATATCAATCAGATTGTGCTAATTTACGTTAATTGGGTACTTGGCATGTGGTTCCTTTGCCTTTGCCATGATAACAGTATCTTCATTTTTTTGTTATTTACGTATGCTATAATTTCTCCCATGACTTATTCGCAAATTGATCTATTAAATTATGTAACCAATTATTCCCTTCTAAAGGAGACAAATTGCTTAGGAACATATATTAATGTAACATGAAGGCAAAGGAAAGGCATAAATGTCCATACTTTGTAATTGCAGGCTTCTGCTCCTGAAGAGTATTGTGTCTGTGCAAAATAAAGTTGCAATGTTAAAGCTATGGTTTGCTTTCTATTAAAAAATAAATAAAACAATTAAAAAAAAGTCTCAGCCTCTGATGCTTTTGCATTTATTAAGAAGCAGATCTGTTTTTCCAGCAGGAACTACAGGCTCAACACCATGCAACTATTTCAGGGAGTAAATAGTTTTCCTGTAAGAGGTGGTAAGTGGATCGACTGCATATGCCATGTTGTAAAGACTGGGGAAAAATTCACCCTAACTCTGATCACTAGCAAGCTACTTGCAGTCCTCACTGCGAATGAAAGGAGCTGAGCACTACGTCTTTGAGAAACGAGATTAATTATGGGAACAGCACATGAACCTTAACTAGAGTGGCACTAAACAGCACTTAACTACAGAGGAAGCTGAAGGCAAAGGGTAAGAGCATCCCGCTGTGTTTTTACTATGTATAAATTCATTTTAGATTTTGTTTTTAAAAACAAATTCTTTGGTTGTTTTTTTTTCATTCTGTGAAGCACTTGCAACACACAGTTCGATTACTGCTAAGAAGAGCTGAAAAATAAGGCCCCAATTCTGCACTTATACCTCTGCATAGCTCTGTGTCCTTAAAATCCATGGGACTAGCGGTGCAAGGAAGGTGAAACAACACAGTCACCGTTGCCTGGATTGGGTTTACTTTCTTGCATTGAGCTATGGAGACCTTCTAGCCCTTCTTCAGTTAGGGCCCAGGGCACTGTGCACATGCGATATACAGTAACATGACTCTTCTGTATTAGCTTTTTGTCATCCTCAGAAATGCTAGACTCTCTTTCTCTTGAAGAGCAAAGCAAAGAACAGCTGTCCAAATATTGGTCATGGCTCAGCAGTCAATGGGGATTTCCAGTCAGACATACCGAGTCTCTGACAAGTAAAGAGAGAACTTAATGGTGCTGATGTTAGCTTGTGATTCCTTGAGCAAAAGTAGGTTACAATGCTCAAATAAGGTCAAGAAGGCAGGAATTCAGCTGGAAGTTCTACAGGGAAGAGAAACTTACGGATTTAATTTCAGAGCTAAGATATTTGTAGGAGCAGGTACTTAAACAGCTTAGCACTCAATTCTGGTCCACGCTCTTTCTTTTTATCGAGCACATTACGAAGAGGAAGGACAGACTGGGATATGCAGCTTTTCAGCAAGTCTTAGAGGTTAAATGCCACCATGGATGCTACAGCTGGTAGCAAAGAAGTGCTAAAGTAAAAAATAAAGTCATGAAGTAAATAAAGCAAAGTCCTAAGGGCTGCTATAAATTACACTGGAGACCAGATTTGTTCAGTCTCGGCATCAAGGGATTATAAAAACAACCTGGGATAACTGCTGATTTAATCTATAAAAGAGAGAACAAAGGTCAGAAATCCTTATTGATGCATGTAGTTTATCTACTTGGGGATCCTGAAGTCTTTTCTATTACTTGGATAACAACCTCTGAACACTTCTGCATGAGTAGTATGAGTAATACCAGTGCGATGATACCTGGCACCTGAAGAAACACCTCCACTCCTTGCAGAAATAGGCTTGGTGTGTCTCCTAGCCTAGCCTGGAGCAGCATCGTGTTCCCCAGAGATGTTCTGGGGGACGAGGGGACGATTTGCAGAAGAAAATCGAAGCTCAAGTTCAGTATCAAGCTCAATCAGGAAGAAGTAAGATGGAAAAGGAGTTGCAACTGAGGTTGTGTGTTGATCAATATTGCACAATATTGGTCAACAGACCAAAATTCCAAATTTTTCCATGTTTGACCATATCCAGGAGTCAGTAGCAAGCCATTTCCAGGGGCAATGAAGGCTGAGTGTACACAGTTATTCATGTTTGGTTTTAAGACACCAGGCTCCATCTGCGCCTCTGCTTTACTGGGGAATACCCGTTCTTTGTGGCCTCACCTGCTCAGAGCCAGAAGGAATGGCACGGTCTCTGCACCTACCTGCCTCCTTGCCTCTATTTTGCACTCCTGCTTTCTTTCTCAGGCTGTGTAACTAGACATAGAATCAATCAGTAGGTTTCCACTGAATATTTTAGCTTCGGCTAAATATTTTGTTTCAATAGAGGCAGTGAAATAGTCTGGTGGGGTGTCTCCTCCTGTGGATTCTGCGTTCACACCGTGTCCTACTGTGTGCGAGCCCTGATCCCACGGCTCCCTGTGCTAGGAGTGAAGCTGGTGGTTAATGCTGGATATTACTTCTAAATAATACACAGGTTAGGATTAGGGCTTAGGGGTAACCAATGGGTACAGTCATTTTCAGCTTCCAGAGAAATAGAGTATGCAGGCTTCCTCTCCTCAACTTGATTTTGCAAAAATCCTGTGAGTCTCCAAGACCTGATAAAACACCTTCTTTTTCAATGTTGGACATAAGCGTATTTTAGATTTAAGGGCATCGGGAGCGATAAAACCAGATTTTAGTTGTAGTGAGTGTGCCTTGCGACCCTTCTCACCAGGCTATGTCTTCTCTGTCTTGAACTTCTAGGATTCCACATAAAGCCAAGGACCTGCTGGGGTTTTTCTCTCCCATGTGATCTTCTGTTGAAAGTGGCGTTACAGAGACCATGGATGGTGAAAGGAATTGAGATGAGAGTTGGATCGCTTTGTACTGTCATCTGTGTGCAAAGAAGCAGTGACCTTTCTCATGGTTTGAACTCAGCATCTCAGCGTAGATTAAGAAGAGTGACTCATGCTCTCCTATGTCATTTGTACCTTTTATGTGAAGCTGCTCTGCTTCAGACTCCAAATGCTCCTACCGAAAAAACCCTTCCTCGTGCTCAGCACACAGAGCTGTTGGGAAAGTCTGTCTAGGAAAACGCTGAACTAAATTGTTAATATCGCCAGCACTGCATAGTCTGGGGAAAAATGAAGAAAAGGAGCAGATAAAAACCGAAAAAAGTAGTTTGATAATTTAACCAGCATGCAGATACTCCCTCTGGTATTTAACATTCAGGTACAATAGTGTATAGAATAAATACTCTTCAAAATCAAAACTATTTCTTATTACCAAGTAGGTCATGTTTCCAGCAACCATTTCTCAATATGTAAATATGAGCAGTGATTGCTTTAGAATAGATATAATTATATATTCAGCAGAATGCATAATTTTACCCAATGAACCATAGTTAATTTTATCTGAAAATTAGTGATTATCATTTTGGTGTTAATTACAGAGCACAAAATCTATCTTCAGTGTTAAAAGACAAGACTCATCTCTCTTTCATATAACCCGAGTCACTTGTGGAATAACCAAAGTCACTTTGTGATTTTAAGTATAAACAACAAACGTGCCAGAAGATAGCATTGCAAATGAAGGATCAGTGTTCGGAGTAGGACCTCTAGCACCTGCAGAGTTATCTTCCACTCAGTTCTGCCTTATGTATTTTGCCCACACAAGATTTTGCTCTTATGTATGTGGCTGTTTTGTGAGCATCCATGAGACGGGTCCGGAGGGGGCGCAGTGGGGAGAGAACAGCAATATTCACCTCATTCCTTTCCGCTCTGGATTCCTGTGTTTGGTTTTGTGCCTTTAAACTCTCTGCACGCCATGCAGAAAACCCAGGAGCTGATGGGAGGACTGCAGGTCTCAGTAAAGCGCTACGCAAGGAGAAGAGAGCTTGTGAGCGAAAAAAGAATCAGACACCTTGATGTCTGTTGTGCAGAAAAAAATATTGTTCGGTAGGGACTTCTCCTCAGTGTGCAGCCCACCTCTTCCGCCCTCCGCGATGGCCTGGGAAGTGCCCACGGGAAGCTCCCTGCCATTCTTCCCCTGGGCCAGGGGGACAAAACCTTATCGCCTGCTGGGACGGTCCAGGGCAAAACTCTCCTCCGCACCCTTCCTCCTCCTCGTGCATTTGGGCACGGAAATGCGCTTGAGTTTGATCGCAGATGATAGGATCGGTCCGGCAGACTTGGATATAAACAATTACCAAAGGGCTTTGCTAAGTTACTGTTACGTTGCGGGGCAGGGTGATGTGGGCTGGAGAGGAGCTTACTTGAATACACGGATTATCTAACATTTTCCTTAGCACCAGTGGGAGGATTTGAATGTGGAATAATTTACAAGTGAAAAAAACATATGGGGGCAACATACTTACCCGAGGAACATTAGCGCTCGACTTCAGAGCACTCCTGTGTGCCTATATATCTATTCATTGGAATACGCTGGAAATAATTGCATACATATGTGTGCGAGCCACACCCTCCAGTAATATCAATAGGCTTAACTTTTACGTTGAGTGGCAAATTAAGGGAATAGACTTTATTTTAAGTGTTGAACACATGGCTGCCAGCCAACAACTTCACTATGGCACTCACCCAAGAAATTGCTCCAAGGCAGCCTAATCAAGACAGAATTTCTGGCAAAAACGCATTTTGAGACAAGGCTCTCACTCTTTTTCCAAAGTAGAAAACTCCTTTGATGGCAGTCGGAGAGCGCATTTAAGAACATTCTCAGGTGCCTTTTTTGTAAACTGAAAACCAAACTCAAGGAGCCGGGGAAGAAAATCACAGGACTCATTTTAACATTTTTCCCTAATCCAATTGGACAATGGAGGTTGAATAACAGTCAGCTGATTTCACTTTACTTCTCATTTTTTCAATTCTGAGGGGGAAAATGCTCTTAATTTACTACAGAAGGTTTTGATTCTGCTCCGTAAGCACGAAAGGTGCCCAGGATTTAAACTACAGCATAAACCTGAGTTAAATCGTCTCATACCGGGCTACCCAGCTTTATTTTTTTTAATACTTTCCAAAATGCCGTTTTGGATTATTTTTTTCCCCCCATTACTTTTTATTGTTCCTGCAGAGCTTTTCATGCTTTGCATAGTCCAGTTCTAGCAAATGGCTTCAGTCAGAGTTGTGGTTTGTGGCAAAAAATGTAACGTGCTGGAGAAAAGACGGGGACGGCTCGGAAGCTCAGCAGCAACTTAACCCGCTCCGCGCGCTCGCGCGGGCTGCACGGGGGGCTGGATGCTTGGGCTGCCGCGTGAGAGAGGATGCGACGGCGGTTACGGTCTAGCAGGTTCCTCGCAGGCTGCTAACGGGGACGTTAGTGAGACCCGATGCCCTCCGTGAGCTCCGTGAGGTGACGCTCTCGGGAGGCAGGTGGCTTCCCGCTGGCTCCTGCGCTGGAATGGCTCCGGCCCCCTCCGGCTCCGCGGGAAGGCAAATGCCGGAGCTGCCAGGAATGTGACGTTCTGGAAGCGCAAGAAGCACAAGCCATTCTGGCCAGCGGTGAGTGACAGCCCTCCAGGAAGGCCAGGTCCGTATGAGAATGCAACCAAAGAGCTTGAAAAATAACAGCGAGACCAAGTACGGTATGAAGTCTCGGCTTTGGAAAATTCATTTAACATCTCATCCCTTAGACAAATAAACTTGCTTGCGTATTTAAAAAAAAATCCAAATACTCATTTTACATATAGGCATTTTTCTGTTCTTCTTGGTCCAGGCACTGAATGACTTTTGCAAATGCATGAGGATATGATTAGAGAAGTAGAGCACATTAGTCACCTTCCATTCTCCATCTTAAGAGAGATGAAATAGCACGCAGCGGAAGGGACAAAGGTTTTACATGGCTAGTCATTTTCTTTCCTTTGTAGCATAGATAATAAAGGCCAGAGAGTCTGTATATTTAAAAAAAAATCTGTTTTTTAAGGCTCTTAGTCTCATCATCTTAGATATTATACTCAGGGAGTATAAAAATTATATAATTGCAAGACAGAAACATAATCAAACTTCTTGTTAAAGCTATTTTAAACACGGGCTACTATCATTGGCAGATTTGGATTTGTTCTTTTTTTTTTCCTTTTTTTTTTTTTAAATTAAGTTCAGGTTAAACTGAAGTGTTTCTAAGGTTGCAAACAGTCCGAAACATTAACTCCGGCTTCCCACATTTGAAAGGAATAACTTCTTCATGTCTGAAAGATGAAAGGGCCGAAGGCAAACCAAACATCACATGAACTTAGCAGACAGATGACCCAGTAGTTTCAAACAAGTTATTGAAACTGCTGCTTGGGAAATTATCCCTAAAAGCAGCAGCACTTCCAGGAGCCCTTGGGCCTTTGTTGTTTGGAGTCCACTCTGACAGGAGGACATTGAGGCACGAGGCCTGACCTTAAAATGGTGTGGAATGGGTTACGTGTATTAAAGTGGCAGTGAGAAGGCTGTGTGGTGAGCTCGGAGCTGACCGTCCGCACTCCTGGAGGTGGAAAAGGGCCCTGAGGCAGCTGCGTTGCCTTCGGTAAACATCACTGACCTCCAGGAGGGAGAATGGGAACCATCTCAGGACACGACACTTGCAGCTGGATTTCAGATTTCTCCCGTATTTTTGGAGGAGAGAGGCTAAAGTGTGAGCCAGAGCCAGGCAAGGTGGCAGCTGCGGCAGCCAGCCAGGTGAGAACCAGGAGGACGAGCAGAGAGGCAAGCAAGGCTCCGGGGGCAAGCGCAGCAGGGGCGACACGGAGAGGAAGCGGTGAGCAGAACAAGAAACATGGTTATTGTTCAGAAAGAGAAAGAAAAAAAGATCTTGCGCAGCAGTTTCTTGAGGCACCAGCTGCTGCTTCCCTTGCAGCTACATGCAGTCACCTCCTTGCAGGGACTGGGTGCCTGCCCAGGCCTGCTGGCTCACATCCTGCTCCCTGTCCCGCGGCTCCCGCCGCCTTCGGGCCCGGCCTTCACGGATGCTCAGGCTTAAAAATTCCTGCAGGGAAGTCGGAAACCTGTAGCCATCAGAATAATGGGAGGTCCCTAGGGACAGCAAACACTGCTACGGGGAGAATTTATTATCAGCGGGAATAGAAGCCTGTATCAGCGCTTCAGTGGCGGATAAATCAGTGAGTTTGCTAATGATGTTTCACTTCTCTTGATTGAATTGGATCTGCAAGACAGAAATGCAGCTGCAAACTGAATTGTTTATACGGCAAGAGACTAACGGCGTGCCAGCCCTGACCACCCCGGGTTTCTGCATAGATGGGATAATTCAGCCCCCGTTACTGTTCTTATTTTATATGCAAATGAATTATCAACGGCTTTATATAATTACTTCCTGGACCACTTGAAAAAGAAATTTCCTCCCTGTATTCTTGCCAGAGTTTAACACTAAATCCCACTCCTGCTGGAGTCTGTGGGAGTCTTATTATATTACAGATATGATCCTTTCAGAGGACATTAGGAGTGAATACAAAATACTGGAATTGCCTGTAGTTATGAAGCTGTTATTAATTTGAGTTAGGGCCTATTACCTTATACTATTATCTGCATGTTCCATGTGCTTGGCTTTGTATGTATGATATTAAAGAAATATCGTGCATATCGGCTTCTTTTAATAATATTGCTTTGGAGATGATCTGGCTAATTGCCACCATCGGCCTCTTGCTAGGTTGCTCTCTGGGGTTCCAGCTATTAAATCTATGTGTGTTTTAAGCTCTAAATAGGCTGCTGCTCTCCCCGTCGTGATCAAGCAGAGTTGAAGCAATGGCTACTGGAAGAGTAGAGAAAGAATTGCCAGCTGGAAAAGGGGCCTGAAAAGCGAGAATCGGACATAAAATGATCATGAAATTGAGAAACAGCCTCAGCAACATCCTCATCTGCTAGGCAGGAATAGCTCTTGGTTGCTTGGCCTTTCAAATGCCTGAACTCCTAAATTACAGAATCAGTCCTTTCTGCTAGAGGGATGGAATGGACAGGGATGAGGGATGTGCTTTTGAGACCCACTAGAAATTAAACACCAGGATTTTGAAGTTCAGACTCTGTAACCAGTTCCTCCTGCTAAGAAGGGCAAGGTCTTACAAAGGCTTCCCTTGGTGCCTGAGGGGACCCTGGTGGCTTTGTTCCCCTCTGACGTTAAAGAGGTTCTAAGCAGTGGTTCAGACAGGCGGAGATGTTTGCTCCTAGGGAGTGACTGAGGTTTTCCTGCAGTGGGGAGAGCTGAGATAGCAGGATGCCCTTCCCACCTCCTCAGCAGTGAGACGTCTAGGAGAGGAGGAGAGCTCAGCTCCTCGACCACCAGGGTCGAGGTCAGCGTCCCAGGATCCCAGGTCAGGGATGGAGCTGCTTCCTCCAGACCAGTCCCTTTCCTTTGCCCCGGAGTGCCTGAGCATCGTTTCATGCCTTGCCGTGGCGGCGAGAGGCGAGGGCAGGAGCAGAGCGGTAGGAGGGCAGGGTCGGACGGCTGCAGAGCGCGTTGGGCACAGGGCTACAAGCCGTGGAGCCGGGGAGGAAACTTCTGTGAGGAAGATGACAGAGCAGGACCACAGGGGAACTAAAAATGACCGGAGCGAGAAATGCGGGGCAGTGCTCAGCTAGATCCTCGGAGATCCAGAGCATGAGCTTTGGACACCGAGAAAAGGGTGCTGCCGGGCATGTGCATTGAATTCCGCTGACGGTAACAGTATGAGAGGCGGCGTAGGCGTCTCCCTATGTCGAGTTTACATTCAGATGTTATTTCAAGCCCCGCAAAGTGTGACTACTGAAGCATCTGACATTTTAAAGGTTTCTCAGCTAAGAACTATTATTTTTTTTCCTCCAATTTTACTTCTAAAAACAGAAATTAAAATAACTCCGAAAAATCAACAAACACAAGAAAAAGCTTCTTTTCTTCACTTCGTTAGCTATAATTTTTGGCACACTATCAGAAAAAAAAATCCATAATTGTAACTGAGACTCTTGCACACTTGCTAGCCCTGAAAAGGAAAGGTTTGGGTCATTCCACACTTTACAAGCTTGGCAAGAAGGAAGTTAAACTAGCTGAACTATACTGCTCAACTAGCGATTTTTAATATGGCAGCTTAAAATTTCAGCAGTATAAACTACAGGTATGTTTCATTCCAGTAGGATGTGATATCATCCTGTAATGAAGTGAATTTGTAACTAACTCAGTTAAACTGAAGAGTCTTTTGCAGGCTACGGTCTGTGTCAGGAGGGACAGTTTCTGCAACGTAACACAGGACATAAGTGAGGTTAATCGCAGTGTATTACTTACCACAAAAAAGCTTTAGCTGTGGCCATGCTGCAGGAACACCTCATTTCGCTAGACTTGAATACAGATAGACTAAAAGAGCTATCGAAGGGAAGGGACTACAGCACGGGAGCTCTTTTTCTTCTTCTAAACAAGATTTAACTGCTATCGACATGGAAAGTATAGGACATCTTTTTAGAGCAGGTCAGTGTAGTAAAACACACTTGTGAAGGCAAATAATTAATCTCCTTGACGTGCTCTATAAAGGCATTGCCAGAGATTCAAGTTCATGCTCTAATACCGGGAGTGTGGATGACCTGAAGAAGAATACTCTCTGTGGAACAAGGGAGCACCGATCATTTATTTTGTTGCTGATTTTCTGCATTTTCTTTGCTGGGAGCAGACAGCGATCCCCAAACGAGGGCCTTCTCTGCTGCAGAGCGGCTGCTCTTCTGGTGCGTCCCTGCAAGGAATCCGTAATCTGTATCTCCGACGCAGCTTTTGGAGCAGGAGCAAGCTTAAATGAGCAGCTTAGCTTTCACACGCGCCTTCAACAGCTGGCGAAAGAGCAACCTCGGCTGCTCTCAGCAGAGGCGCCAAGGAAGAGCTTCATCTCCCCCCGTAACGCCTGGCCCACGGGAACTGAAACAGGACCAGAAGATGCCGGTGGCGCTGCCGAGATGTGCGTCGTGGTACCGCAGCACCAACGAAAACGTGGAGCTGCACTCAGCGCCACTGCGAATAACAAGAACTTCCCTCTTGTCCCTGGTGATCTGACATCACTGAAAATCCCAAACTCATCAACAGATACAGAGTAAATTGAGAGTAAATCACAAACAATGGTTATATCCCTTTTTGTAATAACGGATTAATGGCCACTACTGATTTTTGTTTTACAGCCATTTCAGCCATTTACATTATACAGCCATTTATATTCTACAGTCCTACAGTCCCGCAGGAAGGATTCCTCTGTTCAGAGCGACTCACTGAGTCGTGTGTCACAAGCTCACTGCAGCCCGAGGCCTCAGTTCACCGCTTTGCATGAAGCGGGCAGTGGGACGGGAGCCTTCAGCCATGCCCACCAGTTCATTAACGCGCTGCAGGCCAGGAGTGCGGCATCTGGTGTGTGATTAAGCAAGAACAGGCATTCAGCAGTTACTTCTGCCACAACAGTAGCTCCTTTCCTGCTGCTCAGATAAAAGATATTACAGTATCATAACCAAAAAGAAAAAAACTCCAAAAACCAAACCCAAAACCCTGTATAATCTAGTCAGACTTTTGGAGCTGTCTCCCAAAGGTCACCTCAGAACAAGCTTGTGGTTGTCTTGGTATTTTATCATCCATGGTAAGAAAGCAGCAGCCACAGAGCCTTAACTAGTATAGGGGGTGCTGGCAGGAAAGAGAATTTGCTTTAAAATGGAGCCTAATTAGCTTCTGAACAGGATTAGAAGATGTGACTGTCTGAGGTAGACATGAGGATCCAGGAGACTTTTTCCTCTCCAAAACAAAGGAAGGGAATAAGACTTAGCCACGTTGGAGTCAAAATTAATGAAACACAAGGTACGGACTTCTCACTGGATGTTTGTACATGTCTAAACCAGAAGGGCTGACTGAATCTCAGTTGTCCGATTCCTGCTAATGTTCACACCTCAGCAACTGGTATGAAGCCGAATCTTTTATGTATGCTCCTCCTCAGCCCGGTGTCTGCAAACTCAGCACAGTAATATTTACAGAGAAAATAGTAATAATGAAAATTGTTAGAAATTCTGGAATCCATAGAAACCCTTCTGTGGATTTGTCTTAAAAAAGAACTTTACCTTTTATTTTCAACATGGAAAATAAGCACATGTATTTTTAGGTGTTTTGTAAGACTGAAAGCTGGCTAAAAGGCCTGCAGAAATAAATTAAAAGGCTGGTTTTTATACCATGGCAGGAGAAAAATCTTGGGAGGTTCTGAGTGCTATAAAAATGTGTTCGTGCATTCTCTTCCAGCCGAGGCAACAGGGCCTTAGGAGCACTGACCACCTCCATCGATCTGCTCCTCTGCTTGCAACTGGTGAGCGCCTCCTGTAATCCTTCCACTACAAATAAGCTGGGTTCCTTTAAACAGCTTAGTATTAAGGCTCTACCAAATCAATTCATTTTGACTTAACAGCTAGGGAGTGAGCACGCAATTAAGGGCTGCTGGGGGACCTGGATGGCAACAAGCTTTGGCAGAGTTGAGCCACGAGGGTGATTCCTGCTGCTAAGAGAAAGGATGTGTGGGGCAGCTGAAAAGGGAACCTCTGAGCCAACATTGCACTCCTTCAGTACAAGCACATGGGCAGACTCTAAAAAATGCTAATGTATATAGAAAATAAAGGTCTGCTTAGCTTCCCGTGCCATCATGCAACGGCAGCTGTCTAGAGGAGTATAAAAACAGCCCATGAATAAAGCAGTATTTTGCTATCAGTTCCCAGCTTGCAGTCAGGTGTAGCTCAGGCACTTCCTCAGACAGGGCTTGTAGCTTCATGGCTAACAGCTTTGGATAGATCCTCCACCAGAGGATCCGCTCCAAAGCAGATTGCCTCACTGCTTTATTGAACCCATGTTTTGGTAAGGCGTTGTTTTATTTAGAACTAAGTTAAAATTTTAGGAGGACCACTATGAGCCCCAATCCTTTCCGCTGCTGTCTCTCCATCCTCTCCACAAATGTTTTTCTTTGGGGAGGGTGCAAACAACAGTCATGAGGGTAACAGTTTCATGTATTTTGGCGTTTCATAAGGCTTTGGAGGCAAAAAAAAAAAAACCCTCAGTGTAGTTCAGGAAACCAGCAATGGAATTGGCATCACTAGGCTGAAAAGTATTTTTCTTTCCAAAGACTGGGCATGTTCCCACTCATTCTGTTCACTTGCTTTCTTAGAACAAAATGATTCATGATTAAGTGGAAAATAAAACCCTTCTGTGACTGTGTAATTAATACAGTCTATTTAGAGAGGATCTCGACTCTAAACTCAAAGCTCGAGATGAGCAAGTTCTTCTGCACCTTCGGTCAGGCAGCATCTCTGAGCTGGTCCTGCCCTGCCTAAATCACTACTTGATCCACACACGCTCCGCCGCTTCAGGGGACGGGCCGAGCCCGGGCAGTTCCTGTGCTGCAAGCGCCAGGCCTCGAGAGAGCGCGTGGGCAGGAACGAGCGCTGTCACCCACCTGGAGCGCCGGGACACCGGCCACTGCGCTCCTCCACGGCAGCCCGGTACGGATCCATGAGCTCCACGCTTCACGCGCGGTGTCCCTGCAGCAGCTGTTGAAACTCCCTTCCAGGCTGCTCCTGCGCGCAGGTGGAAGCTCACGAGAGTTTTGCTTTGGACTCCTCAGGCACCATCACGTAAAACAACAGAGCAGGTCCAGCAGGGTAGATGTTCCATCAACAAGCGACACAAACACCAGGACAAACTTTTGTTATGGCATGAACATTCGGTGTATCAGATAATATTTTTATGTTTTTAAGAATCTACAGGAAAACAAGGTGCTTTCCTGTCCAGATGTTTCCTTTTGAGAGACTGCATTTTGCATTCTGGGCAATAATCTTGCCTTTTTTTTCAGGAAAAATATTCAGACCAGAGTGCCAAAAAATCATACTTACATATCTAAACCTAAGCAATTGAATCAAGTGTCTTGCTCTCCTTAATTTCTGTTCAAAGAGTCGAACTCTGACTAATACAAACATGATGAAGATGATGATGATACTTGAAATAAATACACCTCTCTTGAGGACAAAGTCTGAAATTTTTGCAAACAGAAAAAGGCATGTAAGAATCAACAACATATGGAACACATATGTATTTACCCTTCACAAAGGCTGTTACAAACACTTAACTTTTTTGTAATATTTAGCTCCTTCTAAGTATATGATACTTGTAAACAGTCATTATACAAAACGTCCATCAAAGAGGAAGAATACTTATCAATAAGAACGCAGGAAAACTGTTCAGTTTCCTCTCAGTTGGCCTGTACATACAGACATACCAAACTGTGAGCAGCTTTGTAGGGAAATAATTCTGCAAGGACAAACATTCTTGCCAATGTCACCAATGTATAAGTGTAGGCAATTTTTCTTTCAGTAAGAAATTTAGAGGTCATTGCTTCATTTGTATGATAAACTTACACTTGCCTGTTCCGAAATGCCTTTTTTTTTTCCCAAGGTGCTTGCAGTAAGACCTATTACCTTTTCCCCCCAGTCTTCAAAAGCGCCTTCAATCAGTCATAAAGTCTTCTTCCAAACACGAGGCTGGCCTTTGTATTTCCACGTAGTGGATACGGAAGTCAAGTTTCTGAGATTAAGACTAGGTGTTTGTGAGACAACTTGTGCTTGTGACTTTATAGCAGCCTGTGAGAAGTTCTGCCATCAGCAAGTTAAGACTTCCCATGGGACGGCGCTGCATGAGCTGTTGACATAACTGAAAACAACAGCATAAAGTTCTGGTCAGGAAGAATGAAGTCCATAAACCTGCACCACACTTAAGTCTGCAACAGTGTATTCGTCTCCCCTGGGCTTTAGGTGCAGGTGGTTCCTTGGGAATCTTACCTCCAAGTCTCTCTACTTTCAATCTCGTAATGCAGCAGACTGAAACCTTCTACGAACAGTTACACCAAGGGAAAGGATGCTTCTTGTGTATTCTCTCTGAAGCGGAAAGGAATGCAAAGTTTGCCCTGCACGAGCTCTCTAAAAATACTTTGGGATACTAGAATTTCTGCTTCTGCCAGCAGACCAAGTTGAGAAACACCCAAGGCAAGAAAGGGAATTTGGGCAGAAGGTAACAAGGAAAGGACCACCGCAGAGAAGCCCTTTCATGGAGAAACTCAGAGCTCTGTGCACAAAACCTGACACAGGGCTTTCCCCCAGCTTTCCCTCATGTACCGCCACATATGGCGTGGTGGCACGACCAGCATGCCTGGGACAGGCCTGTCAACCCTCTTGGTGCTTCTCACTGTTGAAACTGCACTTGCTCACACTGCAACCTTCCTTAAACACAGCAGCAAAGAGAAGTCTTTAGCGTCTGACAACTTAATGTGAGGGACGTATGGTGGTTTGGTAAAAAAAAAAAATCAACTACAGGATGTTACAAAGAGAATTTATTTGGTGAACAAAGACAAACAAAACACTTGAATTTCTCACAAATCCCTCCAAAAACAAGAGTGAAGACAAATGCAGGACTATCACCCACAACCCTTCTCCCTCTCTTCCCACACAAGAGTTTTTCAGATCAGTCCCACGAGGAACCAGTCTTGGAGGTTTTTAAATTCAGTCTTCAATTTAACGCCATCTCACCGCACTAATATGAAGGAGGTGGAACTGGAAGGAGGTGAAATAAAAAATGGTGCTTCTAAAAACATAGTAACGCTGATGCCAAATTGCACTTCAGCTTTGCTTTTGTGGCTGCGGCCGAGGGCAGAGTAACTACAGTCGTGTGTACAGGAGACCCAATGGGCCAGTAAGAATTTCAGCTGCAACTTTCTGTTCCCGGAAGGAACAGAATGCTTCTGAGAATGCATATGAATGCTTCTGAGAATTGAAGTGGCGTATTTTTCCCTGCCTTGCTGTAGAAATGCTGCGTAACACAAACTACCAATCTCCAGCATACAATGACACGCAGCAGCAGTGCTTGGCAGGAGCGATCAGGGTACCGTTTTTTAAGGAGTCACCAATTCTAAGGGGCTGATCGTGCTTCCCTTGCGCAGACACTCCAGCAATCGGATAGGCTGCACGAAAGCCCAAAGCGCCGCAGCGGTGGGGCCGAGCAGCCTGTGCGGACGGCGCGGCGCACGCGGGACCCATCGGCCGCGTTTGGGGCTGCGTGCCCGCAGCACAGACGTTGTCCCAGGGAAGCTGCACCTCAGACGATGGCAGCTCCCGCTGCTGCACAGTTTCCAGCCTGCACATGCAGCGTGCAGGCACAGCCTTGGGCTTCCACACCAGGTTCTTCTTTTTCCTTAAAGAATCGAGCTGTTTAAATGCTTCTTATTACAGTGTCAAAAATTGCTGTTGGCCTTGGCCCTCGTAGTACTTTTTCTTCTCAAACATCTTCGACTAAAGAGACCTCTAACAGTGGGTGCCATGTCAGGCATCTGTTTGTTTTTTTGTTTGTTTGCTCCCTTTCATCAAAGCATTTTTCTATATAGTCTTGCTTCAGTGCTGAATTTCTGCCAGCTAACTATCAGTCTGGAAGAAAAAATTCCTGACTACAAACCTCTGAAAAAGAATTCAAATGCCTGAGCTAGAGTAATTTGATAAGCTGTATCTAGGCCAATGGGCTCCTGGTTCCCAAATATCAAAGATTAACAAACACAACACTTCAAGCTGTGCTTTGTCAAATGGACTCCAAAACCTACTATATTAAATTATAATAAAAAATTGGGAATACTCACTTTCCTAAATGGGAAGAGCAGGCAGTACATACTGTCTTTTTTTTTTCTTTGTCATCACTTTAGGTTTTCATAGCATAATTTTACTGCATGCAAATGACTAGTGCTACATTTCTAGCAAGCACATTCAAGGCAAGCTGGTATCGAACGAAACTATGGCTTTAGATGGGTGCAATATCACTGTCCTTCCTTTTGCAACTTGACAAGCACATGCACGTAGAAAGGACTGTGACCGTCACCGACTGATAGAATAAAAAGAACTCAGGGCAAAGAACAATCCTCCCTCCTTCCCTCTCCTATCCCTCCCTCAGGGAAAAAAAAAAAAAAAAGAACAAACAACCACCTAACCAAGAGCAAAAATTGCAATTTGCTCTTTGAGCTGCACACTCTGGCTGAGGCACACATTGCTACAGGTCTGTGCCAGGTCAGAGCACAGCTGAAGTACTCACAGCTTGAGCGGAATAACGGGCCAGTATTTGGGCTGATATTTGTCACAGTTCCTATCAAAGTCAAGCTGCATGGCAGTCTCCATCGCATGGATTTTGGCAGCTCTGTCACCGTAGAGTTTCTTCATTTCTGCCATCTGCCTCTCCCCAGGTCTTTCTGTAGGTGGCTGCACAGAGCGCCCCGTCTTCATGTGAAAATCATGACTAGCGTCCACATACTCAGCTTGGTACTCAGCTTCCAGTTGCTGCTGTTTCCCTAAACAAATAAATCACAGGAGACAGTTGCACATTACTAATCTATCAATGACTAATAATTTGGGCTAACTTTTTAACTATTACAGATTCGAATCTGCGCTAGGACCAGAGAGCCCAGAGCCACGTGCCCCGAATGGAGCTTACTTGCACAGTTTACAAAACAACTCGCACCTTACTTGCCATGTTGCGCTCTATAGGCACAATAACAAATCCCTACTGAACAGGGCAACCAAATCAGATTGGAAGCAGTGAGAAGGGAAGATGATCCTGGAATTGGTTCCAAAAACCGCAGAAAATTTCTGCATTAGCAATAAAGAGTGAAAATAAGCATTGCTTCCTTTCTCCTCATCTTATGTGTATCTTGAAAAGAAAGAAAAAAAATGCAAGAGAGTCGGTTTCCAGAGTAATTACTTAGCAGCTGAGATAATGAAATGATGCACAGGATAATGTAACTCTGGCAGAGTCATGGTCAGCCGAAATTGCAGTCATCTCCCACTCTATGAAACTGAGGAAGCCAATCTGCCACACAGGTGCCAGCCACCAAGCCCATCCAATGACCCACAACGGCAAACAGCACATTTAGACACCCCAGCCAACTGCATTCGCTTCTCAAGACTTGCAGACTTCAAAACAAACAGCATTATTGCTGCTGCTTTAAAGACAAAATGAAACAAGGCCCAGCATAAATCTCTCCAGTGCAGCTTTTAAAGAGGATTTGAACAGTTCAAAGGGGTAAAAGGCTCGGATCAATCTGCCATCAAAAATCCTCTTTTGCAAGCCCAATCTGTGAGCAAGAACTCAATGATTTTGTGTGCCCAAAGTTAGCTCCACTGAGCAGGTGCCGCACCGGTTGCACAAACAACCCTCCAGCAAGAAGATGAGCTGTGCTCTTGAAGTGCTGCAACACTGAAGTGCTACAAAGGGATCTCTCTTACAGGGACATTTGCAGAAGAGGAACAAAATCACCTGCCAGGTGTTCAGCTCCTTCACCAACCAGTACCAGATGACGGTTCTCAACACTTCCATCACAGAAACAGTTTGTTACTAATGTTATTTACTAACGAGCACATGGGCTCAAGAACAAGCTCTTCCTAAATAACTAAAGGGACAGAGCACCCACAGATGGGGATTTACCAGTCACATACAGCACATGCCTCTTTATTCGGAGCCATGGACCTCTTCCCTCCTTCTCCCAAGACAGAGGTTTAACTCCCATAGAACATATGACATCTGCAAGCCCTAAACAAAACTATCCTATTATATCCATGTCCAACATCTGCAGTTTATTTTTACACTGGAAAGTACTGTAGAGAGCAGCCAACTGACAGTGTCAGCCTCACTAAATGAATTATCCCCCCTCCTCCCTCACTCATGGAAAACGGCCATTTTCAAGCAGTATAATCTGAAACTTCAATCCTGGCACCCGTTTGTCTGAGAGGGACAGGGAGCGCGCTAGTCCTGCCATTCCAGACACCCTCCGCAGTTCCGTGCCGGCCGCGAAGGCAGGGGCGCTTGGCGCGCTGTTGCGAATCCTGTGCAGGCAGCAGCTCTGCTCTCAGACACCCCGTGCACCCAAAGTGCCCTGCTTTGCCAGAATTCACACGGGAACACGCACGCGGGTCCACATGTGCTTCTGCAAGGATCAGATTTACTTGGTGCCAGGCCACCTTGGCCAGAAGCTCTGGACGAGGAGAAGCAAGGCAGCCTGGGGAGCCCAGCACTGCGGGACAGGCCGCAGCTCCGAGCTGCAGCTCCAGGCAGAAGCTCCATCCAGGTCGCAGCTCCCGGTGGCGGCGCGCAGGCCCTGCGCAGCTGGTACAACATCCTCATGGGCACCTTGGGCTGCTCTCAGACACAGGCCTCACTCAAACGACGCAAATCACCCTGAACGGGTTGAGACAAAAAAAGCAAAAACAGTGTCTCCCGCTCTAGGCTACACAGCAAAACTCTGGCGGGGCTACAAACTGAACTCGTATTTGTGGGCTCTCTTGGGCCACAGAGATGATTCCTTATACTTCTGCATTGCCCATGGAGGATTTTTACCCTTTCGCTCCCTAGCTGCCTGTTAGAGAGGGCTGCTTCCTACCTGCCTCACCTCGGCATACCCTGGGATAGCTCACTGCACACAACAGTACTTGAGAAACACTAATTTCTCTGGAGATTTATAATGAATGCTCCTGACTGGAATTTTAATGAGGTTTTAGCAGACGTTTTATGACAGATGACTGTATTGCAGTTTGGGTACATAAATCTCCATCTGGGGCACAAATAGCACTGTTCATAAACCTGCAGATCCTACTGGTAACAAAGCAGCAGCGATTTTGATTCCTCTCTCAGAATTACCTACCGAGCTTCCAGAGTATACAGTATTTTACATGTATCATATGTGCTGCCCTTAATTTCTTATCTAATTTGTAATACGTTGATGTTTTATTATTAAAAAATTTCCAGAGCAACCCTCTCACAGGTAGTGCTAGGCATTTAAAAGCAGCACTTTAGAGAATCCAGGCAGAGGCTGGGGACAGAATTCCCTGAAAAGGACACGGCTTTCCAGAGCAGAGGCTGAAAGTGAACATTGAATGGGGCAGCTGTTGCTAGCATCACCATTTTCCAGTTGTGCAGGAGGTGCTGTAGCTTCCAGTCGGTTACTTGCGTGAGATAGATACAACCACGAGAACATCCAGTACCAGCGAGGGTGCCATTTGCCACCATGGATAATCACAGAAGGAGAAGCCATGGAAGTAGAAAGTACACAGACTAGTACATCTGCAAAAGCAAAACACTGGCTAAACACAGAGATAAGTACCAGATGAAGGCAAAGAAAGTTTCGTCCTGTTAAAGCCTTCTTAGGCAGGGCAGTGGCTGGGAAGCAGGACTGCCCTTAGTTGCAGTGACTGTGTTTTTCCCTTACATCTAGACTTGCGTTAAAAACAACACAGAGCAACGCCACTCGTCCTAAGTGTGCAATTATCTATTCCTCAGACAGAGGACAACAAGCATCTGATAATGGAAAAATAAAATAATGCGTTGCCTATAACAACAATAACCTATGGAAGCATCCAGAACCTCTTTGAAGCAAACGCCAGATATTAATTAACGAACTAGGTACCCTCAGCTTGTAGTGATGAAGTCCTTGGCTCTCGAAAAGCAGAGAAGCATTCTCCAAACTCATAAGTCACCGTGCTGCCATATAACAAATGCGAAACAAACAGTTTTGCACAATTTTGAGCAGTTCCTCCTTCCACTTCATAAGGACTAAAATAAATGTGCTTTCCTTCGGAGCATTCCAATTTGACTGCTGGCAAGCTTCCCCTAATCGTGGAGCAGTGTTTTGCAAATGTGAAAAAGCTGGGCAGGCAGCTCTGGTGTTGTTTGGTTACTGCACCAGGAATAAGCATTGCTGACATTTCTGTAATTGGCGAGTTCCGCTTCTCTCCAAAGACTCTTTTCTCTGGAAGCTCTTTCAGAAGTAACTTATTCCTGCTAAATACAGCTCTGCTGGGAGGCCATCGTTGTCTGGCCCAAACCAGTTGGGATGCCTTTTTTTCAAGCACAGTAAATAATAGCTGATTTGCTTTCTTCTTTCAGGAGCAGCAAGGTCTTTATGCAACAGCCTTCATTCAAACTTGGGACACCATCAGTGATTCCAAACCTTCTGACAGAAAGTTTTTCCACTTTTTCTACTTGCTATGAGCAATGACTTTTAATTTGGGGTGTACCTGTTGAAATGAAATGTGTACTACTATAAACAACTAAAACGACATCCATCCCCACCAAGTGCCAAAGGCAGGATGAACAGTAACTAATATACTAACTGTTCCCTGCATTTGGAGCTTCATATTGACACAAATACCCCCTTACCTACCTTCTGCAAGGCTATGGCCATTCTCAAGATGAAAGCAATTTTTCCTAAGGGATCACAGAAGCTCAGGTCCTGAGCTCATTGCTTCTATTTTATAAAAAGAACATGAAATGCTTTCTGTAAGTACAAAACCCAAATTCAAAACTCAAATAATTACTCTTATTTGAAGCAAGTCTCCATGAAGAGACTTTTCAACATTAAATAGCGATAAAAGCAGTGAGGGTAATGATCTATGATAGATTTTAATGAAGGTACTGAGAGATTCATACCCAGCACTGTGTGGTTTCTTGTACAGTTTTTAGCTCTTATTATCTATATACCTAGCCCTTAGCTTACTGCTGCCACTGAAAACATGCAATTTGGCAACATTTATCATAAAAACAGCCTTCTCCACAGTTATTTAGGTGTTCCTGGGCTCTGCCACACACCATGACATTTATGGTGAGAGGCAAAATGGCAAACGGCTTCTCCTTAATTGACTTTCAGCTTCTTGCTTAGTTAGCACATTATTCTTCAGGGAAATACTTCACTTTCCCCAGGCTTTTTAAAATTCTTTCATGTCATTTCATATTGATCTATATCCCTGTCCATGTCCTTGTCTGCTTACCTTGAGTAACAAATGATTTTTGTATCACCATGGCATGTGCACATCAGGAGCTTTTGCATCTTTTCTCAAACGTGGCCTGGGCCCATTTGAGCAGCATACCTCAGCAGTCAGACCTTACTCATTTCTGCTGCTTAAAAACCTGGTTCTTTGCCTTCGAATGCCACTTCCCACAAGCCTATCTGCTGCGTTAAATATTCCTCCCACGCAGGCTTCTCGACAGCTTGAAAAGCTAAGTAGCCACGAGAACTTCCAAAGTTTTGTCATCTGACCATTTGATTATGTATTATATTTATTATGCCAGTATTTGCATGACCCAGGTGTACCATGGGGCAGCACGCTATCTTCAGCTTGAGGAATTCCAGCAAAATAAGGAATTCAAATTGAAGATTTTGTGGACAGGATCTTCGGGGAGTTTTAATTTCAACTCTTTAAATATCTACAAAGCTACAGATTCCCAGAGGGCTGAGAACTCCAGCATTACTCTTTGCTTTGCAGGATGACAGTCTGCATGTGTAGGAGCCTGTGATACACAACTGACTCACCCTCACATCAGTAAAGATAAAGTATTCAGGGTTATGTAAAATAGCATTGTCTTGTTTGCTGGAGGGTTACTTTAAAACACTAAGTAACTTAGAAAAGAAAAGAGAAAGAAGAGAGTGGTGATTTTATAGCAGCAGAACAGCACTGCTTTAGCTGTGAACTGTCTTAGGGAAAACAGACTCACATTTGAGCTTCTCATTAAGATGTTATGCTTGGAAAAAAAAGAACACCTTACGAAAGGATTACAGATAATAGACACAGATAACATTTCCCTTCCCTCTTCTAGACTCTGATCGTCAAAGAAGTGTAGACAGTCTGGCTACGTCTTACTTTATTAGCAGTGCAATCTATGCAGAAAAAAACATGAAAAGAAAATTCAATGGCTATAGCTGGTTTGAAAGCACTCTTCTGTATTAACAGTGACTTTGCTTGGGAGTAGTTGCCTGTACAGACTAGCTCTCAGCTACCACTGTGACAACCAAACATGAAACAGAGCTACCACAAATGCTAAAGATATTAAAAACATCAGTACCTCTATGCTGATATGTTTTCCATGTGCTAGCTGAGGAGGGAATGAGTTAACAGAAATTGAGTATTTCGCCACAAGTATCCATAAGCAATGCAATAGTCTCAAGCAAGCGTCCCCTAACACGCTCTGGAGTAAGAGCAGATGTGGCTCCTTGGCAGGCACACTGCGCTTGGAGACTGGGGCTCTGCAGACATTTTTCTCAGCTACGGAGCTGCCTTATGCAGCTCCCGCTCCCTCCTGCCCTGGGTCTCAGCTCCAGCTCCCGGGCCTCTCGCGGAGGCCAGCAGAACCGTTCAGGAGGCCACATGATGCTTTGCCGCTCAATTCAGCCCTGCTGCAGCCCGCTGTGACAGCACCAGCCATGCTGGACTAACAGGGGCGGCTGGGAGCAGCAGCGAATGGCCAGGAGGAGCAAATCATGACCTGGCTTTGGCACCAAGAAAAGTTCGCTGTACCGCAGCCTGACCGAAAGGCCATTAGTGAGGGCAGGAAATAGGCTAAGGAAATAAAGGATCCTCCTTAAGAAAGCGGCTGCTGCTGTCAGAGCAGGCAGAAAACAGATTTTATTTCCGGACCAGTGAATTGAGTCAGATATCCCCTCTTTCATTGCCATGGACATTTTCAATAATTTTTAAAGAGTGAAGCTCTGTAGGAACAAGGGTGAATAACTTACCAAGCCAGCAAGTGACTAAATGTTAACGCAGAAATCAGGAGTGACTAGAAAGCCAGGAAATGGAGTTAGAGTCGAGGTGTTCCACTTCCAGATTTAGAAGCGAGTGGTCCGTATCACTCTTAAGTTACTTATCTACATCATACCTCATGCTAATGAACCCATAAAATGAGTTTAATACCTTCTGACCTGATAGAGGGCTTTGAAGGATTAATTATCACATACTGTTTTGAAAACCATGGGTTAAATGACTTGCAGAAAGGTACACAGTGAAGAGGAGATTAAGGCAGCTAATTTCTGTTTTACAAATAGGATTAAGAATGCAGAAGGGTTGTCTTGCTGTCTCCAAAACAAACTGCCAAAGATCCTAGATGTAAACACAGGCTTGAAGGGTTGCATTGTTTCTACTAGCAATAGACTACACTGGTTACTATCCACCTAAATAGCCTTTATTTTATTTCCTTCTATTCGCTATCTCAATGAAACCCTTAAGAAGGGATCTTCTAATCCTCAACAACGAAATTAACTAAGACAGTCAGAACTAATAAATATTAGGAAACCACCTTGCTTGGTGGAACCTCAAGTGAAAGTCCGCTGTAGAATCACAGAAATCACTATGGTTGTAAAAGACCCTCAAGATCATCGAGTCCAACTGTAAAAAACGGTAGAAATTGCAGTGTTCTAAGCACAGTCCATCCTCACACACACACACACACACGTACGTCTCTGGCAGCTCCATGGAAGATACAAAACACACAGACGAGATGCAGTTCTGCTTCACTTATACCACATGATGAAACACAGACGCTGCCGCAAAGTTTATTCATGTGACAGAATTAAAAAGCCAGCAAGTTGCTGCCCACTCCTGAGCAATTATACCAGCTGCCTCGAGCAAGGATCAAGCCCAGTGCAGTAAGATTACATAGAGCCCAGCTGACTTTGAGCTCCCTTCCCCCAAACACCTCCAATCTGTCACTGATGGCAACAAGGCTGAGGCCAGACAAAGCCACCAGCGCCAGGGTAAACAGAAGGATTACTTAAATCTATATATAACTGCATCTGTATACACACATATGTACACACACCACACAGGCAGAGAGGGCTGAACACATTTCAGCTTCCCAAAGAAACACTTCTACATTGGAACTCTTCCTTAAAGAAGAAAAGAACAAAAGCAATGAAAAAACACGGAGTTTCCCCGCCATGACAGCTTTCACATGTGCTCTGAATAGAAATTAAGTACATGCACTTGGAAGAATGTGCTCCATGATGTATAGAGTGTTAGGGAGAGGAGGAGGAAGAAAGGAGGAGAAAAAAGAAAATATTTAGCTTGCACCAGCTTTCTAGATCAAAATTCTCTTCATTGTGAAATTCCTTTCCTGAATCCAGCCACAGGCCACACTGCTGAATTCTATTTGTTTTATTTGAAGATATGTATCTTAAGTTAAGATATTCCTACAGTGGGCAGCATTTTTAGGGGCATCTAGACAGAAGGTCAAACTGAAGGAACCAGCAAAGTGCATCACAGCTTGCAAAAAAAAGGGCTAAGATCAGTTTCCTTCCGACCTTTGCTTATTTCTCTTTGCTAAATAATATCACTTACAGGCATCAATATTGATGGACAAATTGATACTTTCAAGACATCACTGGAGTTTAAGAGCAACAGTAGGAAGTGCACAAACCAAACACCAATTTAAACCCTGATTCTGTTCTTCCACCTAGCATCAATTTAGCATCTTAGTAAATTACATGGAGCTATGAAAATGTTCAAGTTTAATTGCTACACTTAGGACTAAAAACACAATAGCAAAACAGGAAATATGACAAGGGAGAATCCTAGAAGTGCCTCTATTGCACTTGTTATGCTGAAAGTAATTCAAGAGGGCGCTGTGTAAGCTGCAGTACAGTCTGCTTTAAAAAGGGAGCTGGCATTAAAATTGTTATCAACACATCTTAGCAAGCATGAGCTCCACATCTGCCCTCAGCGATTTCAACAGGGCGATTCACACAGGAAGCAAGTGGAAGCGCCTCGATGGAAGAGGAGACTTTATGCAAGAGCCATCTGAACAAAAGCAGAACCAGGGCGAAAGCCTGTTCAAAGCAAAGGTTAGTAGATGATGCCAAGCTAAATCAGGCCATACAGATAACTAGAGATCACCATTTTAACCACTGAGAAATGGGCAGATGAGGAAGAGGCAGATGCTTCTCCTGCACTCCATCAAAGCTGGTGAGATGCTCTTCAAGTTTCCACCTCAACACCTCCTCCACTAATGTGACACACTTGATGCAATCTTGTAGTCTGGAGTCTTCCAGGGTTTCTCTGCCTCCTTTCCACCTTGCCATGGGCCAAAAATCCCTAAGTAATGACAAGGGAAGAATTTTAAAGCAAGTATTCCAGTACCTTTGTTTTACTCATGCTCAGCAATTGCTTCACAAATTGCAAACCTCCTAGAAATAAATGAGATCTGTAAGTCCTGTCCTGAGTGAGAGGGCAGCAGCATGGCTTGTTAGTATCTGTGAGTAGCTGTACCGAAGTCAAGGCCCGAAGCCTTGGGACAGACCCACATACCACAGCAAAGCTTACCCAGTGCCTGTGCGAATACACGCACGACTTCTAGAGCAACAATTACTACACCAGCAATTGCGAATGAAATTAAACCCAAGGAGGTTCTCAGACAGCCGAATGTGAACCATAACAATCAATAGTGTAATACCCATGCTATTCATCTCAGTACGAACCTAATTTCAGTACAAATATCCATTTAAGATTTATTCTTTATTTCACACTGCTGGCACAATTTCAGTGCACTGCAGAATGGTGTTTTAACAATTTACATGCATTTCCTTGAGAATATAAGGGAAAACTTTGACACTGGGTTTTCAGTATTTGGGGAGCAAACATCAGCTACAACATTGATGAAGAATTGGGTCAAACTATACCGAGTACCTCATCTGGTTCATCTCTTGCAGGCAAGGAAGAACTATTATCCCCATACTATAGGTGCAATTCCCTGAAGCAACCCTGGACACAAACTCCTAGAATAGAGGCATAGTGAGATTGGCAGGACGTTGCCTCACAAGGTGGCTCAGGTGCTTAACCCAGCCATTGGCAGAGACAGGGTGACAACATTCCCTTGCACGCTGAGGTGTGAGGTATGTCTCCCTTAGGTGTGAATGGCTTCCTCCTCTTTACTTTGGAGGGGTGGCTGGAAGAGTAAAGCTGTTCTTTTGGATATCTGCTTTTAAATTCCATCCACGTTGAAAGCTTTTGTGGTCCGGGTGCTACATGACACGTGCAAAGGTCATGATGGAGGTTGTAAAGGTCACCCTAGCCTAAGACAGGTAGCTGAATAGCCCCTGTCATCTCTCACACTTGATCTGGGGCACGTGAGGAAGCAAGTTTCAAAAAGACCCAGGCAGAAGTCTCTGAACTTTCTGTCTCCAGAGCTCCAACAATTCCATTGTGACAATGGGCAAGAATTCCCCCTGGAAGTTTCTGGCAAGACCATCAAGCAGTGAAAGGTTGAAAAGCACAGTGTGTCTCTGAAGTTTTGCCATTAATAACACCCTATTAAAATTAGCAGGGGTAACTTATGAGTCTTCAAGCGAATCTTGAGAGAGGCTTATAAAATAAAATAAAATGAAATAAAATAAAATAAAATAAAATAAAAATTTCAAATGTTAAATACTTGAGATACTTTGCTTCCATGCTCTGTCCCTTGTACTGCCACTGTGCGTTTACAGGGTTGAGAGTATCATGCTGAAGAGGTATGAATTCAGTCATCAGTGCAGAGCTGAGTCAGAGCTTTCTCCTAAAATGAAACCATTCAGGGATCCAGAAACACTGCATATGACACCTACATGGAACCAGCAATCAACAGAGTTCGGAGGCAATGGCAGAGTGCACTAGCTGTGAAGGCAGACTGCTCAAGAGCAGCGCCTGGCAGAGAGCAGCTTTTATAGCCCTTTTCTGCAGAGCTGTGCCTCTCAGTGTGGGCTCACCTGCTCTCTTCCACGGGAGCTGCAGCTGCTTTCACAGGCTCCCCTGCAGGGACAAAGAATGAAGAGAAAACTAGGGGAGCCGCTTAGAGTAGATGCAGATGCTGATGGAATAAGCAAGCAGGCAGATCGGCCTTCGGAAAGCTACCAGTAAACTCAGTAAAAGCAGGGCCTGTGTCCTCAGCCCCACTAAGCTGGTCCCATGCGAGGCAGCCCTCCGCAACAGCCCTCTCAGAGATATTTTTGTTCTTACCATAAGGCTGGGGAGGGATTCCTTTTCCACACATAGCCCCTTGGATCTTCTTAGAGGTTCCTGAAAAAGCTCTGCAGAGCCCAGGTACGTCACAGCAGTGCGCTTGGGCCTTGGAGCCCACATGGACACGAAGTGGGCACTGCACACCGCTTGTCTGGCCTAAAACTGATTTTACAGCATCACAGAAGGGTTGAGGTTGGAAGGGACCTCTAGAGATCATCCAGTCCAACCCCACTGCTCCAGCAGGGACACCTAGAGCACATGGCAGAACGTGGTGTCCAGGCAGGGTTTGAAGATCTCCAGAGAAGGAGACTCCATGACCTCTCTGGGCAGCCTGTTCCAGGGCTCTGTCATCCTCCCAAGTAAAGAAGTTCTTCCACATTCCCTGAATTACTTCCTGCATTTTATCTGTAAGGAGTAAGTCCCAGTAGCTAATCCATCAGAGCTGTAAAAGTGACAACCCACAAAACAGCAAGCCACTGACACGGCTCCAGAGCACCCTTCTGAGATCACCAAGTATCCAGAAAGAGTTCTTGAAAACAGACGTGGCCCATGGATGGTAAAGATAGGGGCGGTTGCTGGGGCAGTATCTGCCCCAGCCTACGTGTCTTATCTGCGTATCCTCAAGAGGCATTCCAGTCAGAAGGAATTTTACCACAGCATTGACTTACGAGATGACCCAATTGCTCTCGCTGACTCATAACTTACTGGCTCACGACTAACTTGGGGATGGAAGCTCTCTGGGAGAACGGGTAGTTCAAATTCCATACTTGCCCAGTAAAGATATTGTCAAAAGCATGTCTGCTGGTCACGGAGATAACAGCTGTTAAGCAAAAGGCTGGGATTAACAACTCTTCTCAGATCGTACTCTTTGTCCTCAAGCCTGTTGCTTATTCCAAATGAGGTAGGTAGAATCCCTTACACACGCAAACAAGCCAAACATCTCAACAAACCACTTGAGGCCAGCAACCCTTAACGCATCGTCTGTGCTCCGCACCTGCTTGTGGGCTTCTTTGCAAGTGGAAAGATCCGTTTCAAGTATGAGATCCAAGGATGTTTTCTTGACTATAAAGTTCTCTAGGAAAGTCAGTGTTCCCAAACTGATACTTTCAGCACACTGAAAACTTTGTCCTTTATGAAACTGATATAAAAATTATGGCTAACTGTTGCTTTCCGAATGCGATTCAGAATCTGTATTTTTGCAAACATAGATTTTACTTTTTTCCTCCAGTATACATCTGGTGAGGATTGTGGCATTTTCCTTGTTTCTCAGGAAAACATTTTTTTCTGCTATTGGCTTCTAGTACAAAATAACACTATCTCTATATTGGACACAGTGTACACACTCGAGAAGATTCTGCTGCTACAGGAAACATCATTTACCTTCTGAAACTTTACAGAGAAGCCCAATAAAATATTCAGTCCTCAAGATCAAGGATATGGTACAAAGGGAGAGGTTTCCACATTTCTTCTTCAGTTTATGAAAGGCGCATCTCAAAGTCATCCCTTAAGCATCCGTACACATTGCAGAGAAACCCTGTGTCACAAGCATTTCTCAGAAGCTTCAGTAACTCAGAGAAAAAAAAATTGCCTATGTGAAGCAGGGCTGGCAAAGCTTTGAAAGCCACACAGATGTTGGTACAGCAGAAGTGAAGGAGACGCTGGCGGCCAAAAATAAGAATATGAACTGGAGTCTGGTGGAACAGGCAGAGGAAAAACAGGCAGGCAGAAGTATTTACCAAAACTGATGGAAAGAGGAAAAACCCCATGGTGGCAAATGACCTGTATAGTAGTCAGTATTTTTCAAAGCATCACAAAGGCTTTAAAGAAGAATAAAATTAAGAGATAAATGGATTTGGTGCTATCCAAGTAAATTAAAAACATGGAAAATTCCATCACCCTCACTTCACAGAACAGGCAGAGGCAACAGTCATCTTTCAGAGAAAAAGAAAAGAAACCCGACGGGAAAACTACTACAAGTTGCAGACATGAGGCAAACCTCTTTGTTCACCATTCCCTTTTATTTGATTTTAGGTGGTTTTCCATTTGGTTTGAAAACTTTAAGCTTAGGCAATATTATTTTGGGAAACGACGGAGGGTATGTGTTCATAACACAAACAGAGCCTTTAAAGTAAAAACCTAGTCATGGCATTAACAACTGACAGGCTATTATCCTTCAGTAATGAACTGGCATGACTGCAGCTTCCTTCACTTCTTGTTTCTAAACTAAAGGACATTATCTCATTGCCTGGTGACTGCTGCCGAATGGTTCTCTGTGCACTTGTAATGCTGCATTAATGCAATTATATTATTCATTTATTAAAATGCATATATGTAAAGAAAGAATAAGTAAGACAGCATAAAGTCAAGCTATGTATTTCAAAGGCTAAACTTAAAAATGTAATAAATATGTGTCCTTTTAACTTTTAAAAGCTGCTTGCAAATATAAAGCTATTTACTATATTCTGTCCTTTATATCCATGAGGCTTGGGGAATTAAAGTGCTCTAGCTAGGTCTGACAGGTGCGACAAGGCAGAAAAATGACTTCACGTTTTGTGAAGCCTGTGGAGACTTTAAAACACAACTAACAACATCCATAAGAAACAAAGTTTATTAGGATCACCAGTTACCAAAGAACCAAAGAAGGCTAGCCTGACTACAACAGAAAAACAAGGATAAAATAATGAAATTTCTTTACTTTCGTATGAAGAAATAACTGAAGAATCTTTATAACTTACTGCACAAAGAAATTACACTGCCTGTAAGGAATTTAAACCGAATGGCTTAGAGATGGGATAGGTTTGTTGTGCATTCATGTGTCTGATACAGTTCATACAGTAAAATTCTGCTCATAAAATTCTACTCAGAGAGTTAGTTTGGTGCATTCCATGAACATGTAACTTGGACTGCAAAACATGACATAATTTAAAAACTAGGAAGAAATTGACCTGAATTCAAAGACCAAAAAAAAAAAAAATTGTGACAAGCTCTCCCTGCTGAAGTGTTAAATCATGCAGAGAAGCTCTGAGTTTGCCAGTTTCAGAGGCTTTACTGTACGAGTCAGCGAGTCACTGCAAATGCTCATTGCGAAAACAAAACTTAGCACATAACTTAGAAATCTGTATGTTCTTGAAGTTTATGGTAGTTACTGAAAAATGAAATGAAGTTTTCTTCTTCTGTCAGCCTGACATGACAAGATTTCTTCACTTTCAAACTCAGAATTCTCTTTGCAATAATGGTAATACTGGTATTCACCCATCCAGCCACAGCCACCTTTCCTGGCTCCACCATTGTCCTGCCTAAGCCTTCCACACTGCCACTTTGTAACATCTCTCTGCTGGTGTCAGTGACCACAGTTACCTCTAACAGATGCTAGATCATGCAATAGGGGTGTGAATATGACATGAACTAGGATTCATTTCAGTCCATTTCATTACCTTTTTATATGGATTGAACCAACCATACCTAACTTGCTCAGTTAAGACTCCCATATGCCCAAAATAAGCTGCATGAAGGCTGTCTAGTATTTCCTAGTTTTGCAAGGCTTCAAAATCACCAGACTAATGGCAGTCATCCTGCAAAGATAAATCAGCCCTCTACCCTCTGTATCAGTACTCTTCCTTACACGAAATTCTGCTTTTTTTTCGGCCCATTGTTGTTTCTTCCCTGCACATCTTCATTAAGTTGCCAACTAGTGCAAACTCTCACAGAGCTTTAATTTTAAAACAAGAGCAAACCAAAACAGCTGTTTGCTCCCAAACGCACAGCAAGGTGCAGAGTTCAGAGGTGGTGAACATCACCTGAAGCCCTTTACCTACGTCAGAGGAAGAAAACATCCCTCAGAGGCCTCCTAACAGCTGGCTTGCACTTAGTCTCTTTATCAAGGTGGCTAGTGTCTTCCCCTCTGATATGCCCAAATCTTTCCTCTTAGTTTAGGAAAAATTTAAACTTGTATCTCAACATTACAAGTGTCTTTCAGAGATAGATGCTACACTTCTGGCACTGCTGGGCGAGGAACACAGTGCCCGTGTTCCTTTACAGATCTGCTTGTACAGCGGGGGGGTGACTTGACTCACAGTTAAGGATTGAAAGTAAAAGGTCAGGGAGAAAATATTAAGCAACTGTGGGTTTTGTGTACAACAGCATAATCTCCAATTTCCTTGAGGACTGAGAAAAAAACCTACAATGATTCTTCAACACATTATGAAAGATATAACCTGATGGTGTCATTGATCTCAGCTTAACGAACCCCTAAATTTCATTTTGATTAGAAACAGACCCAGGATAATGGGTAACACTGTCTTATACAAGCATAGAAGCACTGCCATCAACACAGTCCCATACAGCTCAACATTTCCACACCACCAGAAAAATGACTATTTTTTCCAGCTGCTGCTTGTAACATTTCTTCTGATAAACTTCAACAGAATTAGAAATATATTTTATTTTTTCCTTCCCATTTAAAGAGACAAAACAATTTCTGCACAAGCCCATGCTGTATTTTTAATTACTCACAAAATTAGCATTTAGACAGCACCATCACCTAAAAGTTCTGCAACACTTTTAATTTCAATTAAAGTTGAGTACTGTACTTGTTTACTTTTGCTTGCTTTAACTATTCTCTTCCTCCTTTTATCTGGGAAACTACAAAGGAACACAGAAGCTAGAGGCCAGAGTCTGCTTTGATTTGCCCCCAAATCTGCAACATGGTCATTAAGGCAAAGGGAATTACACTTACCCAGAACTAGGCTACTAAATGGCACAGGGATGAGACCTCATTATTCCAAAGTCTTCAAGGACTTACAAGACAGAAGGGACAAGGGGCGAATCTCTCCGCTCTCAGTCACAGGCCTTTTCCTGATCCAATTGCTCGCCATAAACCATCAAATCATATTTTTAGCAAGAATAGCAAGTAAGAGGTCAGGAAGATATAAAATACACCACGATTGCACAGGCTATTTGTGACAAAGAGTCTCTGAGTTCAGATTTCCAAGTTTCCAGTGTACCATTTTAATCACTAATACACCTACAAACAGCACCAAGCACAGAGTGAGTTCAAAGACTGCACTGCTGGATGCAGCCCTGCATCTCAAAGCACCCCGCACCTCTTCAAAGGAGCATTTCAACAGAGAACAGCAAACTCATTCTGCAAAAGCAGAACAGTGCTGATCAGCAAGGGCTGCACGTTGGACACTACCACTGAGCTCCTTAACTTGTGCCAACTCACTCCTCTGCAAACTAGAGAACTGTACGTCATTCTGAAGGAAGTGTGAAGTTAAACTGAGGTGCTTCAGATCACTAGATCCTCTATGACCGAAGAATTTAACATCATTTTAACTCTCCCTCCCAATCATTGCTTTTATTCTGAGTTTTTAGAGCTCTTCTGTCTTTCAGCATGCATTATAAGTTCTATTAAACAGTGATTCTGGATATTTCCTACATGACTTACACAGGAAGTTATTTTCATCATGCTGTTTCCTCAAAACAGATCAAAACTTCCTGCAACACTCGCACATGCAGTAAACTGTTAATAAAGTACAACATAATCCTTTAATTCTTTTAAGATTTTAAAGAAATGAAGATGACCAGTAACTAAGGATTAAGAGGAAAAAAAGGAAAATAATAATCTCAAGATTTTGTCTAATATCTCCTGCTTAATGATTTCAGTCCAGATCAAGATGCAAAACAAAGAAGTACCTTTGGTATAGTACAGAGGACCAAGGTATGCTGTGGGAGAAGAGAAAGGTCTTGGAATTTTGCTGTCAGGTTAGTCAAAAAACAACAAATAAAACATCTGATCTGTATTGTAAAGTACACTGAGGTTTACCCTAAGGTTGTAGTAAGGTGCTACCCCTGGATTCTCCTTTCAGAGATATATTATGCAAGTAGATTTAAACTTAAAAATTCTGTAGTTTTGACTACATTTCAGACTGAATACCACTAAAAGGTCCTTCAGTGAACTTACATCTTTAACTCTAGTTTTAAAATTTGGCATGAATTAATTTTGGATATTGACATACAAGTATACGTACATGTGCTTTTAGTGGAAAAGCTGGCTGATTAAATAGTGTCTTAATTAAGACATTTAAAAAAAAATTAAATTAAGCAAATCTTTATGAGATAAACCAAAGGACAGTTAGGAAAGGAAGGCAAGAATTGGCAAAAGACTCTTCGAGTGACCCCTGAAAGAATGAATTCTGAACTAAAATACTGGTGCCCCCTGCACAACTAAGAGCAATGCTGAACATTCCACCGATGGACATATTTTCTTCAGAGCTGAAGATGAATATTGTCTTCTTCTCTTTACAGTCATCATCCTTTCTCTCTCATATGAAAATCTCCAAATGTTTTCTGAACTTTTTTTCAAACAAATGGTAGTGACCTAAGTGTTCCCACAAATTTTGCTTGGTTCATCCTGTCTGGCTTGCTTGCTTGTGGTGCTCCCTACTTCTATGAACTGTTCACCAAAACTCCAGACACTGTAGATTCCCCAACGTGATGGCCACAACACACCCAAAAACACACGACAAACAGGGACTTACGCAGCTCTTCCCGGTGCCTCTCTGTCTGCGCGAAAAACTCGCGAAGTTCCTCTGTGATTTCCATGTTACTCAGGTCACACTCTATCTCCTCTTCGGACTCAGAGCCCTCCTCGGTTGCGGAGTCCCTCTCAGCATCCTCCCCACGTGCTCCACCATGGCACGGAACTCTGCCACACGGGCTGTACCCTGCAGAGCGGCCGCGCAGCTCTGCATGGTTGTTGCCATCCCAGTCGGAGTAGCGGCTGCTCGGGGGCGCTGCCGAAGGCTGCCACGGGAAGCAGCACGAGGACTCCATGGCTCTCCTGTAGGCTTTCTGGTGCTTGTGCATCCAGCGCATGGCTACATCATAGTGCTTCCAGTACCTGGCATACACGTGCTGGAAGTACCACGGCTCAGCGTCTTCCGGAGGCATTTCCTCCTGGGCAATGGGAGGGGAAAAAAAAAAAAAAAAGAGAAAATAAACAATATTTGAGTTCAAAGTTTGCCCTTGGACCATGTCATTCTTTTTCTTTAATAAACAATGTATATCTGAATGAGACTACATATTAATACTGTGCAAGCTCATCACATTTTACTACTCTTACAAGAGACTGTTTTTTCCTCATCAGCTACCAATAAAGAACTGCCAGTAAAGCAGCAATATACAGAAGATGTTTTCCCAAGTGTTCCTGCTACTGTAGTGCAAGTGGAATGTACTCCACAGTTCCTTTACTGCTCACCATGAATTGCAAGAGCTGGATCACATCTATGGGTATGCATTACAACCTAAACCTGCTTTCCACATCCACAGACAGAAAACACAAGAGATTAAAAATCCTCTATATGAAACAACGGCATTAATTTCGTCCCGTAACACACTTCCTCCATCTGCCTGCCAAGATAAGTTTCACAGAAAAGGTCAAACTGCACTCGAGTCAAGTTCATATATCCATCATGGCTCTGATCAAAAACAAGACTGTATTTAGCCAAGGGCTGAGCTGCCTGCAAATCTCCCTTTTGTATTCATCAGCAACCAGCATATGGAAAGAAGCAATAAAGTCCCAGTGATAAAGTACTGTACATGAGAAGAGAGGTATTCAGGAATAAAATGAAACACACCATCCCTGTCTTCCAGCCAATCTTACTTTACCTGGAATAGCACAGTTTTACTGTGTTCATATTTCACTAGCAAGCAAAAGCCTCAGTCCTTCCAGCCTCAGGCCTCCTTCCTACAGGCTGTTTTCTCTCCTGCCTCACGCTCTTCTCAAGAAGAAGAGATGCTGGAGCTCTTGAAGAAAGCCATATAGTAAACTAGGGCCATATACACATGGCAAGTGCAGCTTTTTTCACATCTTAATTCCCAGGGAGTAAAGCCTCTCTCAGGCCAAAATAGAATGCTTGTACTTTTAAATCAGAAGAATTTTAATTAAACCATGCTTTGGCATATGCCAGACTGTGAAGATTTGCTGAGACTTTCTGAGATGAATCTGACATTTACAGTCCTTTATTATATATTTTTTAAGAACATACAAGATTAAAAAAAAAAACAACCTTTCTTGAAATGTGTTTTCCCAATCTGAACTGGCGCCACTCTGCAATCTTAAAAGAACGATATCTTGGAGAATGAAGGAGCAAATAAACTTACAAAATACTTTCCATTCAAGGCTGGTTAATACCACATGAGGTTAATTTCATTTACTTGCATTTGTTTTCACTTCTTGGTTCTCAGACAATAATGCAAATGCTGGAGTTTACAATAACAACTGCCCCTTCTTTCTGCAAAGCTGAGCCTATTATCCCAGAAGAGGTCTATAAATATTGTTTCTTTTGAAGGTTACTGCTAAGAGATTTTAGGTACAAAAGGTCTTCAGCTAACGAATTTCTTGGAGAAAAAACATTACAAAAATACATTGTTTAAGAAAGCCTGATCAAAAATGTCATCCTATCTGAGAAGGATTCTGGGGTTCAGCCATGTGATTAAAACACCCAAATTATCTTTCCTGAAAAGTAACAGTTCATGAAAGCAAGACTCACAGGGCTGATTCTCCTTAGTCTCCCATCGTCCTGCCAAAAGATCACTCATTTCAGAATACTTATTCCCAAGATGACTGTTGCAATGAAATCACCCACTTTCCACAAAGAATTTACCCATTCTTAATCATTTAACCTCCTAAAAACTATGACGTACAATGTTTTCCTTATTTTTCTTGCTTTGCTCAAGAATCTCAGACTGACAGCTCATCTCTCAGCAGTCAGATCCGAAGTCCTGTTGTCCAATCTGACATTCACAGATTACTTTTGGAACATCTTGCCTATTTTTTTCCTCTACTTAAAAGTCGAATTATGGAATACAATACAGTAGTTCACGCAGCCTGACAAAAGCAGAGATCTCATACATTCTATATATTTCTGAGAAGAACAACATATTCTTCTAGAGTTCAAAACTTATCTTCAGCTCTTTTTAAATGTTTCTAAAAAGGGCCTTGATGAATTTATTGAACGCGCTGGAATCCCGCTGGCTGAAGTGCCTGGCTGCTGAGCTCCAGTAGCTAATTTCAGGGAGAGGAAGACAAAAAGCCAGTTCATGGAGGCAGAACTGTGATGCTGGTGCCTGTCCAAATATTTTTTGTGGCCTTTTTTACTTTTTTTTTGTTCAAAGGGACTCATGACAACCTCTTTTACATTTCAACTTTAAAAATTCATCTGTTCAAAAACGGAAGTTACAGAAATGTTTCAAGGAGGAAAAAGGAAAGGAATACCTTAAAGTCTAACTGAGTTCTGTGTTTGTGCTTTTTCAGCTGTGAAATGAATAGAAATAAGAGATTTCCTCAAGTGAACAAAAGCTATAAATTTAAAGGCAAATGATCAACGTCCTCAGTTATTTTTCCTGTTATGACTCTGGAATCTTCCCAAGGGGAGACAAATCATATAGTGTTGTAATCTGAGTTCTAGTTTGAATGCAGTTTAGCTTCTTTCCTATGTAATTTGTACATGTCTGTATTGTCAGATCAATAAAAGTGTTTATATGCACTTCCTATGAATAGGACTAGCTTATTCCACAGAGACAACCATAAAAACTGCTTACCATCCCTTTTGGAGTTTGCTCCGGTGATCACGGTAAGCTAGGAAAGAAAATAGTTCATAAAAATTCATAAAAATATATACAAAGATAGGCACAAATAATGAATATATTCTAATAAACTTGAATACTATAGCCAATAGATATTAAATATACCTCCTTATTGTAGCTAGTTAAAGTCTCTTAGTTACAGCTTTTGATTAGTTCAGTAATAATCTCAGTCCTTGAAATTCCTCACCACAATATGAAAGTTAAAAAAGGAGCCTTTTACCACAATGTAGTCTAAAACACTGAGATTGAACAACACACTTTGTTTCATTATCTTTCCCACTTTCTCCCATAACTTAAGCTTCTACAACCTTTATTTTCCAAATTAATGGCATAAAATCAGATTTAAATGAAGCACACTGTTTTCTCTTTTTAGCAGTATCTACATAGAGGCATCCATAAAAGACATAATTTCAGCCAAATGCCTAAACCTATTTTGACAACATAAAAGTAGTAAGATTTCTGATTAAACCTACGATGCACTTCTATTTGCTTAGAATTCCCTCATTTTGCTTTATTTCCCTTTTTCTTCAGACATCGCATCTCAATCCTGCCAGCAGGAAGGGAAACTGCAATCCATTTTGGACTGTAATCATACTCTCACATATGAGGAAAAAGGGAAAGAAATAGCGGCAACTAGAAAACAAACAAACAAAAAACACCCCAGAGAGTACAAGATACCTATAATCCCCGGGCAGGGCTCACAATTATAATTATTTTAAATGTGATTTACCAGCATGAACCATTTAGAAACATTCTGAGTAATTCCCTCCCTACCTGGCAATATTTTACTACATTAAGAGCACATTCATCTTATGTTGTCACTCACAACTTGAACTTGACACTGGTGAAAAATAACAGGAATTCAATACACTAAACTACTAATGCTATAAACTACTACTAAAACATGGTCAACTACTACCTCTAGCTTAATTGGAATATACCCAACATAATATTTTCTTTTTTACAACTACTGTGGATTTATCTAGCATAACATGAGAATTTTCCTCACTGCATATGAACACAGGACATGGGGTCAGGACATCTGGGAATGTGGAACTTCTGGAAAGGGTCCAACATAAAGTGATAAATATGATTAAGGGCATCTATCTTATAAGGAAAGACTAAGAGAGCTGGGCCTGTTTAGTCTGGAGACGACTGAGAGGAGATCTGATCAATACGTAAAAAATACCTGAGGGGAGAATGTACGGAGGATGAGGCCAAATTCTCCTTGGTGGTGGCCAGCTGTCAGGACACGGGGTAATGGGTATAAACTGAAACAGGGGAAGTTTCATGTCCATGTGAGGAAGAACTTCTTTCCTGTGAGGGTGCCACAGCCCTGGAACAGGCTGCCCAGAGAAGCTGTGGAGTCTCCTCTGGAGATCTTCAAAACTCGTCTGGATGCCACCCTGTGCCATGTGCTCTGGGTGTCCCTGCTGGAGCAGGGGAGTCAGACTAGGTGATCTCTAGAGGTCCCTTCCAACCTCAACCCTTCTGTGATTCTGTGACATACACCAAACTGTGTTCTGTCTGATGCATAGTAATTAAATAGCAACTTTTTGCCTCTTAAGCTGTAGTGAGTGCAAGGAGAATGGGAATGGGTAACATTCAAAGAAAAGGCAAATCATGAAGCTTCCCAAAAGACAAACTATCGCCCTTTGCATAACCCACAGCAAGCTCACAGGCACAAACCGATGGTCACACCAACCTATCTACAAGAAGTCTCATCAGAGACAATAAGAACCCTCATGCAAGTGAAGGTTGCAGAACTGGGCATTAGGAAGCCAAAATGTGCGACTTCATTTTGTTCTCCCCCACCTGCCTACAGGAGAAAGAACAAAACACAGAGCTAAGGTCACTCAGAAAACACTGCAGTGATCTGCAGCACTAGTAACCCAGAGATGTATTAAAGACTCAGAGAAAATAAGGCATTTGAAATGAACAGAAATGAAAAGCTCACGTTAGCTCTTTAAAACTTGTGTTTCCATTCTTATGGTTTGCGTATGTACTCAGTGCCTCTTCCACATACCCACCCGGGCACTGTAAAAGTCACTGTAAGAGTCTTTTTCTCATATTTGAAAATCTAAGATCATGGTAGCCGATTCTTTCATTTTCCACTTCAGAAGAATTATGTGTATTAGAAGCTCATGATCACTCTAGCTCTTACCTGGCAGAAGTCTTTGAACTAACTTCAGCTCATATAGAAGTCAGGTTCAGAGTCCAACACAAACACACTGTTTTCACTGTTTCTAAAGCAGTAGATGACAGTCTGAAACTTCTTTAGCCTACAGCATCTGCATAAGCTCTCTGAAGGGGAAACAGAGGGAAAAGAAAATGTTTTGGCAAATATCCAACTATATTAGTTTATCAAACATAAAAAAATTGCCTGCCAAACTGAGTAATTTATTTTCAGAAATAAACTACAAAACATGACTAGAAACAAAAGGCATAGCATAACAGATCTACAAGCTGGGACACTAAATGAAAGAATGAGTTAATGTTTACTTTATGCTGAATTACTCTTCCAAAAGACACTATGCAAGATAGGAAATATGGCAAGAAGTAGAGAACAAATGTGATAAATATACTATTATAATTTATATATTTTTAAATAAAATATGGAAGCAACTGAACACACAAAATTACCAAGAAAACTTATAATTTTAAATGAGAAATCTGTTTGTCTGTGCTCATCACTAATAATAAGATTAATTTTAATAAATGTTACTATTTCCCTTTTTCAGCCTAAAATACTTTTCCATTGAAATTAAGAATGGATGCACTGCCTTTCAACAAAATATGTCTGTCTCCCTAGGAAGGAAGCACTAATGAATGCTTATTTCAATGCAATTCAATTCCACTGGATTCAAAAGAAATTGAGACAGTGCCTGTCATATTGCAAGACATAGCCATGAAATGCCTTTTTTTTTTTTTTTTTTTATTGCTGGTAATCTAACTCATGCTACAAGAGCATGGCCCTCTAGTGGAGTCCTGAACACAGGGCTGTATTTGAGGTTCCTGGCAGAGATGAAAAGGACCCACTGGTGACACGGAGGCTTTGACCTCATTCAGAAGACTGAGAGCACAGCATTAATCAATCTCTTCTATAATATTATGATAAAAGATAGGATTTAATTAAAGGAAGGTGAAATCACAACAAACTCAGCAGAGTACCTCATTAAATAATATATAAAGCGTTTCTGAAGAAGGAAACCATGTTCGATTCAGAAATGCCAAAAACACTACCTAAGCTGACCACATCTTTTGCTTGATGCTGCTTTTGTGTCTGCTCCTTTAGCTTGTGTGACCTGTATTCTTCCGTCAGACCAAAGATGTCCCTAACTCAGTACTCGAATTTTGGAAATGGCCAGTAACAGGCACTTAGTAAAATAGAACATGCAGAAAATATATTTATGACATATTTCCTCTGATTACTACAAGAGGCGGTTTAGATACTCTATCAGGTCCAAACTGCTTTTGCCATTTAAAAGCTAACAACTGACTTATTTTCCATAAATGTGACATTTCTCTGAATCCATGAATACTTGGGGCTTACGCAGCCTCCGATGGCACTGGGAGGTTGACATTTCACAGAATCACAGACTGGTTGAGGTTGGAAGGGACCTCTGGAGATCACCTAGCCCAACTCCCCTGTTCCAGCAGGGATACCTAGAGCACATGGCACAGGGTGGCATCCAGGTGGGTTTGGAAGATCTCCAGAGATTTCACAGTGCACTATGTTAAACACTAATTTTGCTGTGCAAGCCAAACTCACCCCTCTTGTAAGCGGCAATATACTGAGTGGACACTTTACATGCAGAAGATAGGGCAGATTTAGAGCAAGAACATATCAGAAACTGCAGAAGTATTTTTAAAAAATCATAGAATATCACTAGTCATAGAATGTGAAAAAGACTAATGTGCCTGTGGTCATAAGGATTTTGTAAGAAAAGACATATATATCACAAGCATGCAAGCACGGAGGGTAGTAGCACGTAAGGCACTGAGAGAAACAGAATATCCATTTTAAATGAGAATCCTCCTACCCAAACTGGTACCTCTGGCAGAAGGATATCACTACAACATTTGCAAGGGGGAACAAAAGGGAAGGAAAGGATATTCTTATCACATTATCTTAAAAGAAAGGTCTCCAGAAATGTATTTTTAAAAATCTATGTAAAAAAATAAAACATAAAGGCACTGAAGGACCAAACTAGATCTAGTACTGTTTTAGGATACTATTTTTTATTCCACATGTTCAAATCAGTGATGGGAATTTTGGGCCAGGAGATCATTCAAAGCACAAAACTGTCTGAACCTGAAAAAGGGGTGCAAAAATTAAAAGCATTCATAAAAGAGCTTTTGCAAAAATAAGGGGACTATTTAATACAACAATTGGCATCTCAGAGATTAAATTGATCGGAAAGAACGTTCCCTCCCTCAGAATCTGTGAATAGAAGAATCACGTGTTTAACAAAATTCTGATTAAAAGCATCAGCTTTTAATCTGATCAGTACTGAACTGAATCAGTACTGGTACTGACGAGAGCAAGGTGTAAAAGGACATCCTCCATGCTCTTCATCATGCTTGTGAACTCAGCATCCTCCTCCTAAGGCTTTGCTAGATTTGACTATACTACCCAACTAGTTCAAAAAAATACCATGCCTTAGGTTAGAAATCTCAAATTAACCAGCCTTCGCTGTGCATCAAATATATAAAACAATCATCTCTCCATATTTCAATGTGTCAAATATATAAAAAATTGAAGCTCTGCTACATGTTCTCAAACATATGCCAAGAGTTCAGGAAGAAATATGTGTCATATAACAATATCAATGGTGGGTGTCTTCCCACAAACAGCTATTTCATTTTACACTTCTAATGCTTACTGTTAGTGAGAGCTTAACACCTGGAGCAGGGAAACCAGCAGTATGAAGAGTATTTTGATGCTCTACTTCAGATTAATGCTATGCACTGCTGGCGTATGATGTTAACTTTAATACCAAAGTGACTCTGTCACGTAGAAGCATTTAAGTATGTGAGTGAAGAGGCAGCAGAGGCAGAGGCAGTACAAATAATTCCCTGGCAAAAGGAAAAAAACAAAGAAAAAAAAAAGGATATAGCAGTAGAAATCCCTATCACTATGCACAGCATTGTCTGTGAACACAGGATCTGATTGACCCTTACGATTCAGTTATAGCTGGCTGTCATGCAACTAGGAGAGTCAGTTGAGCTATCAAAACCTACTGACCACCACGACAGCTTCACAGCAATGTCCGCACACCAGCAATGGTACTTCCTGCAAGCAGAAATTACATATATGACAAAACTACATTCAAGGAAGTGTAGTTCTTTTATATGCTAACTCAAGGCATATTTCTACCATAGCAGAGCTGAGGCTGTGTAACGGTGCTCCCAAAGACAGCATGTTCCTCAGGATGCAGAAAACAAACCCAAAGCTATTCGGACAAGAGTGAGATGCTGAAAGCTGTATCATTACTAGTAGTCCCGGGAGCTTTAGTTGCATGAGACTTGAACAGTTTAGTCATAAATAACGGCAACACGGATAGGGAAGGGAAGAAACTTCCAGGCTGTAGCTTTCGTTTTTCCAAGGCAAAATGAACCTCCCAGTCCAAGCCGTGCAGCACTCAAACATCCCAAGATCACACACACACACACACACACACACACAAGAGAGAGAAATAAAGGAAAGAAAAAGGAGAACGGCTTCGGCCCTGCCGAGCCTGCAAGCGTCCCGGCAGGCCGCAAGGCCCAGTTCTGCCGCACACGCCACCTCCACACCCTTTCTCTCCTAAAACTACACGCGAGCCTTTCCCAGCCCACCCGCAGTCCGGGGTTTGTCACAGGGAAAGCCCAGGAAAGCCCCGATTTCTGTGGAATAACCCTCATTCCCTCCCCAAGGGCTCGCGTTCCCGCGGGAGCCGCCGCACTGCCCCCAGCCCCGACAGCCCGGTTATGCGGAGGGAGGGAAGGGGGGAAGGCGGCCGCCACCCCCGCACCAACCGGGGCTGCTGCGGGAGCCCCCGGCGCTGCTTCCTGCTTCCCGGGCCTTCCTTTCCCTTCCTTTCCCTTTCCTTTCCTTCTCCCTTCCCCTTCCCCTTCGCCCTTCCGGCGCGCCTGCCGCCCGGCCCCTGCCCTGCCCGGTGTCGCGGCGCCACCTTGTGGCCCCGCGCGGCAGCGCCGCTGCCCCGGCGGGTAAAAATTGCTGTTTTCTGAAATTCCTGTTTCCTGAATTCTATTCCCTAAAATTCCGTTTTCTGAAATTTCTGTTTCCTGACATTTCTTTTTTTTCCTGGAATTTCTGAAGCGCAGCTGAGCTGACACCCTCACGCTATGCGCGAGCAGCCAGCGCAGGGCCTGTTGCTGCCGGTGTAGCTTGTGCAATAATTTTATTCTCTGCTGTCTTGAATTTTCTTTGCGGTTTTGCTACCTAGTGCTATAATGTTGTGCTTCATGATGAGTGAATCCCTTTACCACAGCTAGATAACTGAGCACCATCACCGCACCTTGGCCATCCCATCCGTGCCCTCCTCCAGGTGCTTACAGAGATGCTGAGCAATGCAAGGACAGATCCTGGCGGGATTTCCCACAATTTTCATTCTCTACCATGACAACTAGCATTTATCTCTCCTCTCTAATTCTCTCACCTTCTTCAGTCAATGGTTCTGTACAAGAGCCTCCCATAGGAAAGGCAAGACAACTTGGACGTACCAGATTTGTTCTACGGCCCCTCTGCTACTTCTCTGGAAATTTCATTCAGTTTTGTACTTGCTGAGTTGGCAACTTGTTGAGTTGGAGCATGCATGTGCAATGAAACCTCTGGAATCTCCTCACATGGGGCATTCCAGAAAACCTAGACCAATGGAAATAAAATATGGAAGTGAGTAAAAATGAATTCATCTTTGTATAGAAGCTGGGTTTCCTCTGCGGATTCATTAGTAATTGCTTCTGGGTCTTGTTTTGGCTAGGTTTCATTTGACCGAGACATTCTGACTTTAAGTCTCAGGTACAGTCTGGGAATTCTGAAATATGTGAAGATGTGAATTTTGAACCAAAATTTCTAAAGCAGCTGCATACATGCCATATGGCTAGGTTGGCTCTGTTAGTCCTGTGTTCACCGTCATCTGAATAATCTTTTTAATGTTTTCTTGCTCAGTTTGATAAACTTCTTACATGGAGGCTCTCTATTGCAGTCTCTCAGATGCAGAAAGAGGGCTTTAATACCTGGAAGCCTGAAATATCTAGGAGCAGTTGTGATCTCTTGGCTTCCTTTGCTCTCCCATTACTCATTTTTGCTCAGAGCTCTGACTACACGGGGTGTCCCTGCTGGAGCAGGGGGTTGGACTAGGTGATCTCTAGAGGTCCCTTCCTAACTTAACCATTCTGTGAGTCTGCAATGTACGGATGGTGGCTTTACAGACGGTATTGGAAAGAAGAAGCTAGCAGTATAATTTTGGCAAACGTATCAGGAAACGATTATTCTATTACCCTGTAGAAGAAATCAGAGCCACTGCGTATTCATATATTCTCATACCACAATTTTCCTGTGGTGCTTGGGGTGCCCAGATTTCTTCTCCAACAACAATGATTTCTCCTCTGCTTAGGAGGAAGTTTCTATCCCTGCATGTACCTAGCTTTCTGCTTGCTCTGCTGGTCTCGCCTCTCCATTTCTCTTCATAGCTGAGACCCTCTCTGTCAATCAAGCCTTTTATCACCTTGGCCGATGATCCAGATCCCCACAAGGTGATGGTCTGCTTTGATGATCCAAGTCCCCACAAGGGTGTGATATTTGTCCCTTGTAGTTTAAAAAAAACACTGGAGGAGTTTAATCTGTGGACTGCTTCCTGACCCCGCTCTTTCCTGGGAGGAGCCCAGGGATGAGGTAGACTGTGAGGTGGATGAAATGCTCTGAGAGCCAACATCCTCTTTGCTGCCTTGAAGACTCATCAGCCTTTTCTGTCACAAGAAGGTGTTGTTCTGCCTGACATGCTCAGGGCTTGCCTGATGTGGTATGAGTTGTGTGCATGAAGTCACTTAGGAGATATGATACCTACATACACTCCTACCACATGGCCAGAGGTGATGTGTGTGAACGTGCACACAGTGACCATGGGGCAGGGAGTCTCCCACAGCACTCGTGAAATGGTGCACATGTAAATTTTACGAATGAGAAAGCAAGAACTTCTTAATGTCTCCACAGCAGGTAGCCAGACACGCTGGCAGAAAGATGGCATCACTGTTCATTCATTAACCCTGCATTATCAACCTTCGGAATTTCGGTCCAGCATCAAGGGGAAGAGTGAAACAACAAGAAGAGATAAAACAAACAGTACAGAGAACAGATAGATTTTGTGCATGAAATGAAGTTGCAGTCTTCACAGATTAAAAAGCTAGTAGAGAAGTCAGTGCAAGACTAGTCACATGGCTATAGCACATATACGGGAATGAACTGGGCCACATTCCATAATGATCCTTTGAAGAAAGAAAAAGTCTTGCAAGTGCATGTGCTTTCTTTGCAAGTGTTGGATGATTAATTAAGGTGGCATTAATTCCCAATGAATTAATTACAATTTGTTTATCCATTTCTTATTGATTTAAATGTTCTTTGCAAATTCTATCTTCCAGTTTGGATATCCTATTGTTTAAAGCTAAGGCATCTACCTGTTTTTTTTTTTTTTTTTAAGGTTTGCTATTTCTGAAGAGACTCCTACAGAATGGATAATAAAGCCCTTTTTATTAAATGACTGCAAAAATCAAAATCTCACTACCAGTATTTCCTGGAGGCTTTATCTTACAAGGAAGTGCACATGGGGTCGAATCAGTGTCACCAGAAATTTTCAGGAGCTGAGATGACAATCTGCCTCTACAAAATGAGAGAAATTCTCTTGTGATTAAAATATGCTTGCTTTCAAAAGCAAATGCAATACTTACCTGTTGGTAAGGCATGTATATGAACAAAGTATTATCAGACAAACGAGCTTTAGTTGTGTTATTTTTTACTGCAGTCCCCATGTGTAATACCCAGAGACACTGCGCAAGAGGTGATACACACTACAGGTATCAGAAACATTGAACAAGTAATATGCTAACAAAGACATTAAGGTGAATGCAATGCTATTGTGGAAAAGGAGACAGATTGCTATTCGCATTTTAAGTAGTTGGAAAGTAATCAAATGTTAGTCTTATGGCTACAATGCAACACTAAATGGATAGATCCAGAGGTGATTCTGCCACCTGATTTCTGAGAATGTAAATTCATTTTTACACATCAGCTCTCTGTAATACACTTGGCAAAAAAATGCACATACATCTGTATTGTTATTTTTCAGATTTATGAAGGCACCATAAACCTCTTATTTTGAGATTTTTGTTATATGTAGAATACTATTCCTGGTAAGTAAGAGTTAATTTATGACAATATGCACACTGAAAATCCTTTTTTCAGAATCTTTCTGGCTGACTTAGCTTGTACAGATTTACTAGGGCTTATAATGTTACTAATGTTTTAGTGATGTTTTAATTTTTAGAAGAGAAATAATGCAACCATCTTACTAGTTTTTATCCTTTTTTCTTTTTTTTTTTTTCATGATGGCTGCTGCCATATTATAAAGCTTATATTACTATATTATTNTTACTAGGGCTTATAATGTTACTAATGTTTTAGTGATGTTTTAATTTTTAGAAGAGAAATAATGCAACCATCTTACTAGTTTTTATCCTTTTTTCTTTCTTTCATGATGGCTGCTGCCTTTCATTACTCTGAATTATTATATAGCTTATATTATTATATTATTATTATAAAGCTAAGCTGTTTCAGTGATGATGATAATTTCCATAAGGTCTCGGTGGAGCTGCATTAGCCTTCAGATAGTCCCTCCTGCAGTCACTGCCCTGAAGGTCAGGTAGAAGGCACCAAGAGGAGAGTTGTGTTTGCTTGCAGCTGAGAACACTAGGAGAGGAGAAGGCAGTGGGTTTGACAGCAATGTTTGTGGGGTACCACTAGAAGATGACTACTGTTGATATATATGGTAGGGCTATGTGTAACGGTCTGAGTTGCTGGGTGAGAATGGGGGATAGTCCTCAGAACAGTTTATTTTATCACATGTAGTTGCTTGCTCCATTGCTTGCTTGCATTCTGGTGCCAGCCAGTGTGGGCTGAGATCAGAGTAATGTTCGCTCAACATACTTGCATTAACTTTGTGTCCAAGGGGCTGTGTATACTAAGGTTACCTCCAATCACTTTGCTNTCAGAGTAATGTTCGCTCAACATACTTGTGTCTAAGGGGCTGTGTATACTAATGTTACCTCCAATCACTTTGCCAGCTAGCGGAGAGACCGCTATTTTGAGGCACTTTGATGCTATTATCAAGGCAGTGCAGATGCAGTGAAGATGGAGATGGTCACTGTCATATGATGTGCAAGATACACTGTGCTGAGCTATCCTAATGCCTCTCCTACGCGCAACCTCACTGGTAGTAAATCCAGTCTGAAGGTGGGCATTTTGAAATGGAGCTCTTTGCTTTCTCTTAGCATCTAAATATCATCAAAAATTCATAATGTTAGATTGTCTGGATATTGCTTATAGGACAGTACATTTTTTCACATCCTCAAGAAGCAGTCTTTGAGTTCTTTAGATTAGTTTTAGCTCATTTTATCTTTCTAGACTAGATTTAACTGAGGTCTTCATTATCTTTTAATGGTTATAGAAGTCCTTTTCTTAGGACATTTATGGAAGTTAGTCTTTGGCACATTTATGAGTGTTATCAACTAATAAGATACAGTTTTTGTATGTGTGTGACAAAGCCATAGTCCATTAGTCTTCATTAGACAAGGACAATAAAATATGGGCAGCCAGCTATAATTAACAGTACAGGTGTGGGGTGGTGGTGGACGTGTACACTGTTGAGACTTACTGCTGCTTTTGAGGGATGCAGGAAGGGAAGAGTGATTTTCAAGTTGACTTGCTTAGGTATGTGGGGAGCTCTCTAGGCAAAGTGCCAGGAATCTTTGCGGGAAGCTGTGATGCTGACTGGAGTGAAGAAGGACAGGATAGATAGGGCTGGATTTGTCTTGGGAGACAAGGACTTTTTTGGAGAAAAGGACATAGAGATGGCTGCCCTTGGGGGTCATGGGAGGGAGCCTGAAATTCCGAAGTGCAGGGGCTTGGGCCTGAGAGCGAAGATGCCTGTATTTGTAAAGCAAGTGGGAGCAGGAGGGTGGACAAGCTAACATAAGGAAAGAGAATAGAAGCTGGATAAAGTGATAGATAACTTTGGAAGTACAGTTATCATCTTCTTATAGTATTCCTATACCTATATTAAAAATGTACTAATTTTCATCAACTCTTGTTGCACATTTTGACAACTGAAACTAGGCAGAGATTTCATTTCTTTAAATGCTCTTCTTGCCCCTGATATTTTTTACTTTTCAAATTGTGACAGAATTATCCACTTCTTTTTGCTATTCTAGCATTCTTTATGTAGAATAGTACAGATGGAGACAGAACATCTGACAATTCATGGTGAGAAGAGAAAATTTTCAGCTGTGATAGTAACTCCCATAAGGTATTGTATAACCTTGTCATAAATGATCATAGAATATTCCAGCTGTTCACAGCTGTTTCTCTGACCATGAACAGCAGGAGTTTTTGATACCATGCTTCATAATTTATCAAATAAACCGAGCTGGGACTGCAAAAAAGTGATGACATCAGAGAAAAACAGCCGAAAAAGCAGAGCAGCAGAAAAGAAATCCTTTCTTTTTGATAGCTTAATTGCATTTAATCTGAAGTCCAGGTGCTTGCAAACTGTGATATATGGCTACATTCAAATATCCTTGACCTGAGCCTTTTCTAAGTGCATCTGTGTGACTTACTATGGCAAATTCCTTGACTCTCACCAATATTCAGAAATAATAAGGTTATTCTGCATCTAACTAAATTATAAAAAAGTTTCACACAATATGTCTGGGAACAGCTTCTGGTCTTGGTATTGGAAAACAGGCATTTATACAATCATCATTTGATTCTCTTTGTATTATGCCTTCTGGTTGCTAAAGAGTTTGTTTGCAGCAGAGGTATTACAGAGGCAAAATTGGTAGTCCATTTGTTTCAAAGCAAACAACCACCGGGAGTTTCTTTCACATACGTTTTTTTAGTGATATCATTCAACCTAAGTGAAATGTGTTTCTTTGTTGTTTTTTTTTTTTTTTTTTTTTTCTGAGGGGGGGCAGTAAAACATAGCAATTTGAATTTTTTTAGATGATCATGGTTCCTGGTGAGAATCATTATATTGCATTTCAGTCAGGTATAATCAAGCACTGCATCAAGCTACTGCAAGATCATCTGTCCTTGAGCAGTAAAATGAAGCAGAATTTCCCCCCATCAGAATGTTGTGCAGCATAACCTGCTTCACTGACATTACCTTTAGCAGTGGCTGTGGCTTGTTTAGAATTGGAAGCTGAGCTACATTGGATACCAAATGTTGGAAAACTTGGATTATTTCCAAGTGTTTCAGTGCAGGATATTTGCTCTGACTCTGCTATGTCAAGATCTGCTTTTTGTTTTGTTTATAATAGGTGATTAAAGAAAAAAACAACTTCATTTGCACCAGGTAAGCACATCAAAACTAGTTTCCCACCCAAAAATATGATTTCTATCATAAATATTTGATTTACCTTTGCAAGCATCAACATTTAAATGACAATTCCTCTGCATCCACAGTATTTATAAAAAGCACAGTGCTTGTTTCTATGCCCTCCTGGACATGTTCCACTTTTTCCTCTGTTCTTGCCTTCAGAAATAACTTCCACTCCTCAGAAAATCAAGCTTGCTCCTCAGATGTCTGTCTGTGCATTTTAAAGAGGGAAGAGAGAGGGCAGGGTCAAGCAGAACGGCATCCTCCTGAGTCTTGGCTGTAAGCTGTCCCCTGCAGCATAGTATACCTGAGAATGGAGATACAGATGAAAAGAGTGCAGCTGAGTGCCTATTTGTGAGTGGGAATATTTAAGAGAGGCAGGATAAGGAACAGGAAAAGAATAAGCTTAGTGTCAAAAATATTTTTACTGACTTTTCTTAGTATAGGTTGTATTAGTATAGGTTGTAACGTTAGGCAGGTTGTAGTGCCTACCTAACATTACTCTTCCTTGGTGTTAAGTTAAAAGAAAAAAAAAAGTTAAACTACTATCAATAGGATAGATATCAATAGCTGTCAATATCAATATCAGTCCCTGTTTCTCGGTATGGAAATTGGCAGGCATCAATGCCTCTTGATATTGAAAGTTATTGATGTCAATAGGTGTCAATGAATACCAATACCAAAATCAAATCAAGACCAAAATCTATAGCTACCTGTTGAGATCAAGAGGTATCTATGTCTATTGATAGGGACTGATATCAATATGATACCTATTGATACCTGTTGATATTGACCTTATTGGTATGAAATCACCAGCTATCTATACCTCTCAATATCAAGAGGTATCAATGTAGACAGATAGGCACTAATGACTACCGAAAGCAAAATTCTCCAAGAACTGAATGTTATGGATGTCTGTTGAGTAAGAGAAGTATCCATGCCTTTTGATGGAGTTTGATATCAATATATATTGAAAGTTAGTGATGCCTATCCATATCAGTCCCTATTGATAGGTAAGGGGAAATGTGCCCGCTACACTAACTCGACATGTAGAGTTGTGTGAAGATGACCTTTGCTAAATGACCTCTAGGGAGGAAGCAAATAGCACGTGCCTGCCAAAACTGTGAGGGAATTCAGCTCCCTGCTGACCATGGGTGGGAGCTAAATATGCAGATCCTGCTCCCATCAGTAGGTTAGGCTGGAAACATCGCGGTTATTTCTTCATCCTCCAGAGTCTCTGTGTGTTGGGATGATCAGCATTTTACTTAGTGCATTGGATCATTCTTTAGAAACCTTCTTTCAGGCCTGCCTCTTCCTGTAGGTTAAGCGGCCCTAAACTGAATACTCAGTTAATTGCTTATTGATGTCTGCTGTGGCCAGGCATTCAGTTTAGAGATGTGCAGCCCATGCATTAGGCAGTCAGTGTGGGCACTCTGAACAGATGTCATTGTGCCAGAGGACTGTAGGGAGAACAATTGCCAAATTTAAGATTATTTTCTACAAACAGAAAGTTTATTGCCACTCGCAGCTCAGGAAGCCAATCTCTTGAGCCAAAAGTGAAGAAGCTCTGCATTTTTTTTTTCAATTCTGAGTCCAAGCAGAGAAGGCAAGTAATTTGTTGTGGACTTGGATTTGCAGATGGGAGAACCAAGATATTGCACCTGGATGTTCAGATATGAGAAAAGGAGCATTCCTACTTGTATTGCTGCATTTATTCTGCAAGAAGCTCTGTTAGCCTGTCCTGTAAAATCATGCATTTGGAAGTCAGGTTTGGATGCTTTCAGTATTAACCTTTTGTTTAGTTTCCTGTGTTTATGATTGACAGTGCACATTGTGAAAATAAGCCGACTCCTTCCAAAGGGATCTAATTTGCTTCCTGTCCACGTGTGCTTGACTCTTCTGGGAAAGTGTGCGGAGTGCACAGTAATAGAACTGCTTGGATCTCTTTTCTCTTTCTCAGCAGCCTCTGCATATGAATCAAGTTTAGCTGGGTACCAAAGATTTGCTTTCCCTTGAGATAGGCTGCCTACTTGGGAATAAAACTGGTGTTTGCCATCCTCAGCTTTCTTTGAGTTGTAAAGCATCTACTGTTAAGTGTGGAATGATGCAATCTCAGCACACCATTGAGTCCAATCTGCACAGTAGCACCCAGTATGACAGTGGTGGCCCCAGATTTTCTTACGTTTTCCTCTCCTTTCCAGCAGGATTATGGCAGTCCTGTCTCGCTTGTTCAGACCTCTTCAGACTTTTGAGGTCCCAAAGCCTTTGTTTTGCTTTCAGTGTACAAATGACTACATTACTGTGCAAACGGCATAACTGGAATTATCTGCCATGCCTCTTCAGGGGTCAAATGAGTTGGCAGTTTAATTTTTTTATGGAGAACAGCAGTGGCATGAGAGTAAGTTAGAGATACAGCAGAATCTTCCCATGGAAACTCAGCTATGTGCTTGCAAAGGTCAGCTAGCGTGAAGAGGCTCATGAGGAAACATTGCACACTTGAAAGTGGATGGTGCGAATACCATCCCTGTGACTTGTAGACATCTGAATTAACAACAGCTACCGCAATAGAAGTGTTACTATTAATCATGGTAGTGTGGGATGCCATTTTTTACAGGTGCAGATAATTCTCTGTTTATGTCAGCATGGTATTACTGGAATGTGCTGTGAGAAGATGCACACTATGCAGGAGCAATTTGACCAGCATGAACTCAGGGTTTTGTAAACGTGGCTAACAACTGAATGAAGATGCGTGAATGAAGGGCTATTGTAAGGCAGTAAAATTTTGAAAGGCAATTCTAATGACATAACCAATAATTTATTAACAAATGAAAAAAAAAATCTAGTGGTATTTTAAAGTGAACACTGTAAAAAATTGAAACTCATGGAGAGAGAAGGGGAGTTGTGCAGTTATTCAGCTGGTTTGCTGACTTTTTAATTTGCTGTTGTGAGAGCACAAAATTGCTTGTCCAGTGTGTCACTCAAAGTATAGCAAGCAACTTGAAATGACTTGAGTTGAAAACCAATTACCCCTGCAGTAGCAAAAAGGGCATGTGAATGTCCCATCTCTTTTTCTAGGAAATAACATAATGGCACAGGGCACGTACATTAAAAAAAAAAAAGTAATAAGTGTATTTTAAAATGCTACTGTATGCTGGACTTCTCACTTTTTAAAATTCTCACTCCTGAGAAGCTTTTGTGCATGTGTGGGTATATGTGCGTGGGTGAGTGAGAGAACATGGTGTCCTTTTGCTTTAATAGTTTATTTTATGTTATTGCTTTGTGTTTTGCAGTCCCTCTAGCTAATCTGCATTTATGTACTGAAGAAAATAGGAACCAGGGGCCTAATATTACAGTAAATTAGGCAGTGAATTTCTACTTGAGTGATTTAGCTTTGAATGTAGCCTTTATTCTAGCTAAAGTACGGATATAACATACTAGAAGTTAGGATACTTGTCTCTTTCCTGAGCAGTGAGGAGACAACAGCCAAAAATGAAGAAGAATCCTTTCTTTTAAACAATGTTCGCAATTTGGGGATGTTTCCCAGACCTTTATATTGCCTGCCTGGGACATTCAGTGGTCCAGTTGCTATGGCTACTGGGGTTTTTAACTGTGTATAGAGCAGGAATGGAATGATTTCTGCCCATGGTGATGAAAATGCAGTTAGCATGATTTACAAGTTCACTTGGAGTAGGAGACTGTCTGTGTTACAAGTCTCAAAAAAATGTTATTCTTTAATAATTTTTATTTCAGAGGTTACCAAAAGTAAGCTGTGTTAGCAAAAAGGAAATTCATAGAATTTGCCTTTTCCTGTTATCATTTAAGAAATACTTACTTTCTGTTCAAAATGTGATCAGATTAGACTAGATCAGATTAAATTGCTTCTTATGTTCCATTTTTATTTAATGTGGTAACATATCTATGGTTCTGAATTTATTCATATTCTCATGAATATAGTGTCTTTTTTTTTTGATAAAAATTGTGCTGCAGCACCCCTGAGAAGGGGTCAGACTAGTTATTTGAAAAATTATCTCTTTTTTTTCTTTGATACTATAAATGCCATAAAAATAACTGCATCAAAATTTTGCTGCTCTTCTGTCAGTGACATTATAAATTCAGATTTCAAATTTTGACAATAAAGTCATGCACATTTAACAACAAAAAAAAAATAATTTTTATTTCCTCACCAGTCACCTTTCCTGCTAAGGTCATGTCAACAAGTTTATTTGCATCTGATTTTCATCAGTTTCAGTCATTTGCTTCTATTGAGATAATTAATGAGGTTGGTTAAAAAGACAGTATAGTCGCCTGTAACTGACAGAGGCTTCCAGATAGCACTCTGAGAAAAGCAGTCTCAAACTCAACAGTCACTGCTTAGATGAGTTGCCCTGTTGCCTTACATTACAGATTTCCCAGATAGAAAATTCCCAGGAGATTTCCAAGAAATTATCCTGGAATTCCAAAGAAAGTTTGAACACATTCAGTATTTTGGCATTAGTTTCTTACCGGCATAATTTGCTTGTCTTTGTAAGAAGGCCCTGATCTGCTTATATGGTATTACATGCTTGTGGTTTGGTTTTCATTTGTTTTGAAGCCAGGCTATCTTGTACTAGACTCAGGAAAATGACTTCACACATGGTATTGGTAGCCCAAATGACGCTTCATCATGACATTTCTACACAGTTATTTTGATCAAACCCAGAAGACATCAACAATGTCTTGTTGGCAGCTGATGTGTTGAAACTGCTTCTTTTTACACTCATTGTCACCTCATTTTTGCTTACCTACTGTGGCTTCTGCGCTATACTTCCTGTTGCATAAATTTCTCCTTATGGGGTAGAAATTACCTTGTTTGATAATATATGTAAAGGATGCTCAGTTCCTGTTAGAGACATTTCATAAAGAAAATTACTATAGTGATCTCTGCAACACACTGTCTAAACTGAGTGCTGAGATTCCAAATCTATGTCACACCTGAAGAAGTAATGTGATATATTGCACTAAAAATTCGGGGGGCAAATACTCAGCCAGAATCATGTTGACCCCAGCTGAAAAGGCCCAGGTCTTTGTCACGGAATAACCGTTGTAGGGTGAATGTGAGCCCAAACTGGCGAAGAAAGCAAACTGCATACTGAGCTACCTTAAGAGGAATGTGGCCAACAAATCAAGAGAAGTCACTACCACCTTCTACTTGACACTGACAAAGTTGCTCCTGACTGTACCCAGCCTACGGCCTCTCTNGTTGTAGGGTGAATGTGAGCCCAAACTGCAAACTCTGCGAAGAAAGCAAACTGCATACTGAGCTACCTTAAGAGGAATGTGGCCAACAAATCAAGAGAAGTCACTACCACCTTCTGCTTGACACTGACAAAGTTGCTCCTAGGACACTGTACCCAGCCTATGGCCTCTCTTGTTCAAGGTGAGCGTGAACAAACCGAAGAAGCTCCAGCAGAGGATAACCAGGATTGTAGGGAGCTGGACCACATGATCCTATGAGGCGAGGCTGAGAGGGGACCTAACGGCAGTCGGCAGCTTCTTGAAAGGCATTTATAAAGTGATGGGAGCAAATTCTTTTTGGTAGTGTAAGTATGGTATAAGAGGTGGCAACAGCCACAGACCGTGACTGGGGAGATTCAGGCTGGATTTTAGGAAAAGCTCTTTCTCCATGAAGGTGTGTAGAACTGGTACAGAAGCCCAGAGAGGTTATATGATTTTCTGCTTTGGAGTTTTCAAGACTGGGTTGAACAAAGGCACAATGACATGACTGAATGTTGATGAAATCTGTGGTTAGGGTGGGAGGTGCACAAGATGATCTCCAGATCTCTTTGAGTCAACTGTTCTGCAGTTCTGTATCTATACATGCATTACTCCTCTGGCAAGGTATCTAGCCCTGGAAATACAGAATGCTGTTAAGACACGGCACTTGGTGTCCACAACAAATCCAAGTTACCTACAGATTTAACCTATCTTATGATAGGTGAAGGAAAAAGGGAACATGAAATGATACCAGTGGATGTCAATCGTAAAACAAACAAGCTTAAGCAGGTCTTCACACCGCATGTTATTGTTGGGGTAGCTGTGGAACTCCTTCTCATGAGCGTTTGTGGGTGATAATTACACAGATTTAAAAGAAATAGGATAGAACAAAAAAATCAAGTGTTGTTGAATCCAAATATACCTTTGGCTCTGGGAAATTTTGAAGTGCAAATTAATAAGGTACAGCAAAGGCCTCAGGAAATCATAGTGCATGGACAGAAAGGCTGATTTGTTGATATTTGAACAGCAACATTCAATAAAACAAGCTTCTACGGTAATTCATAGAACAACAAAAAAATCTAATATTTGTGAAGGCAGGAAAGGAAAATGGAATGAATGGCAGAACCTGAGTGATCCCTAGCGATGCACTCTTAGTAATGATGCCACTCCAGTGGTCAGGATGCCAGGGAAATGGAGTAACCCCCCCATCCTCTGCTAAAGAGTGCCTGTGAAGGCCCTGCTCAGTGTTCAGGACACAGACACCACTGTTCACTTGGCCATTTCTAGTTAATTCAGCTGAGAAGGACTAGTTAATCCACAGACATTAGAGGTCTGAGACTGGCACCACTTTTTACAGATAGATTAGCTACTTTGAATTTTGTATTACTGAATACAAAGCACTTCCCGGGGTCCAGGTGGATGTTCAGGCATGGTCCCACCTCCCTGTAGTACCAGGTTTGGACCAACACCTCCCCACTCAAAGCTCCTGATCTTTTCTGGAAGTGTGCAAACCCTTCAAAGAAAGCTCTAATCTGTGTAGCCATAACATATGAATGAGTACAGGAAAAAGTCCATACAAAAATCCCTCTCCTGGTTATCACTCTATTATTCTATTAAACTTTTAATTCTATTGAAAAGAGAGAATTAAAAAAAAAAGATTGAAGTGATTTATACTGATATATAGTAAAAATGGTAGTTACTTGTTTCAGAAGTACATGAAGAATCTTTCATTCTAATTTAAATTACATTAGGCAAAATCTAAAAAGGCAATTCTGAAATTACTGGTAGCAGATGTCAAGCGAAGTCTTAACACTCAGATAGCAGAGAGATGTCCAATCAGACAAGTTGTTGGTGTACTTTACTGGCAGAACTGGGATGCAACAGACAAATCTGTCCTGGTTTCCACATCTTCTCATTTCTTGACTTTGCTTCTTTTTGAAGGCTTGTGCCCCATCTTGAGCCCCACTGATGCAACCCTCACCACCAGGCACCTCTGTGCTGCTGGATGGCCTCTTCTTCCTCATGAAAGAAAGAGAGAAAAAGATGCAAAGATGCAAAGATGCAAAGGCCTTTCTAGAAACGCCCTTATCACAGACAAACCTTCTGCTGAGGGTGCACATTGGTATTTCATGATGCCTTCTCTCTGCTACCGCACACACAGGTCCCANGAGCCCCACTGATGCAACCCTCACCACCAGGCACCTCTGTGCTGCTGGATGGCCTCTTCTTCCTCACGAAAGAGAAAGAAAGAGAAGAAGATGCAAAGGCCTTTCTGGAAATGCCCTTATCACAGACAGACCTTCTGCTGAGGGTGCACATTTGTATCTCATGATGCCTCCTCTCTGCTGCTGCACACGCAGGTCCCACAGTTCCCTCCCTGCTGCTCGTCAAACGTAACAATCTGAAAAGCCAGATCTGTGATTCCCTGGATCCCTACAGATCCTGGAGCACTGGGCTTCCTTGGGTCCCTACAGCCTGCTTGAGAGGGCTGTTTCTCAGCCCCACGGCCCCACAATGCACACTGTGCCCCAGTGAGAGGTAGATCTCTCAAGCCCAATCTCAACCACGTTTCTCAGCGCTGAAGAATTTATACCTTTTTAAGAAGCAAGAGCCAGATATGAAAGCTGCCCTTTTCACTATTTACATGCAAGCTGAGTGAGTTATCTCTCACCAGCATGACAAGGAAGAGGAGGTCATATCTCCATGCACAGCTGCCAGTGAGAGCTTTGCCTGCAACCCCTGAGCTCCATCTCGCCCTTCTCCTGGCTGCCGCTCCCTCAGTTGCTGCGTGGAGGACTGCTGCAGTTCAGCAGGTGACAGCAGCACCTTCCAGCCCTTTGTGGCCCTGGGACCAAGCAAAAGGTGGCTTATTTTCCTGCACAGGCTGGCAGCGGAGGGAGGCAGCAGTGCTGGAAGACAGCAGCATTGCTGCCAGCAGGGTCCCTGGCACGCTCTGCAGCAAAGGCAGCTTCTCTGACTCCTGATGAGGGGCTGCACATGTTTTGGCAAGCTCCCTGCACCCCTCCTTGAAGACCAGGGCAGCTTATTGCCATCTGCAGATCAGCAGCGCGCCAGGTCTGCTGTGGCTGCGCTAATACATCAAGCAGTGCCAGAGCACATCGCTTGGTTATTTATATTGCTAAATTATTGAAATGCCCCCTGGCAGGCTTTTGCCCAAATAGCACTGCCCCAAGTGATTCCCAGGCGTAATTCAGAAGCCAGCTTAGGCTGAGGACTGCTCCCAAGTGCAGTGTAGCTGCAGCCGCCCTACAGAGCATATGCGAGTGTAAGAGCAGGGATACACCATTTCATGCCACTTGGTGTCAGTGTCACAGAGCAGCTTCAGGCATGCTTCATCTACAGGATTTGACCTGTTCACTTCATTTGGAGATATGTGTTTTCTCCAGCCTATCGTACGATTATATTTTTTCTAAGAGTTGTGCGGAACCATTAGATCCTCCCCTTGATGTATTAGAGGAACTCTTTAAGGATGAAAAGGGAAGCAATAAAGATGCAAAAGGAGTTCAAGAGCCTTCACTCAGCTTAACAGTATGAAAACACTGTTTTAAACACATGATATATACCTAAATTCCACACGTGTACATGCACACACGCTTGTAAGATGACTCATCTCTCACACACCTGAGAGATGTATAAATATTTGAAATGGAAGAAGAGCTTCACATAAGAACACTCTCAACCGTAAAAGAATACACCAGTCCCCTGTATGGGTAGCAAAGTTAACTCTATGATGAAATCAAAGCAAGAGTTCATGCAGGAGAAAAACACATGAAGGAGAAATACTATTGAGATGGCCAGTGAGAGAAGAAATGGTCTCTGAAACACACTCTTGCTGGATCATATTTACTATATATGACAAAAACTTCAGGAGAGTGAGAGAGAAGACAGTCTTAAGATCTTAATATTCCAATGAGCATCTTAGTGCTCTTGCAAATGCAAATTGTCACAGTGCAAAGTTTTTCTTGGTTTTCCTCCTATTTTTTTTTTCCCTGAGGAGACTAAATATTTCTCTGCAACACAGGCTTTTTTAAAAAAACAATAAATTTAATTTATTCTCTGGTGGATCAGTGCAAATGTCCAGGCTCTGCTTTCCTGATAACTCTTTCAAGTGCAGTACTAGCTGTGAAAACTGAATATTTAATACCTGCTGTTTCTTGGATGAACTTAATATCTTCCTGTATTCTGATCCAGGACTACAAAGTAAGAGAAAACAGTTCTGCCTGTATCTTAACTCCCAGCTAGAATTACAAAAGCTTGCATCTTTGGACTGCAAACATTTAAACAGGATTTTTTTCCTTGTTTTAGACTTATATTTGGAGAACATTAAACAATGACACTGAATGCATCTTCTCAAGCCATAGCAGAAGACGCCATAGCTATTTCTAACTAATTTCTTTTTCCTGACATACCACATCCCTTCAAAGCAGACACCAGGATTTCACAACAATAAATTTTAAACATTTTTGAACATATACTTAGCACAAAGAAGAACAAAAGAGGCAATGGGAGTATTAAATGACAAATGTAAACTTAGCCCCAGTTTGCTTCATTCCAATAAAAGAAACATAGATTTAAATAAGATTCATGGAATATAAGAAGTCACTTTACTATTTCCCTGAATTTTGCTTCAGGTGAGAAGGGAAAAGCTTTTAAATCTACACTTGTGTTCTTCTAGTTCACCAATAGGTAAAAGTAAGGGTTTTCAATATCTGATTCAGCTTCTTATTTTTTCAGTAAGAAAAAGAATGCAAGAATGACTAATTTTAGCTTTAGATTTTTAACTGTAAACATTTTTATCACACTATATATTTTACTTTTGTTATGACAATAATTTCTAAAACCTTCAGAAGCTACTCTCAACCTTATGGACTTGGATGTCTTTTCATAGTGCTTTTTTTCTCTTGAAAATGGGAGTGGTGTAGGGCCGAAGGTAAGTGAAAATGAGGCTTTGTGCCAGCAACATTTTGCTGGGACTTAGGTTCCACGCAGCTTACAGATGGAAAATGAAGACATGAATTTCCTTGATAGTGCACCAGAGATTGCAATATATATAATAAGACTATGGTGTTGAAGGGCTTACAGTTGGACTCAATGATCTCAAAGGTCTTTTCCAGCCATAATGACACTATAATCCTATGACTCAGTTAAGAAGTATTTGAAGAAGTAGTGGATTATAGAATGAGATGGTTGGGGAAAAAAATCAAGAGCTCGCTCGTTTCTTTTTAATTCAGACTGTGGGAAAAAAATGGTTGTATTTAGACAAGAAAAGAAAGAGAAAGAAGACAGTGACAGGAGGCAATTGCTGTGTAAAGCATTAGGAAGGAGTCATGCTCAACAGGAAACAGCTAAATCACTGAGCAAAAAGCCTTAATATAAGATAGAATTAGGGACTTCACTTATTTAGAGCCTTTAGAAATCTATATAATTTACTCAGTTATTCACACAAATGAAAACTGAGTGAAGATTTTTATGATTTAACAAAGGCTTAGCCCCACATTCTCTACACTCTTCCTAGTTTACCCACAACTAGGTGAGTAGGTAAACTTTGTAGTTTATCCACTTGGATTCATTGAAAATTGGTTCATAGTAAGAATGTTTTTCAATCCCTAAACAACAGGAAAGGGAAACTTTTTTTACCTTAAAAAAAAGAACTAATATTCTGTAATTTTGCCCTTCCATGTTTTTTTTCAGTAATACTGTTTACTTTGATAGTAAATATAAATCCATGACATCCATTCATCTTATAAGAAAAATACAATGAAAGGACCAAATAAAATTACCATGTAGGTTTATTGGAAGTGATTAAAAGACAAAGAAAGTTAGACTGATAGATTAAAAGCAGAAAAGCAGATAATTAGATTTTGTTGATGTTGCAGAGCAGAGCATTATGTCTGCTGCTCCCTATCCAGTGCAATCCAACTTAATCTTTTCCAATCAGCAAGTTGTGGCAATGGATAGATAAATTTCTGCTTGTGTTGGTCAAGGTCCCAGCATAATTTCATGTTTAGCAACAGGCAGGGCTAAAAAAGATATTTCTTGCACAATTTCAAAGATAGGTCACAATGCAACTTCCATTCAACCGATGTAGTCAAGATTGGGAGCGAGCTCTCAGGAGCTGTCTGCTGTGTGCTCTTGAGTGTGTGCCTGCCACAGGTGCCTCCTGACTTAGATGCCCTCCTCAGCATTCGTAGTGTCTGCACACCTACAGCAGAAGGTCTTTATTTTCTCTGAGATTTTGTGCTTAGAAAAAATTATTAAAAGGTTGTGAAAAGAATCAGAACTATGGTTCCAAAATAAGTATATATATATATATATATATATAATGTATATACATTCTACATATCTCTGTTTTTTACTATAATCCCTCTAGATTAGTAAATTGTATCTCTAAAAAAATGAAATCCCCAATTGAGTTTTCTTTTATACTGAAAAATTTTAGTTAATTCTGTACTTTTGATGAGATCTGCAGGTTCCTAGTTTCCCAATGATGATTGCAATGGACAGTTAGGAGTGCAAAATTTCCAATGAAACTTGTTTCAGTCATGTAGTGTTTTACCACATTTCTGTGCAGAATATGCTGTATATAAAGTGTTTATAGCCACTTGTCTTCTTTAGCTGAAACGGAAAGTTCTTCTAAAAGTGACATCTGTCTTTGGCTGTCAATCAATACTCTTAGAATCATCCATAACAAAGTTTGAAATCTGATCTAACTAAACTTTGAGGTAAGATAAGGCAGCACATAGCCTGCACTCATCACTTTGGATCATCTGTATTTTTGATGGGTGAAATAAATGATCCTAGTCTGAAAATCAAGTCTTGCAACATACTGCACTCAAGTATTAAAAGTAGGAATGAAGATAGGTCTAGTCACACATTCTGGGAGACAAAAGAAGGGTCTAATCATTTTCCAAAGAAAAGTTACAAGGTAAAATTACAAAATCTCCATCACAGTCTATTAATTAAATTAGTTGATTCCCCAATGTTTCCCTGCCTTGTGTAGCATAAGTATCACTCCCTAAAATTATATTTAATCTGATGCAGCCTTCACTTGGTTGACCCTGAATGTTTCTGGTATTTGTGTACTGCATGCAGCTGGTGTGGTGGTTAAGGTACTGAGGTTCCTTGAGACCATAATAGGGAACAAATGCTCAACAGCTGCAATGCAGGAATAATAATAGGAAAACTGTTGTAATAATTGCTAATAGCTACTGAACATGAATCTTTTGGGGAAATGTCCAAAACCCAAGAATAAAAAGTTATAAAGAAGAGTAGATTATAAACTCATGAAAGCTGGTACAATGCAAAAAGGTTAAATGGTAGCATTTCCCTGTCCCATCCTGGCAGAGGAGCTATTCTATACATGGAGAGTAGCTAAATATTTTCAAGCCGAATATTTCAAACAGAGAAGGAAACCACCATTCTCCAAATTACTATAGCACCTATATTTAAGAATGTCTTACACAAATGTAGGCCTCATTCTGCAAACAGTCAATAAAGTCACAACAGACCAGTAATAGAACTGAAAAACTGTTGTGAAAATAATAGTTTCTTTTAATGATAAATTATCTGATGAACCAGAACATTCTGGTTTAGTGTTGCAGAACAGAGTGAAACAATGGTACAAAATAGAATTCTTAAGCTCATTCTGACAGCTGGAATATTTTTGTTTAAAAAGCTTTTAGAAATATAGCAGTTATAGACCTATATGTATATAGTGATTTCTAGAAAGAGAAGTAACTGAACAAGACAGGTTACATGCTTCCAGTTTCAACTTGCATGCTTTTCTTCTCCAGTTATGATCAAAGACTATAAAAGAAAGAGCTTGCTGATATTTTGGGGGAAGTGTCAAAAAATGTAACATCTCTACAGTGTCTTTTTTTTTTGTGCATGTGCTTTTGAAAAATAAATAGGGAACATTTTACGTTTGTATAAGCTTGGAACAGACAACTGTGGCTTATTTGATGCTACAGATCTGAAGCCCCCCACTGAAGGAAACTTCAGAAAAAAACAGGGAGGCACCAATAATTTATGAGACAAGACTAAAGGGCTCCACCTGGAATGCTTAGTAAACTATGATTATTCAGCACCTCACAAGGAGCCTTGTTCTTTAGGCCAAGACCTCAAGAAGTTCCAGTTTGAAGAGACCACTGGAACTCTGTCACTCTATATCAGACCAAAGAAACTTCTGGAGTTCTTCATTGTGGGGGAAGGCTTTGGAAAAGCTCTAGAGACAGTGGTCCAGGGATTTGTCTTCTGTTTAGAATGTGCCAGCTTCATCTGAATCAGTCTGAACCAGTCTGAATCAGTCTGAACGCAGTCTAAACACAGTCCAAACTGTGATCTCCCACAATAATGACTTAAGACACAGACATCTGGCTGTTCCTGAGATGGATGTCTTTAAGGGGCTTTGATGGGCAATTCCATCTTCAACTAGAGGAATCCTTTGAGAAGTCAGTCTCGACTCCATTCTGCATAGAGATTTAGCTTGATTAATACTCTGTGCCTCGCCAAAGAAACAACAAGAAATTTGGCTTTCCCAAATATTTATCTCCTGGTAGCAATATTATCCGCATGCTGAAACTGTTCTTCTACAGTGGGCTTAGAGCATGAAATAGATGAGCTGGGGTAGGGTACATGAAGGTATGTGACATGCATGTGATCTCTACTTCCTTTAGTTGGTACCTGCAGCAATGATTTAGCCAGGGATGAGGTTAATAAAGAAATTGAGTATACCTTTGCTTGATTGAATCGCAGTTTGCTAAAAGATAGAATCAGATTTAATGTTAGAATCTAGAAGCAAGACAATAGCAGAGAATGACAAGTAGTTGTGAAATTTTGCAAAGAAATGTTAAGGTTTCCCCAGCGGAAGTGGAAGTAAGTGGGCTAATGGACTAAGAAAGATATATTTTGAGGGAGGTGGGAGGGGGGAAGAAAAAAGACTCCTCCTTTCTGTATGTTGACTCTTTTATATAAATTATGCTTTTACATCCCAAAATGACCTGGAGGGCTTAGTGCCCTGCTTCCAGTTACATGCTCTTTGATTACTCATGTTGTCACTTTCTGACTGAGAACTTCTTTTCTGCTTTCCTCAGCCAAACACTTCAAGTCAAGGTGAGATGGTGCAAGAGGCAACACTGGCTCTAGGAATTCGTAGTTCTCCCCCGTAAGAGATATCCTGAAAGGAGAAACTACCACCTGCTTTTTCCACTAGTTCCATGGATACATTCATAATGTGGTCCATGACACAGATAGATATAGCTGAGGTGGTGACAGATTGTAGTGTGTTTTTAGATTCTCGTTACAGTGGTATTTCTCCTCATATTCTGTAAAAAAAAACTGAAGTAGACCTCAGTTTCCTTTCCTTGAATGTCCTATCCTGTTTCTTCTCTTTCATCTAATTTTCTTTGCCTGTTCATCAATCTCAAAGACATTTCTTCAGTCAAAGCTGGAGGATACTATGGTCCTGTGTTTCTCTCATTACCTTTGTTTTGTTCCATTTTCTTCTCATCTAGTCCTCAGACACCTCCATTTTCTTTCTCTCTCCTCTTCTTGTAAGTTCTCTCTTTCCAAATGCTGTCTGACTTATCAGTGCCGTGGCTGCTGCCAGGAATAATGTCTGGATATATTTTCTTCCTTGCTGACTCCTCCACTCTCATCTCCACATGCGTCTCCTTGCTCCCTTCTTCCCCATTGTGCTTGGCGGGCTTCGACAAAACTCCAGCTGGGAGCCAGATTTCACTTTAACATCACATTTGCTCATTATTCTTTCAGTTTAGTTGCAGCTCCAAAGTTGTTCTTGCTATTGCCATTTTGTAGATAGCACGAGCCTGAGAGAGGGAATTCAGGTGTTTCTATGCACCAGTTCTATCACCTGCTGAAATTTTAGATGTTTGGATGTGTTTGTTGAACACACAATCTCTCTTAACTTTCCCGGCTGCTCAGGACTGCCTCAGATCTCCTGGCTGCCTTCTACCTTCTGCATGCTTGTCCTGGTGATGGGACTGCCAGCAGGCAGTGTAGAAGGTTGAGATGTCCAGGCATCTTTTTAAGTTGGATGAAGTAAGAAGATAAAGAGCATATTTGGAAATGACATAAAACATCACTTGGACACTTATCAAAACTTTTAAAGAACCTATTGCAATTAATTATATACATTTAAAATGATAGATCTAAATAAGTAAGTCCGCAATAAAACATAACCACACCTTTGCTTTGCTCCTTCAAGATGTAGTACATGACACTTCTTGGATTTTCTCAAATTACTTTCGGATTCAGACATGTCATGTATCTCCATGTGTCCCTTAANCATCTTTTTAAGTTGGATGAAGTAAGAAGATAAAGAGCATATTTGGAAACGACATAAAACATCACTTGGACACTTATCAAAACTTTTAAAGAACCTATTGCAATTAATTATATACATTTAAAATGATAGATCTAAATAAGTAAGTCCGCAATAAAACATAACCACACCTTTGCTTTGCTCCTTCAAGATGTAGTACATGGGAATTCTTGTACATGGGGATTTCCTCAAATTACTTTTGGATTCAGACGTGTCATGTATCTCCACGCGTCCCTTAACTCTTTTCCTGCGCCTAAACAATGTACCAGAAAATCCTTTTGTGTCTAGGCTTTGGTTAGTTACATCTTTCTTCATACATATGTATATGCGCATATATACACATATATATGTGTATATAGGTAAGTATGTGTGATATATTTGTGAAGGTTGGTTAAATTATAGGTAACTGGGTGAGAATATGCAGATGATTTCAGGTAGGTGACATTGGTGACAACCAGGGGTAGGTACTAATTGCAGATGAATTAAAGCTATGATTTTCCAGTGCTTTTGCTTGTGATCTCTTCATCTTTGGAAGAAGTGTTTACAGAGACTTTAGGTGACTCTGCTGCCTCTTGTTCCTAGGCTCTCAGGAAGATTGCATATGGAGTTTTTGTCTGGAATAGACAGCTGAGGTCTGATGTCGATGACAGAAAGAATGATAAGCAGGTGTAACTGTCTTCAGTTGTGTGGTATATGAGGAATGAGTGGGTCCTTAGAAATTTGCATGGGAGATGCTGAAGAAATAAACATGTTTTATAATGTTAAAATCTTGTTTTCTGAGAAGGATATAATTCATAAAAATCTGTAACATTACTATTTGTACTTTAGTACACATAGCTTTTTTTGTACATTTTGGTATTTTTTTTGTATATGTTGGTGTGATCTAGTTATAACACCACCCTTTTTTGTCTTTTGACAAAGCAGGTCAAAGCATTCTTTTGTTTGTTCCTCATGGCCCGTGAAGTTTAAGGTAGTTAAAAGAAAAGATTCGATATAAATGTGAAAGAATTAAATTTAGTAAGAACAACAATAAGTATTTATTTGCTTTTTATCCACACAGGTAACAACAATGTGAAGAACTAATCCGATGCCTTAGCACTACTGTTGATGGAGGTACCACCAGGTAAAACATCTATACGGAAGCATTGTGTTAACCTACTATTGCAGTAAAAAGTGAATATTGTGTCCAGATAACAAGTATACCTTTCTGAGAAAGAATAGAGTGCGTTCTTCAAATGTGGATATACTTTAGACAAGAGTTATGACAAATGGGATGATGTATCCCGATGTATTCTCAAACACAATGTAGCAAAGCTTTGAAAAGTAGAATAGAAGACAACTGTAATGTAAAGGGTAAAATGTTTTATAAAATATATTATAACAGTAACAAATACAAGATTAAGAAAAGCAGATGATTCTATTATATAAAAATTGACAATTTATTACTAGTATGTTTTATATACCTCTTTTGTATTAATACTGTCATAATGTAATGTTAGTTATGTATGTCCTTGGCTTACAATGAGTGATTTTTTTTCAATATTGGACTCCAAACTGTATTTCAAAACCCAATGTCCTTTAAACATTAATCTATATAACAGATGCTGGGTTTCAGATTCCTTTTTTAAATGCATTTTTTTTCAATATCAAGAGTCTAGGGCATACTTGTCTGTGTCAAGTAGAGCAGATTCTGTTTGTCTGAACAGTTCCCTGAGACATGTTAGATTTAAAAGGAGCACATGAAAGGGACAAACTGTAAAGATTTAAATTCATATTTGTATCAAGAAAGAAATACAGCATTTTGTGTTGCTTTGGAACATACTGAAAAAAAGCCAAAGGTTAACTGAGATAAATTTCTGCAGGGAAAGTGGCACTTCTTCTGACCTTTTTTTTTTTTATTTTTACATTTCTTGCTTGAAATTCAAGAAACCTGTGATTATAGGAATTTTAAATTTCCATTATAAAGCATAAAGATTTTAGTCCTGATAGTAGTAGGTAGCAGAATAGCCTGCATGCTGTTCAACCTGTCAGAACACTGAACAGAGCCTTGAAAATAATGAGGTTTTAGTCATTCATTTGATCTTAGTAGGGGAAAAATCAATAAATTTACAAAAAAAAAAAGTGTTTTTCTTGCTACATGTGATTCAAACACCAAACAAGAGGTCACAAATGGTTACTGGAACAGTAAACTCCCTTCCCTGTCCCAGGAGCACTAAAGATTTGGCACATCTTACCAGTGAGTATGGGTTGTGATATTGTTTCCTGAGATATATATGTAGAAGTTGGTTAAACACACACACCGTACAGAGCCATAGAAGTGTTGGGGTTGGAAGGGACACTTGGAGATCATCTAGGGTCACTGACAGCATGTTGCACAGGGCTCTATCCAAACAGCTTTTGGGTATCTCCAAGAATGGAGATTCTGCAACTGCTCTGAGCACTCTGTTCCAGTGCCTGTTACCCTCACAGTAAGGAAGTTTTTCCTTATGTTCAGATGGAACTTTTGGGGATTCAGTTTGTAGTAACGGGCGTTACTTCTCATCCAACTGCTGAGCATCTCTGAAAAGAGTATGGCCCCTTTCTTTTTACTCCCTCCTTTCAGAAGCTTATACACATCGATAAGATCTTCCATCAGTCTTCTCTCCTGCAGGTTGAACAGTTCCATCTCTCTCAACCTTTCCTCATATGAGAGATTCCAGTCCCTTAAGCATCTTAGCAGCCCTGTGCTGGACTTGCTCCAGTAGTTCCGTGTCTCTCCTCTACCAGGGAGCCCAGAACTGGACACAGTGCTCCAGATGTGACCTTGCCAGGGTTGAGTAGAGGCAGGAGGATCACATCTCTGTCTTGACAGTGCTTTTCCTAATGAATCCCAGGATACCATTTGCCTTCTTGGCCACAAGGGCACATTTTTGGCTCCTGGTCAACTTGTCCATCAGGTCCTTCAGGTTCTTGCCCACAGAACTGCTCTCCAGTTGCTTGACCCCCAGCCTTTATTGGTCCATGGGAATTTTTCTTCCCAGGTAAAGAACACTGCACTTCCCTTAGCTGAACTTCATGAGGTTCCTCTATGTCCTTCTCTCCAGCCTGTCCAGGTCACTGTGAATGGAAGCACAGCCCTCTGGGGTATCTGGGGTATTCCATACTCCTTTTTCTAACATGCTCCAGAATGGAACCTTCTGTAAGACCCAGATGAAGTCCCAGCAAAAGGCAGGAAGAAACATGATCAATGAGAACTCAGGTAGTATTTGCCTGAATTTTACTCTGTCTTTAATGGTCTCCACACCTGTTCTCACAGGGAAAACAGCTGTTTGAAGATGTACCAAACTAATGCATTCTGTGGGGTCACAATGTATTTGGATGTCCAATTTGGAACTCCAATGTGGAGTTCATAACAATTCTAATGCAGTGTGAATTTCCTCTAGCTTCCTACTATATGGTAGGATTTTCTTTTTTAACACCCTAAAACGTCCTGAAGATTCAAGTAAAAATAAAACCTATTCCAAACAAAATAAGATACATCTTATTTGGCTTGACTTTATTTCAGTGGCAGTGGTGTCAGTAGGATGCACTCTAAGGAGACCATAAATGCATTTTGTCCCATGTAATTGTTACAAACAATGCTTATTTTTCTTCAGACAGGAGTACAGAGTATCCACACATTGGTACCCAAGGATGTCAATGGACTTCTAAGGAGTTACATCTTTTGATAATGTCTGAAATAAAGGCTAATATACAGATTTTGTAACCAGGTGGGATCCCACGAGGTAAGCTTATTATGGGTAGAAAAATGTGTAAATGCCTCCCGTGACTTTTAGGATAACTTTCTAGACTTTTAGGATACTGTTCTATATGAGCAAACGTTCATATGCAACTGCCATTGTAATATGTTTGTTCATATAGAACAGTAATTCTTTGAGGGATCAAACAATAGCCATGTGACAAAAATATATCCTTTTCTTATTTCCGTGAAACTGTCAAAAGCCTTCTTCATTGATATTAATCTGGTTGTAGGGATAGTATATCTCCACAAAATATATTTTTTCTGAGAACCTCCTAGCTACTCCAAGAATTTGACCAGTTGTATTGTAAAGTCAGGAAGTCTCTCCTTCCTTGGCTGCCCACGTGTCAATTCAAATACTTGACTTCAGATGGAAGAACGTTAAGGGATCATCTGTGGATTCATCCTGGCCTGTCTTCTGCATGGAATTTCCCATAAGAACCAGGCAGAAAGTTTTCCATTAGCTTACCCAAGTTTCTGTCCTATGCGGGTCCTATTCTTTTAATAAAACAGAATATGAGAGTGAAAGAAAGACCATTTCCTCCCTCTCACACTTCTGAAGTTTTTGTCATGTGTAGAACCCATGATTTAGCAAGACTGTTTCTGATGNCAGATTTTGTAACCAGGTGGGATCCCACGAGGTAAGCTTATTATGGGTAGAAAAATGTGTAAATGCCTCCCGTGACTTTTAGGATAACTTTCTAGACTTTTAGGATACTGTTCTATATGAGCAAACGTTCATATGCAACTGCCATTGTAATATGTTTGTTCATATAGAACAGTAATTCTTTGAAGTTTTTGTCATGTGAAGAATCCGTGATTTAGCAAGACTATTTCTGATGGCATTTTTTTTCTCACTGGTCATCTCAATAGTATTTCTCCCACATGGACTCTTGCTTTGATTTCATCACACAGTTACTGCTGCTACCCATACAGGGGAGCTGGTGTATTCTCTTATGGTTGAGAAAGCTCTTATGTTAAGCTCTTCTATCATTTCAAATATTTATACAGCATCTCTCAGGTGAATTTGTCCATGCTGTCTCAGGCACCATCTCTAGCTTCTTTACAATAACTGTTTATGCTAAGTTTTTTCCTTTGGGAGAAACCTCTGATACTGAATATCTTCTGAGCTCCCATTGTAGATTTACTTTGGTTATAACATGGATTTGATCTCTCTCCTGTGCAATGGCTGTTGTGATGAGGGATGCTTTGGGAATCCTGCTCACGCTGAACTGTTTTATTTGATTCCTCCTTAGAGTTATATTCACTCTGACAGTCTTCCCCAAACTCCATACAATGGGGAATGTTAATTTTTGATTGCTTTGATAATGTGTATGTTTTAATTCCTTGAGTGGAATGTCTTTTCTAGATTCTCCTCCTTCCCATTCAGTTTGTGCATGCAGCAAAGAACAGTTTTGTGTCATGAGGAAGCTCTGCAAGAATCAAAAAATCCTAAAAATTCTCTTCAAGGCCCTATTCCCCCACTGCCCTAGTCAAATCCATATAGGCTCCACTAATGATCCAAATATTCCAGGCAAAATCAACAAAGCGGTCTCCAAATGAGATGAGGAGAGGCAGACCGTACTTCCTCTTCCCAGATGAAATCTCACGGAGAAAAAGTGATAATGTGATTTCTAGAAATTATTTACAATCATTAAATTGCAATCATTTACAATCATTACAATCAGGGGTCTAAACCTCTGAGTCAGCTGTCATAACTAATTTATTCCCACAGTTTCATATTTCACACCCTGTGGCATGTGCTCTAGGTGTCTCTGCTGGAGCAGGGGGGTTGGAGTAGATGATCTCTAGAGGTCCCTTAACCATTCTGTGATTTCACCTCTTTTGATGATCAATGAAAGGAATAACTGTAACAAGATCACTTCAGAAGTGTATACTGCAGATGTCCAAGACTTTTTGGATGAATCCTCTTTTCCTGAACAGTTTCCTTTACAGCATCCCTTTGTCTAAAAAATAAAATGCCCAAACTGTAAAGTAACCTATGTACCTTTATCTCAGAATGACATTAGGGGCTGAAGATTCTGCTCGTTGCACTTTCAATGGAGTCTTTGTTCATGAGTGGCAATCTGACAAACCTTGACTCAATCATTTAAAAGAACAATTTATGGAAAATATGAGTTGCTCCAATGAAGAATATTCAGAGAGCTAATAACCTTCCACAATGAAATGACTGGCTGGATAGATGAGGGGAGAGATGTGGATGTTGTCTACCTTCACTTCAGCAAGACTTCCAACACCATCTCCTATAATATCCTCATGGGGAAGCTCCGCAAGTGTGGGTTAGATGGTTGGACACTGAGGTGGATTGAGAACAGGCTGGATGGCTGATCTCAGAGGGTCAAGTCTATTTGGAGGCCTGTGGTCAATGCTGTCCTTCGGTGTCCCACAAGCCCAGTGTTGCTCAGCTTGTTCATCAGTGACTTGGACGAAGGCACAGAGGGCACCTCCGCAAGTTTGCAGGTGACACCAAACTGGGAGGAGTGGCCGACACTCCCGAGGGCTCTGCTGCCATTCAGAGGGACCTAGACAGGTTGGAGAGTTGGGCAGAGAGGAACCTCCTGAGGTTCAACAAGGACAAGTGCAGGGTCCTGCGCCTGGGCAGGAATAACCCCAGGCACCAGTACAGATTAGGGGTTGACCTGTTGGAAAGTTAACCCTCCCAAAAACAAGTTAGCCATGAGTCAGCAATGCGTCCTCATAGCCAAGAAGGCCAGCAGGATCCTGGCTGCATGAGGAGGAGCATTGCCAGCAGGTGGAGGGAGGGGATCCTGCCCCTCTGCTCAGCTCTGGTGAGGCTGCACCTGGAGTAGAGGATGCAGTTCTGGACTCCCCAGTACAAGAGGGATGTGGAGCTTCTAGAGAGGGTCCAGTGTAGGGCCCCAAAGATGATTAAGGGAATGGAGCATCTATCTTATGAGGAAAGATGAAGCAAGCTGGGCCTGTTTAGTCTGGAGAAGAGAGGGCTGAGAAGGGATCTTATCAATATGTACAAATATCTGAGGGGAGAATGTAGGGAGGATGGGGCCAAACTCTGTGGTGGGCAGTGACAGGATAATGGTAATGGGTACAAATTAAAAGACAGGAAGTTTCATGTCCATGTGAGGAAGAACTTCTTTCCTGTGAGGGTGCCAGAACCCTGGAACAGGCTGCCCAGTGAGGCTGTGGAATCTCCTTCTCTGGAGATCTTCCAAATCGACCTGGATGTCACCCTGTGTCATGTGCTCTAGGTGTCCCTGCTTGTGCAGGGGCTGGATGGACTACATTTATCTTTAGAGGTCCTTTCCAACCTCAACCATTCTGTGATATTCAGACTGAGCAAACAACCCAACTCAGACTCATCAAAATATGTCAACCCCTTTCTGACTGCAGAGGATCATAAAACACATGGTCAGAAGTAGGAGCTGCTCTCCAGAGCAGCTGCATTTGGGGTTGTAACTAGGTCCTTTGTTACCTTTGATACAAGGCCAAAATTCAGGAGAAAAAAAAAGGCTGCCATGAATGTTATGAGAGACAAAGCCATTGGATAATTTTTCACTCCATCTTTCTTTCGTGTTTCATATTGTCCTCACTGCAACAGATAGGAACTGCAGGTATTCTGTGCATTTTAAAACCATTTATTTTACTTTGCAATCACACAGGCTACAAAATATGTCTTTACATATTCAAAATTAATCTAAGGCATTTTGCAGTCAGTGAAAAAAAAAAGTTCTTGATAATTTTGTTTGAAAAGACAGTTCAAAAAAATCCAAACTGCATATAAAATCTATAGAGAAGTTAGAATAATAGTGTCAAATAAGTATAAATAGTTTTATTGCATGAGAATGTTTCTTTTAAACAGAACTTGGGAGACTTCTTAGCCTACTCAATACCAGCTCCAGGTAACTTTGTTTTCTTTTGCCTCTTTCTTTATAGCCCCTCTTTAAAGAATTCTGTGCATCCTCTTGGTCTTTCTCCCATTTTAATGTAAAAATATTGTTTGAAATGATCTCAGTCAATACAGTCAATACCCATTTTAAGCATTTTTGCTGCACTCAAGATATCTTCAAGATTGTATCATTTTATATAACACATATTTGTTTCTTCTGTACTTCCATTATAGTTCCTTCCCTCCAGAGTCTTTATCCTTATTGTTCTGTTTCTCTGAATTCCCTCTGCTTTGCTGAACTTCCTTGGGTAATAAAATGGATACCGTTGAAAGCTGTGAGCCATGGGGTATTCTCCAGGGGGTATTCTCCACAAAAACCAACCACTCTGTCCCTTTCAAGCTTCTGAGGCACTATTCAAAATTATCCCATTCATTTTTGTTGATATTTATTATCATGTCAGATTCAAATCCCCTAAGTGATACAAACTGTTTGAAAATTTCCATGTTTTTACCTTTCCCCTGAATACTTCCATTTTGGATTTCATTTCACCCAACTGTGTCTTTCCAAGATGCATGTCTCCTTCCTCTGCTGAAACTGAACCCATGTGGCACATGAAACACTAAGAAAAAAAGCCCTGTCTGTTATAGTCTCCCCTTCCCTTTTTTTAACTCTCCTTGTTTCACATCTTTGCTTTGTCCTAAATTGGAAACCTGTTACCTCTTGTTTCATCCATGGCAAAATAGGGAAAGAGATATGATTAAATATGTTGGCTGACATTTTATTCCTTTTACATACAGATGGAAAAAATAGTGGTTTTTGCATTTAAAAGCATACTGCCTAGTCAAAAATTGTCCATTTACAAGGTGTGGTGCATTCATTTAAATAGACACAGCTGCTTCTGTCAGTTCTTTTTTTCTGATCTCTCCCAACGGACAAGGAGGAACAATTGGAAGTTCTTCTAGGAAACACATGAAACAGACCACAGGAGTGTTCAGATATAACTCATGCAGCTATCCAGAGTTATGTTAGATAATCTCACCTCAATTATCTTAAGTTAACATGTGAAAGATGTTGTATTTTACAGGAAAATGTTTTAAATAGTAAAAATTCAGTAAAGTTTCACCAGATCTAAATTCATTCTGGTGTTTATTTTTTTGCCAGTTGTTTGAATTTCTTTCATACTAGACAAGTGGTCTGGAGCAAAATGAAAGATCTTTCAGATTAGACAAGTAGTGTACTAGACAAGACAAGAGTGCATGCTGGCACAAGGCTGTACAGTTACCACTGAGCGCTAGAAGACATGTTGCTTTTCCTTCCTCCCTTCCCCAAAACGTTATTTCCTTTGCTGTCACTATGAACATTGTGCAGACCAACCACTGTGCAGTCCTTGTTCAAGGTGCAGTTAAACACCATCTCGCCTTCAGATATTTTTCTGCTTTGATTTTTGTAAGCAGAAAAGTGAGACTTCTGTGCCTGTTGAACAGCAGAATGTACCTCCTGCCAGCAGCCCAGGATGTGCAGGATCTTACCGGGCCAGTATGACATTCCACTTTTGGAGAGGAACCGGAGCAGGTCTCCTTTGGACTGAAAACTGAGCAGGCAGAACAAGCTGCCCAGGATCTGCCAGTGTCTGCGCTGCTCCTATCTCTGGAAAGGTCATGAACACAGTAGGGCACTTCTCTGTATTTTTTGTTTTTCGAAAAACTACTGTAGTTTAGAAAGCCCAGAATGAGAATCACTTTTCAGATCCCACTCATGGTAGTCTGGACTCAGATGTGGAACTCCATGAGTTTAAGTCTGTTTTTCTCTACCAGCCCCTGTGTTCTCTTCAAGGACATCTTGTGCAGCCTGGAGGAGCTCACCACCCCTGCAGTTACCTGCTTAACGAATCAAACTCAGAGCTAACAGCACGTGTTGGGGTTGGATAGAGAGAGCCTGCCCTTCCTTTTTCAGGAAGGAAATTGGAGTATTGTGTGTATTTGTCCAGGTTGAGAAATATCTGGAAGCTCCAGACAAATCCTCGACTTAAGCTCAAGATGACTGTATTTTGCAACGGCAGCAAAGCCAACGCTTGCAGGAAATATCAGGCTGAGCTGCTGGGCATTCACTACAAGGCTGATAGAGTTTTAACCCCCATACCTGCAAAGCACAGGTCAGTGTGCATGTACAGACCATCTGTGGGGTAGTATACACAAATCCCAAAGTCTTTGGATTTGTTGCATGAGCTCTGGAAAGGCCATTTTCATGGTTTCCTAGCAAATGCTTGTGCTATTTCTTTATAGCGGAGGCAGGGTTGACCTAGGTTGCAGGTAGAGCTAGATGCTTTATTAGATCAGCTATCAGAGCCAAAAAAGCTTTCAGGTCCCTTCTTGAGATCTGAAACAGGATCTAAATATAAGCTGACAACAACTGTTCGGTTAATTAAATATTTACCATTTAGATTAGATCTGACAAGAAGTGGTTGGTTTGTGTGAACTATAGGGACTCTTGGCTGTGTGAGTGGTTTCTCACAGTCAGACCACAGTCAAAAATATTAGCTTAAGTTACTATCCTGAGGTATTGTCCTTATATAAAGTTGTACTGAAGTGTATCTTGAAGTGCTTCTTGAATCAGCAATTTGAGAATATTGCAACATTTTTTTTTCCATCTATGACATACCATTTTAGTTCTGATACACCTTTCCTTACTGAGCTAAAACAACTGTCCAAATGCCCCCTTTCCTAAAAAAAAAAGGAAGAAAAATGTTCCTTATCTGCCTTATAAAGCAAAATTTCTAGACAGGGTGTCTTTTCACTCCCTTTCTTACATAAAAAGTGAATNCCTAAAAAAAAAAGGAAGAAAAATGTTCCTTATCTGCCTTATAAAGCAAAATTTCTAGACAGGGTGAGGAAAGATGTTTGTCTTTTCACTCCCTTCTTACATATAAAGTGAATTTTCTAGAAAGTACTGGATGGAATTGAACATCGTGGATAATAGTGTGCCTTACCTAGAACACAGGTAGTCTTGCATTAGGATGCGGATTCCAGTATGAATTCTAGAGGTAATCACCCAGAAACAATATTTAGCAAAAGGAGAGGGAAAATAACATACCAGACATATGACTGTCAGTTTAAGCTCTTGTCAATCATAAGTTTAGAAAGAACAGATGTGTTTTAAGTTTCTATTCTCTTCTGACTTTCTTTTACTTTTGAAAAGCCTTTCTTTATGCTTCTGTGCAGTGCGTTTGATATCAGACATTGTTTACCTGCCCTAGATACAGAAGTCTCCTTAAAAATAATCTGTTTACAATATCACGTCTTGATATTTTTGTATTCTTATCAGGAGGAGAAGAGTACTGTTTATTTATTGCATTTTATCTGCAGAACCATAAGTCAACCAGACCATTAATTATGCCCTATGGATATACTGAGATTGCTGTCCTGCATTTCAGTTTGAAATCAGATTTCAAGTATTCAGTTGACAGTGTTATTATCGAGGCCACAGTTGAATAGAAACCTTTCAAATATTTTTATAAACAGAACTGATTCAAATTCACTCACATTCAACGGCACAGTCCTCTGACTTTATAGTCAATAAAAACATTGACTGTCACCTGATGAAAATGAATATGGGACTAATTTTCATTGTTAATTAGCTGACATAAATGTGAAGGGACCCAGAATTCTTTTTTTTTCCATTTTTTTTTATCGTCTCTTATTTTCTACTCTTGTGATTTAGAGATATCATATCACAAGGTGCACTTGATTTCATGAATAAGAGGTATGAAAGGAATAAATAAAATATTACTTCTCTTTACACAGGTCATCTTTACCCTCAGGTACCCTTTCTGTGCCTGATTTTCCTGCCAAGGTAGTTTCTCTCAAACTCTCTTAAAGTGTCTTGTAATAGCAGGCACTGTTTTACTACTGTCCAACTAGAAGCAATATATTTAAGGAACTGCTTATTTTAGGAACATTTGTTTAAGTTGATCAAATAAAGAATTACCTAAACAAATAAATAGTTAATAGTTAAATTAGTTAAAATATTACTTCCTTACAAAAAAAAATCAGAGTTTTAATTGGAGAGAGAGAACTCAGGAGCCTGTTTTTAATACATAAGAGCAATTGATTCGCTGTGGTATCTTAGACGTAAGATTTCCACATTTTTCCTTTGAGCAGGAAGGCTGCATCAAAATAGGGAGAATTGTGAGTGCTTCCCCATATTTTTGAAGTTAAGTTGATTGTGTCATAGTTTTCAGTTTAATTTTCCATCAGATAAGAGTGATGCTAGTTTATTCCAGATAATATTCTGAATAAGACAAAGATTAGATCCTCAGTATCTTCTGAAACCAGCAGAATGTTGTTATTTACCCTGACTGCAGACCTATGCTATTATGTTTTTGGTTAGATGAGAGGGACACAGAATGTCTGAGGATAAAAGAGATCTAAAAAATACCATCATAGCTACTTTCACTTGGAAGCTTTTATAGGTGTCCCAATGTCATATGCTTGCATGAAATTAAATACAAAGAATGCAGAAAAACCTGTTTATGGAAAAGCATTTGAAAACATCATAAGCAATTACAGGAACAAACATAAACATGAAATGTGCATACCTGTGTAAACAGCTATTTTCACTTGTAAATTACTACTGAAATAATGCAAATAAAAGTAGAAATGATATTCCACCCATAATTTTGGCTCACCTGTTTTGTAGGAACATGTATTTCAGCTAGACAGAAATACCATGATTCGTAGTTATTATGTGCCCAGACTTGTAACATTTTGCTTGCCAGAACATAATTAAAGAACTGACCTTTTCTACCTTCTGTCTCTTCCTCTTCTTTTCCCCTCCTCTGTTCTTTTTATACCAGTTACCAGTCAGTAACTTTGCTGGTGCCACTGAGGCTCAGATAGGTAGAGAGCCATGCAATAAATGAGCAAACATCTCTCTAGGACAAGGCTCTGTCAGGACAGGGTATTGGTATGGCACAACACTGGGGTTTTTTGCAGTTGTAAAGTGTGAGAATCTTGATGAAACACACACCATGGCTTTATATTGAAATCTAAGAATTTTGAAATTTCATTAGGAAAAGTATAGCTAATAAATGGTCATCTACCTTGTGATTCAGAGAGCCCATGTTCTTTCTCAATCCTTCATTAGTTGACAGTGCTCAGGTCAAAAGCAACGAGAAAAAAATTGCTAAGGTAAAGAATAGGCTAGATGGGTATAAGAATCTAGAGGTTCTCAGGCTTGGTCAGAGTAATGATCTGCTTGGTTATGCATAAGGTTTTAATGAAATTGTCCTCTGTTTAGGATGGAATCTAAAATGCCACAAATTTTGGTCGTTTCCCTTGTGCTTTAAGAAAGACAGATCCACTTTTAAAAAACTTCCAGAATTTTATACACTCTAGAAATTATAAAATCAGAGTTCAGAATATTTAGATTTAGAAATTCAATATTTTAGAAAGTTTTTGTGTGATCATAAAAGATGTCTCATTTTCAGAGTATATGAGCTTTGCACTTTCTGTAGTTCCCATGAAACCTCTTGTGACAGCATAATCAATCACTGGCATGCATTTTAGCAGAAGGGAAAACTATAGTAACTTCACAGCAGTATAGCTTTTAATCTTGCAGTCAAGTGTCCATGCAAGAGCAGAAAACCTTGCTTTGTGTGTAGGACTAACTCAGCAAAATGGATATTACAGCATACATCAAGCATGCTTGTGGACTTATTCATGGCATACATAGTAGAACAAAGCAGATGGGACCTGCCCAAATGCTATGCAGCTTTTCAAAAGGTGACACTAAGACTTATGAGGTTGCAGCATCCGGGGCAATTTGGACAACTTGCTTTGAGAGAAATACAAACTAGGTACAAGCAACAATAGCAAATATTTGAAGACAAAGAATACAATTTATTCTTGACGTTACCTTATTGGCTTCAAGGTTTGATCTGGTGTGTTCTGATGCAGAGGAAAGGATGGGAATAACTGCATCTTAGGCAACTTTACTGAAGGAGAGGATCCTCTGCTGTTTGTTTATTCTTTCCTTGTCAAGGGTCTTTTTGAGGCTGACAGCAAGTTTTTGAGATAATAATTAATTTGTTCATTTATTTTTCTCTTCGGATTCTCAGTTGAATACTGTAACATTTTGTGTTTGACAGACTGTTCACAAACTTCTGCTTGGTTACTGAAACACAAGGACTCGAGGAAGTAAGAGGATTATTATCAGAAATATCACCCTGTGCTTATCTTCAGGGTTTTTTTCTTGGACATGTTACACATACCTTTCTAGTATACATTATATAATATACAATATGTACATTCATATGTACATATGTAAGCTTATTTCTGCCATTGTCTCCAGATGAATATGTGAAACATTTTAATTTAATTATATAATAATTACATAATTCATTATTTAAAGCATTATGAAAAAATTGCAAAGAAAGTGAAAAGTAGGTAAACTGCAGAAATACAAGCGTGGAAAAACATAAGCCTTGTTAATGTACCAGCAAATTCTGGTTTATTTAGTTTCCATATCCATTGGTTTAAGATAATAAGGCAAACAGAATAAGGGCTCTTTCTTAACCTGACACTCATCTTCAGGTGTCATTAAGATGTTAAGTACTTGTCTCATGGAAAAATTGGGATTTCTGTATTTTATTTATATTGTACTTGCAGGAGGTTGTATGGCTTTTTCTGTTTTTGTATTTCATAACAAGGAGGAAATTGGGACATTCTGTTCCAGATCTCCCAATAATGTTTGAACTTAGAGAACTCAGAGAATGTATATGTGAAAAAAATATAACTAGTTGAATATCTGTAGGATTCTTTACCCTGTGAAAGGGATAGATTTCCCTTTTGAATTCTCATTGATATCTTGCAGCATAATTTCCATCTATGGCTCGTTTAAACTTCACAATAGACTACTGTCTGATGGTACTAACATTTCACTCTTCTTTTTCATTGTTAGATCTTCTCTTCTAGTTTCTGAAATTAACTGAAACCAGGAGATTCCTATACTATGTATGTGTGCAATGTATATATTTTCCACTATTTTCTTCAAGCACGATTATTTATTCTGGTGTGTCCAGGTCCATTAGGCTGATAGTACTTGTGTAATCTGTAGATCCTGTTCAATCTGGTCAAGAAAGCTTTTCTGAATATTGCAAAAAAATTATAATGTCTTTAAGCTTTATTGTCAGCATGTCAGGTCTTTAGCATTGTTAAATGCATTGATTGCCTTGGATATCATATAGACCAATATTTTTTGCTTTAAGAACCAAATTTAAAAGCATTGGAAAATATGACGTAAATATTTCTAAATTTTTAACAAAGAAGAAAGTTTATATTTTTGCTGAATTGTCATATGACTTTAAACTCTTCTCCAGTACTGGCTAAGACATGTAGTAAAAGTTAACTATAAATTCCAAAGAAAAAATGATTTCCAAAGGATGTCATGAACTTTTATATTTATAAAGTGAGATGTGCAAAAACCAAAGTTTTCTACAGAGTGAGAAATAAATCTATACATTTCAAACTCTTTGTGTGATTGCATTGACATTCTGTTTCGTATTACAAAAGGATTAAGGACATTTGTTTTGGAAAATTGCCTCTGAGGATTTTATTTCTGTGAAAGCAAAGATACTGTTGGGATTGAATCAGTACCTATGCAAGTTGAAGAGTGAAAGTAATATTATGTGAGTCATTCAAGATGAATTACCATGGTTTTGGAGAGGAAACCTCAGTTGTTATTGTTAAGAAACTATACTTGCATCCATCACACTTTGAAAGCAATTGCTTACTTTATGTAACTATTAATGCTAATTACATTGCCGGAGCTAGCGTGACAGGCTATTTGTTATCCTTGAAGGTATAAAGTAGAAAGTTCAATACATGAGGTGGCAGCATTTTCTGATGTGCTTGACAAAGCAACAATTTCTGTTTTTTCTTTATAATTCTGTAGCTGACAATATTCTATTTTTAGCATTTTGGCCTGGCTTTTGGTGGATGAAGCCTGCTAAGTGTCAATTAATAAAAAGTATTTTTTAATAGAAATCATGTATTATGTAACTTCTGATTATGTAAGATCATGAGTAAAGCTTTGTTTCATTTTCACTGTTAAAGGCACAGTAGGTGAGTAGATCTCGAGTGCTGTACATAAAGTCCCAGTATCTATGGTCCTGTCCCTTAAATTGAAAGCAAAATTTCATAAAATTATACCTTTTTCTCAAGCTTTTTATGTAGAAACATGATTAGAGGCTGAGGGTTTATGATGACTGTTCTATTTTCCACAAACTGTTTAAATTTTGTGGAATGACGTACTTTTTTATTCCCTCCTTATCAAGGATAACTTGCTAAATGTATATGCTTGCATATATGCATTAGAGTCTGTTATGGCATATCTTAGCAGGACTGCTGTGGAGGCATGGAGGTTCTACTGCTTTGATCTGCAGAAACTGAGTGCTGTGTGCATACCGTTGTTTACAATAAATAGATGGCACTTCTGGATGTGAAGTTCCCATGCAAATGTGCCAGGCATAGGAGAGGTATTTAAGAACATAATATTAATAATACCAGTATGTATACCTGGACAAGACTTGGAAATAGAGGGAGGTGACCCTGAAGGAATAAAAAGACAGTGTCCAAGAATGCAGGGCTGGGACTATGAGAGTGAAAGCCCACGTGCTGTTGAAATCGGCAAGGAATGGGAAGGGCAGCAAGGACTCCAGCAAGTACAAGACTAGATACAGCCCCGGGGAATCTGCTCTTGTTGACGCTGCTCGAGCAGCGTTGGGTAGACTAGATGATCACAAGATGTTCCTTCCAACCCCAAATATTCTGTAATTCTTTAACAACATCAGTGACTTTACAATGTAATATTAGGAAATAATCTCTGTATGAATAAACTAGGATTGCCCATAAAAGTGAGTGCACTCTTAGTTGACTGATTTTTCCTGTTTTCTAAATATCAGAGAGAATCAAATTCTTTAGAGATTAAAAGCCGTTTGGGACATAAACATGGTTCTGAAGCATGGACGCATCCTTTCCTGGACACTGATACTATTATCAAGGTTACAAAGCCTCGTAGAGATGATACAGAACCTACCTCTATAGCCTTGTACAGATGAACTCCTGTTATTCTGGGTTGCAGAATATATGAGACATGATGTGAAAGAGCATGGGACCGAAGAATAGGTTTCCACAATTCTGCTATTTGATTTACAAAAACATATGTGTTTTTCATATTCATTCAATATATATGTGTGTATTTATATGTATTTCTATAAAATATTCATTTATAACTGTTTCACCATTAAAAAAGCTTAGATTAAAAATGCAGTTTTGACCTCATTTAAGTTTAATAAACAGTGAACCTACAGTAGTTCAGCTGGAAAAAACATTTGAGCTGAAACAGAATAAGTAGCCTAGCACAGACATTACTGCCACGTATGCCATATTATTATTGTAGCAACAATCAGGTACAGTCATGCTGTTAAGATCTGAAACAGTGTGCTCAGTCCTGCAGTTGTACAAGAGCTATATTGCCTGAAAACAAATTGCTGATGGCATTGGTTTTGTTGATTGGTTTTGTTTTATTGATTTTGGTAAACAAATATAAAGCATTTTAAACTCCCCAATGATCTTATAGAAGCTTATTCAATTGTATAGCAAGCATAGCACCTATGCTTCTTTGCACATTTCTATACTATACAACCGAATTATGTGGGACAGCATAAATTGCACGCTGGTAAAATGTCAATGTCATGAAAAATACTGTGCTTCTATCATCCTTTGGAGCAATATAACTCTAAATATTACCCTTGATATACCAAATCTATGCAGACAGAGCAAAAAAAAAAAAAAGGGGGAGGGCAAAACAGAATTTAGCCTAATTGTACTTCAAGCTTAAAAGTGGCTCGGGCTAAGAAGCAATACATCACATTAACTGAAACTGAACTGAATCACTGAACCAGGTGGCCTTTGAAACATTTCTACCAAAATCAAAGTAATCTCATTGGTGCCATCTACCACATGCGGTGAAGATGAACTGTGAAAATGCTTTGTAAGAGGTTCACATGCTGTGTGTCCAATTAAAAAATAAAAGTTCAAGAATCCAAGGATTTGTGATGAAAAGCTAAGAGATTTGCAATGGTCTGATGTACCGCAAAGTGGGGTTAGTGTGCAATATCTGCTAATGCTGAACAAGGCAGTGTTCCATCAAGAATACTATGAAAACCATTGAAGAAGGGATTACACATCCATCTGCTACTGCTTTTTTTAGATATTAATTTGTCATGCATCATTTCCTATTATTTCATGTCATGACATATTCCATTAAATTATTTTAGGATACAGCCTGTGGTTGCAGCTGGCACGGTATGTCACATTATATCACATCAGGTGGCAACATAAGGTAACTGCTTTGTTTAAGCTTTTAATATTTTCAGTAAATTGAACAGTTAGGACCATCCAGGTAAATAAAGGGAGAAGGAAATGAATAAACCCTTATTTATCTAACAAAAAGATGATAAGTTCAGCCTTTACTGAGGGGAGGATGCTGCTTAGTGCCTCATGGCCGTATCCCAGCCCCCTCTCCAGGTCCCTGTGCAGCCCTTCCTTTCCCCTAAGTATGACTATAATTCTTCTCTATCTCAGGCTACTCTCAAGCCCTTTCTTCTCCCATTTTTGACAGGAAAAGCTCTGTTGTGTTTTGGACTCTGGAGACAGAAAACACGACACAGTCCCTTCCCTCTCCTGTTGTGGGGAGAACGTAGTGATCACTTATAGTGATTCTTGGTGCTCAGTGCTTCTTGGTGCCCATGTCTGGGAGCTTGTCCATGCCCAGAAGCCCGTGGCATAAAGAGACAGCGGCTGCTCGTCATCTGAACTCCTCAGTGGTGCAGGCTTAACCAGACAACCCTGCTGAACAGCTTCCATAGAATTTTATTAAATTTAATTGCATTCCCAATCAGCCTGGCTTCACCTGGTGGACTCAAGAACCTTATCCTCCCTCTGCTTATGCTGGGTCACTGTCCACTGGCTTCAACATTTGCCCTGGAACCATGCTGGCTCCAGGGCACGCTTGCAGAGTGACTCCCCACCTCCGGCGTGGGGAATTCCTTGACAGATATCCTCCTGTGGAAACACGGGAGAGCCCCTCTGCTGAACTGGAACTCGTAATGCCGGGAGAGCACAGCCAGGAAGTGCCAACTAAGAAAAGTCTGTGCTCCAATGTCTTGATTAGTGAACTGCAAAGAGTGAACTTAGTGAACTTGGGTTAATGGTCCCTGGTACCAGGGTACTATCCCTATTTTTGTCTGAATACGCAGTAATGACCAATATAGGGGCAATTTGGGAAGTGCATTTGGGAGACCCCACTTCTGCCTCTTTACAGGTACATTACCTTTGTCTGAACACTTTGTTCTCCCTGACTTTTGCATTCTTAACTGTACGGTTGTCTAGTTTCCATGTCCTCTTCACTTTCCCTCTGAGAAGAAGAGGCTGAGGAGCTTAAACTTGAGGAGCTATAGGAACCTTGCATTTCTTATTCCGTTTCTGAATGCTCAGCGTAGAGAGACAGATTGTCACTCAGGTAGGCTGAGTTATATTCTGTAAATCTTCAGATTTACATTGAAACCTTGAATTTATAGGGAGCTAATGACTATTCTTTTTTTTTTAATCATCTCTTCGCAGCTTTAAGTGTCTAATTGAAGCACATAGGACCTGTATGAGAAGCTTGTGAATAGATTAATAGTGAAACAGATGCTCGAGGTGAAGAATTTTTCCAGGTCACACATCAACTGTGTAGGAAAAAGAACTTTGTTTTCTGCCTGTCTTCTGTATTCCTTCTGTTCAGTACTGAGTGTTGTTCAGGACAGGGATTTCTTGCCTACATAGCAGGCAACCTGCATGTTTCTCAGTCTCTCACAGAGAAGAAGTGATGTTCAGGTCATACAAGTAACAACTAAGCTGTCCATGTTAGCTGAGAAAGAAAACTAGAGTACCTCTGCAATCCCTCTCCCCCTCCTTTTCTGTCATTGAAAGAGAGGTCTGATTCTTTTCAGACTTCAGAAAGTCTTTGGGAAAGCGCTAACAAGGTTCTTCTACTCCTGCTCTTTTCCGCGCGTGTCTCTATATAAGTCTCTGGACATCAAACATAAGATAGGTCCATAACTCTCAAATGTGCTGTTTCCAAAGCTGTGTGTCCTGCGACTACATGTAGGGAGGAAATCAGAGGAGATTCTAATCTCAGAATCAGTGGGGTCCTGTAACAACTCTTCAGTAAGAATAATGGTGGCAAGACAGTTATTTTTCAGATGGACCAGAAGAGGGAAAGGAGTGAGCACTGTGAGTGCCTGTGATGGCTGAGGGTCTGGCTACCTTGACCCATATTTTCCCTTCCAGTGCCACATTCCTGAGCTTAGGGAAGGAAACAGATTGCACTCAGCACCGATTTTTCAAACTGTTATTGCCTTATGAGCAGCCAGTGCAAGGTTAAATTAGGACCTTTCTTGAATGTGAATCTTCTTCCATCTTTAGCTCTCACCTAAATGTGCTGATACTTCATATGTAGATTAATTTGCCTGGTTAGGCTCAGATGCCACTTCCATTTATATCAGCCAAGTCACTCTCAAGAGCAAATGGTTCACTAATGTCATCCTACAATTCCCTCTGTGATCTCAGAAAGATAAATAAGTTTCCATGCCATCCTCAGTGAAAAGATCACATAGTAGCTCAGCATAATGCAGCATTAAGAACCACAGGAGATGTCTGCAGATCTAAAAAGATATATGAATAAGCAGAGTACCAGTGAAGGCTCATTAAATTGATTGTGACTTTGTAGTGTAATCAAAATCACTTGGACAAGGCTAATCCATCTGTGCTGATGCCGGATAACTATTCTGGTGAGTTAATGGTGTGTTAAAGAACATCCAGCATTTAAGTCTTCTAAGAACATAAGAATATTTTGTCCTGGCAAAAGGGCCTTCTAATTCAGTATGCTGTCTTTGACAGCAGCCAGTAATGGTTATTTAGGACAAGGATGAGGAGAGGATTTGCTCCAGGGTTAAACTGCTATTTGTATTATAGGAAGCATGGACATTTCTAATGAGGAAATATCTCTGGTGAACCAAAGAAAAGAAGAGAAGATATGAGTTCCTGCAGTGAAACTGAAGCTCTATTGAAGTTAATGGAAAATGTGGATTTCAACGAGGCTGGGAATTCAAAACAAAATTTCTTCTTTTAAATTTTTCAGATCAGACATGTCTGTTTCTATTAAATCTCTCAGAATCAAAAACTAGTTATTTTTATCCCTCTAGGCTCTGCTCTCCAATTAAGAAAATCATGTGATGCCAGTCTCAGGCTGTTACTATACGCAGCCTGCTTTATTGCAATGCTTAGACAGTAAGTGCCAATTAGCTGATGAACTGATGCTGTATCACTGAGACAAATGTCAGTATCTAATTCTCTGTGAATGCACAAAACCTGAAGACGGTGAGGGTTCAGCAGTGCCTGCTTGTATACAAATGCCTGGGGAATAGATGCCGGGCACTGTGTGAAGAACAGCTCCCAGGAAGAACCAGAACTGCAGAAGCAGGGTCTCTGACAAGCACAGACCATCCTCATGAGAACCAGAGGGTCTGGTGAGACTATGAGAAAATGTCATCACCCGTTGCAGTGGCTGCTACATAAACAAGAAGCAGCTGCCATACTGGAACCTATCTGCTTGCACTTCCCTTGTTTCAAGTACTTTTTTTACTAGGAATGGCGGGCCCTCAAACTCCTTGCATGTATTTCAAAGTGCGGCTCAGAGAAAGCTGAAAACCATTCATTTGTATGCCTTAATGTTCATTTTTCCATGGCAGCTTTGCAGTACTTGTTTGCCGAGAGTCAGTTTGCCCGGGAAAGGTCTATAATATTTTCAGGATCCAGACAATGAAGTTTCCAGTAAACTCTCTAGCAAAGGCTGAGGTGCTTTATTTAATAAAAACAATATTATATTTAACAGAATCATGGTCACTAGCTTTCCACATCATCATTCTGCTTGGATCAACATTCTGATGAATCTGGTGGCTTTGATTTCTTCTGAAATAGGTGTTTGTCTACATAACCAAATTCTAGCCTTAGATCAATGCCATACTTTTGGCCCAATTCTGCTGTGACAGGCACACGTATTAATTATGCATCATTCTCTGCATATCAAAGTGCTTCACATCAGGCAGTGATAGGCTGCATCACAATGCATGGAACAGTTTGCTTAATATATTTGCACATGATGAGTAGGCTATCCAATTCTACCAAGCTATAGATTTTGCAGATAGTGAAAGCATAGGTTACTGGTAAAGATAAAAAATGAATGATCACATCTAACATAAATATATCTAATTCAGCTAACAAATGAAAGGACTCTACAGCTCTGCAGCACAGCATACACTAAGTCAAAGAACGAGAAGTGTGTGCTCAGTAATTCATATTAGCATCCTCAATACCTGTAAAATCAATATTTCAGCAGGCTATATTTCAGCAAGTCAGTTTCTTTTTTGTACCATTGAATACAAATTTTACTGTTTACTATCTGAATGTCAAAACAAAATTAGCTACTCATATAAAAAGGAGTGATAGAAGCAGTTACTATTTTTTTTGCTATTAGCCTAGTTAGTTTAAGGATATTCAGGAATATCAAACAAGGCAGCTATTTTATCTAGCTGTAAAAGGGTCTTAGGAACTATTTCTTTAGGCATATCAGTGATTAATGAGGGTCAAACTTTCAGTCAATGTCCTTAATTATGTTACATATCAGAAACATCTTAAAGGAACTGAATGCTGAAAGAAGGAAGTGGAGAGCGACTTCATCACGCATTGTTACATAAGTGTTGTCACATAAGGGAACAGGTAATGATCTTCCAACATAAAGGCAGTCGCATAGCTTTCGTTATCCTTTGTAGGGTTTTCAAGGTCTTCATAAACTTCTTGCAATGCCTCTAATGAGCATAAACAAGAAACAAGCTCAGAAAACTTCATAAACTAGAATATATAGTGCAGTTATTTCTTGCTGGAATAGACTGAGAAATTAGATTTCTGGTATCTCTTAAATAACAAAACAAAAAGATCCATTTTGCTGAAATAAAAAATAAAAGCCTTGAGTTGGAATGAAAGGCATTTTTAAATTTGTTTGATCTTTCATGGCTGTAAAGAAAAAGTATTTTTTGCTACAAATAGCAATAATACAAACACAAATAGACAATAATATAGTTTAAATATTCATTTGTATTTAAATGTTGGACTCTAAAATGCAACTTGAACTCTGATATATCTGAAATCAGTGAAGGTTTCTAATTAAAAAGATAGTGTTGGCCTTACAAATTCAGAATGAAAATCATGCGCTTTGGAGCCCAAGAGAGATGCTGAGGCACTTGAATGTCCAGATTATCACCAAAAGTGATAGGCAAGTGAGCTGGAGTGTGAAAATTGTAGTCATAGAGGAAATACTGAATGAAAAAAAGTCTGTATTTCTAAAGCCCAACCCTCAGGTTAAATATATAGCAGCTGCCTGAAGTCAAGGGACACTTTGTTTCATAAGGTTTTTATAACCATCGAGTAAAACTTCTGAATGTTCTTGGGCCAAATTCAGCCCCTACAGACCAAATATACTCGAATCACCGACTTCCATGGAGATTTCACGGTTGTTCTACAGGAAAGACTTAAAGTTACTATTTAATATGCCTTCTGACATTTTAGAACCTCTTCTGCTCTATAAGAGTAAGAGGATTCACACATCAGAGAGCATTTCCAGCCCCAGAGTGCCCCAGTGACCACTGTCTGCCAAGTTCATTCACTGTTCTCCAGGGAGCAATCCAACTTTGTAGAGTAGATTTAAATTTCCAGAATAAAACCTTACATATTCAGATGTGAGTAGAGATGAATAGATATTTATTATTGATGTCTTTTATTAAATATTTATAGAAAGTCATAACTTTGCCTGGTATTTTAAGTATACTTAGAAATTTATTTCTCTTTTTCCTCTTCTGGAGTAATAATATATATGCACTTTCCTGAGTTTTAGATTAGCTGTCTCAGCTCCACACAGCATCAAACATGTAGCATGAGAGCTACATGTGGAAATTGCAGAGGTTTCCAAATGGGTTAGGCCAAGGGTTTTTAAAGATAGTTTCCCATGTTTTCCTCTCCCAAACATAATGAAAATACCAAGCAATAAACAGCAGCCTAGAGCAGGGCTATGAATTACTGCAAGCAGTCTCTTTTCTCACACTGTCCATTAGTCTTTAAAGCGGTTCTTTGTCAAAGGGAGTTGGGGGCTCTCTCTAGGGTCATCAGCAGAGCTACACTGATCCCGTCAGTGCTGGATGTACTCAACAGCTCTCCTGCAGCTCAGTTGACTCTCAAATGCTTTGGGCAAAGTGGTTGTAAGAGTGGAGTTTAAACTACTGTATGAATGGAGTTTAAACTACCTGTGATAAGTAATGATTCAAGAACACTGTTCTTTCCTTTAGCAGAGGGCAGTCTTTTTGCCCATAAAGTCTGCATTACAAATAAGAGTGCCCATGCCTGGACAGGTGTGATTTTGTGGGTTCTTCTGAGTGCAGTAGGTGCATCCCATTACAGCCCATGAACAGCTCATCAGTCGAGAGATCTGTGATATCTGGGGAGTCTAGGGAGATATTCAGCTACTCAGATATACGTGTCTACTGTAGGGTGATCTGTATTATTCTTGAGAATCTAGTGGTCTTGATTAGTTTTCATGAGCTGTAGTGGGATCTTAGATATCCTGTTCATATCCAGACACTATCCACTGCAAGTCAAATCTCATATAACATGTTTAATGCCCTTTAAATGTTTAATGTTTTCAGAATTTCATTCATTTTCCCACAGATAGGTGCCAGGTGCCATTTAAAATGTCCTAGGGGTTCCCACCTAACATCAAGCTGCCTCTACAGAAAGGTCAAGACTCCTGTATGTCCTATATGATATCTCCCAACCCTTGGATTATGGCACTAGGTAAATGCATTTAGTTGTCTGAATCCTGCTCTTAGATTCCAGATTATACAGCTCTATATTTCCTTAAGATAGACTTTGTTATTCAGTTACTCAAAACAGTATAAATATATACCTTATACTTACATTTGGCTTTTTTTCCATAATAAGTACCTTACTACAAAAGCATATCTGATTTCCCACAGTTTTCCTTCGGGCTTATTTTAAATAATTCATTTATTCTCTTTAAATCTGCTAATGCTTTTTTTTTTTTTTTTTTCCTTTTGTGTTTTCCTTTGCTTAACTTCAGTGTGGCTATTGGTTTTTAAAATGATAACATCTAAAATCTAACATCACAATTCATTTCAGTCCTGGTGTAGAACTTCTTGGAAGCTTTTGAGGAATTTTGAGGAATGTTTATTTTTATTAGTTTTGGAGTAGGTACTATTTATTTACCAAATACTTTTCATAGTGACATGAAGATGAATTTCTGTTAAGGCTGAATTTTATCTAGTTCCTCATAATCTGACAACTCAGACTATTGGCTCAAAATCTGAGAACTATACTTCTAGTTCAATTATCATACACCTGGTTCTCTCTTCAATGTGTAGATGATCACTTCAGTGACTAAGACAGGTTTTTCATTTATATACATTTTCATGTATATAAAACATCATCACTGAGGATGAGGATAAGTCTGAGGTACTTAAAACCTTCTTTGCCTCAGTCTTTAATACTCACATCAATTATTCTCAAGGTACTTGCCCCTCTAAACTGGAAGACACCTATGGAGAGCAGACTAAACCCCACATAATTCAGGAGGAAACAGGCAATGTCCTGCTACCCAGCTTGGACATCCACATGTCTGTGGGGCCATATGGGATCAAGCTGAGGGTTCTGAGGGAGTTGGCAGCTCACCAAGCCACTCCGCATCTCCATCCAGCAGTCCAGGTCAACGAGGGAGGTCGTAAGCAACTGGAGACTTGCCAGTGTCACACCCATCTACAAGAAGAGTCCAATGGAGGATCGGGGGAACTACAGGCCTGTCAGCCTGATCTTGATATTGAGGAAGGTTATGGAGCAGATGATTTTGAAGGTGATCACACAACACGTGTGTGACAACCAGGGGATCAAGCCCAGCCAACCTGGGTTCGTGAAAGTCAGGTCCTTCCTGACCCACCTGACCTCTGTCTATGATTAGGTTACCTGCCTAGTGGATGAGAGAAAGGCTGTGAACACAGTCTACTTAGTAAGGCCTTAGTAAAGCTTTTGACACTGTCTCCCACTGCCTTCTCCTGGAGAAGCTGACAGCTCATGGTTTAGGCAGGTGGACTCTTGCTGTATGAAAAAGTGGCTGGATGGGGGCCCCCAGAGAATGCTGGTGAATGGAGTTAAATCCAGCTGATTACCAGCCACGAGTAATGTTCCCCAGGAGCCAGTGCTGGGGCTGGTCCTCTTTAATATCTGTATTGATCTGGATAAGGAGATTGAGTGCGCTCTCAGCAAATTTGCAGATGACACCAAACTGGGAGGAAGAGTAGATCTGCTTGAAGGTAGGAAGGTTCTACAGAGGGATCTGGACAGGCTGAATTGACCCCAGCTGAATTCCCCCAACTGTATGAGCTTCAGCAAGGCCAAGTGCCACATCCTGCACTTCAGTCACAAAAACCTCATGCAGCACCATGGGCTTGGGGCAGAGTGTCTGGAGATCTATGCGGCAGGAAAGGATCTAGGAGTGTTGGTTGACAGCTGACTGAACATGAGTCAGCAGTGTGCCCAGGTGGCCAAGAAGGCCAACAGCCTCCTGGCTTGTGTTAGGAACAGTATAGCCAGCAGGACCAGGAAAGTGATCATCCCTCTTTATCCGGCACTGGTGAGGCTGCAGTTCGAATACTGTGTTCAGTTTTGGGCCCCTCACTACAAGAAAGACATTGAGGTGCTGGAGTATGTCCAAAAGAAGGGCAACGAAGCTGGTGAAGCGGCTGGAGCACAGGCCTTACCAGGAGCAGCTGAGGGAGCTGGGGCTATTTAGCCTGAAGAAGAGGAGGCTCAGGGGAAACCTTATCACTCTCTACAACTACCGGAAAGGAGGTGGTAGGGAGACAGAGATCGATCTCTTCTCCAGAAAAACTGCTGATAGGACAAGGGGAAATGGCCTCAAGTTGTGCCAGGGGAGGTTTAGGTTAGATATTATGAAAAATTTCTACATGGCTTTATCTACTGATGGAAGAGACTGATTGGAAGAGACTACCCAGGGAAGTGGTAGATGAGGCACTTAGGGATATGATTTAGCAAGCATAGTGGTGATGAGTTTACAGTTGAACTTGATGATCTTGAAGGGCTTTTCCAACCATAATGACATAATGATTTTACGATTCTAAACTAATTTTTATATAAAAAACAAACCACTGTCTCCTTAGAGATCAGCTTTGTGCATAATGTGTTGATTCACTCAATTTAAAGGTCAAACTGAGGCTGTCCTGGTCCCTGTGGAAGGTTCTTATGCCTTATCTGAGAGTTTTAGTACTGTTATCCTTTGGACCTTTCATTTTGCCAGAGATGGGCTGGAAATTAGGTAAATTACCAGGGAGGATTTGAAGTGAGATCTTGTCTGCCCACTTTAGAAGCAGTGGGGTGTTAGAAGAGATGTGAGAACTCTATGGCTGATAACACTTCTGCTTCATAGATGAGATGCTATTAACTTCAGTCAAGAGAACTATTTTTCAAATATAGGAACCACAACATCTCTTTGTGTTTGTAGACTTGCTGCTGCTTAAATTGGTGGAGAAGATGTCCTAGGGTCAATAGGCAATTTTCCCGTAATGCTGATGACAACGAAAGGCTGAATTTCAAGTCTTGTGATACTCACTGTAAGTTTATAGAAGAAATTTCCTTGGGAGGAGCTTCTGTATACTGGATTCAAGGTCATTTCCTTTAGAAAGAACTTGAAGCTGAATAGAATATATCTCATCATTAAAAATATTGCTCCTTTTTTAATGATCCAATTAGTTTTACCTGCCAGAGTCAGCTTCATTGATTTCAATTACAAAGAAAAAGACCTGTCAAGTGGCCTACGTAGTGTATGCAGTAAGATCAAAGTTGAAACAGCATAATGTTTTAATGAACACAATCGTTGTTTGCTAAAAGTAAAGCTATTACGTTCAGATCATATTGATCTGAAAGGAAAAGACAAACTAGCTTAGAGGATATTTCGTGTTTTGTCATTAAAAATCGATGAAACCAAGACTGACCTGCTTTTTCCCTGTCCTGCTTACATTTGAAACAGATTAGATCATTAGCGAAACTGTAATAGTCTAATCATTTTTAACTCAAATTATATAAGTGGATGAACTCGCCTAATTTCGCATAATAAAATTACTTTATCTAAGTAAGGTGGTCCTGGGAGGTGATCTTCTAAGACATGTAACATTAGGGTGAATGGAAGTATCAGGACAGGGAAGAAAAACGGCTTTCCCAACAGACCTTACTAAGAAGAGAATGCTCCTCCCCTTTGAGAGCCACTGAAACCTTTCTGATAACACTATGTGATATATATCACAAGGTAGGAACAGGTGTTATAAAGGCCATCTTGATGTCCCTATAAAGCTAATAACACATATTTCTTAGATATTTCTTAGATATTTCAATATGGTACATTATGGTGATGGCTACATCTGTACAATTAAATAAATCTGGGAAAGGGCGTAATCTCAAGTGCTGGATTCTATTTAACTGTTACCTCTCACCTTGGCTTTATTCTGGACCACTCTAGCTGCCCTGCAAGCCAGTCACTGTTGTAGGGTCTTGCCATCAGGGATGCTCCTCAGCCCTTTCTTGCTTGGCAGTAGAACACCGACAATAAGACGGAGTTGGAGGGAGCCCAGTCCTGCTAACCCTTGCTTACACAGGTCATGCTTTTTTGCTGAATTGTCAGGGCACGGTCAGTAAAGTGGTTTTGCTCAGTAACAATGTCTTTTGTGAATAAGGCTATGCTTATTGACTGCTTAAGGAGATCAGCTCAGCCACTGCTGGGAACTTTCAGACCTTTCTGGCTCCTTTTAACTAAAGGCTGTTTGTCTCACTGAGCTCAATGCATTAATATATAATAGCAAATGCATGTTACTCTTTGTTGGTAGTTTTCCAGATTTTAAATGCATTTTTTTTTCTTTTTCTTCCTTGACCTTCTATGCAAAAAAATAAAAAGAAAAAAAAAAAGAAAAAAAAAAAACTTTTCATAACTTTCAGACTATCCTTGAAGATTCTTTTTAAAATGGAATAAAGCGCATCATTACGCCTAATACGTAAATCCCTTTGCATTGACTGTCTGGCTTTTGTGAAACCCAGAGATTCAATTTTGCCCAGTTGGTCTAGTCAGACTTTTCACAGGGGGTGACCACAGCTGGAGATTGTTCGTAGTATAACCACAGTGTTTGGGTAGGTGCAGTCTAGTTTACTCTGGATGTCTGCAAAGACATGTCTTGCACCACATTGGAGGAAACTAAGGACTGAGGGACCTGGCACACTATTCTATTTCTTTCTTAAGTACTATTCAGGTTCTATTTTTTTTCTAATTCTTCCTTGCATCTGAAACCAAACTACTTATAATGACTCAAATCTTTTTCTTCAGACAATTGGTCATTCTTTGAATGATTGCTCTGTGGGAGAAATCTAATCTATTTTTCTTGATGAATGCTATTCATGTTTATCACCTTTTATGCTTAAGTACCATCTTTTGTTAGGCTGTCCTCTTTGAGCTTTATTTGTGGCTTTATCAGTCCCCAGACACTTTTGTTAAGTACTTCTCTTCTGTGCCTATTTCAGGGTAGGGTACCTGCAAATCCCTCCAAGTAAAAATTGTTAAAAAAAAAANTTGTGGCTTTATCAGTCCCCAGACACTTTTGTTAAGTACTTCTCTTCTGTGCCTATTTCAGGGTAGCTGCAAATCCCTCCAAGTAAAAATCGTTAAAAAAAAAAAATGCTTCTATCTCATCTAGGACAGAGGGTCTGTGTAATGCTAGGTGCGCACAAGGGCTGGTCCTGGCTGCTCCAGCAAGAGATGTTGGTACTCTGACAGGAGCCACATCTTCAGCCCAGAGCCCTGCCAGCCTGTGAATCTGTTTAGGGAGGATTATATGGTATATTCTTATGTCTTGAGCGAGTGCAGTTTACTTATGACATCCAAAACTCCGTTTGATAAAATCTGTGTTTGCCATACCCACATCATGATGTCCTTAGGCCTGAGAGGCAATTCACCTTCCTTCCTTAAACAGCTTTACCTTCCCCTTATGGCTCTAGCCCTTGCTGATAAATCCTGCATGCCAGACTACACGGGGAATGGTTCGCCTCCTGTGACAATTTTTGAAATGCAATAATGCTACCATGTCACAAAAACAAGGTGGTTTTTGAGTAAAAGGGCCTGTTTTCACAGGGCACTGGTACTATCATAAATGAAGTAATCAGAGAGAGAAGTCAATCTTCTTTTGCACCATTTCGTTTGAAAAAAATCTACAGCACACAGTTCTTAAAACAAATGTCTTGGAGGCAGAAACTGGGAGCAAGATAGGCATAGAACTGTACAAGAAATAAAACACAAAATTTGTTTTCGTTTTGGTTCTCATTTGCATGCCAATGAGAACCATTGCATTCACAGGCATCACATCCTTAAGAGACAGAAAATTAATTTGAGACTCATATAGGTTGTTGGACTTACTCCAGGCTGCATCTGGCATCATTCACCAACAGGAAAGGTGGTATCATACAGTTCCTGTGGTTTTGGAGTTCCTTTTGCCTTCTCCTTAACTTACTGGGAAGGAATGTGGACTGACTGCAAATGAGGCTTATAACTGATTTCTAAATGATAAGCTGATTCTCTTTTGTGATACAGTGATACCAACCAATTGCTAAAATATTAAAGAATGTTGACACAAACATTTCATCAACACTTGATTTTCTTATTGACTTAACATAGAAGAAAGGGAGTAGCCTAACTGCACTAAGAAGTGATTTAATTTCTGATGGAAAACCAGTATTAGGCTATTTTTTGTCATCTCTGTTAGTAAGTCAACCTTTTTTTCTCAGTATAAGGCAGAATCCATGTTGCAGAAGTTAACTGCATTTTTAATAAGTTTAATTTTGTCAACTGCACACACACACACAAACATGGAACTAGCAGTCTGAACACACTGTCTGCCAAAGGAAGTGCATGTGCCCTTATAGTCAGGAAAATACTCAATGGTTTAGCTGAAAATGTGATTTCATGTCACAGATAAATGACCATAGTGATCATTTTTGGGAACTCATGGAGCTTTATCAGTCACTGTGAATACTTTTGAGTTTCTACTTATTTTTCATGGGGGTCATTTTTCATGAGATCATCTTTTGAGCTGAGAATTGTCTAGTGATTTCAGTCACTGAAAATCAGGAGAGTAGGTAAGTAGCACCAGGTCTATTATTTGTTACAACTTGAGTGCCATGTCAGGGTCAGACCTAAGTCTCACTCATGTTCCCAGTATGTATATGACCTTGAATAGATGACTAAAGGAACAGCAGTTTCATGGTTTATATATCGATTGCACAAGATCACACTTGTTTTCCAAATTCTAGATCCACACATGGTAGTGTATGAAAAGATCCACCCCTGGTAGTGGATGAAACAGGCATGCTTTAGGGTGGGAGCCTAACTTGTCTATTGAAGGATGGAGCTTGCTGGAGGCAGATCCAGGAAGCAGCTAAAGAGAAAAGTGTGTTTTTGACGTCTCACCTGAGGGAGCGTGGAATTCCCTCCAGTTCAACTCTGTCCATAGCCGCAGATGTTATGGAGGCTACTGCTTTCCTCCTTTCGAGGTCACTCCTCAGTCGGTATCAGTCATTTCCCTTAGCAAAAATATTGTAATCAGTTCTCAATCTAGGAAAACTCTAAATATTATTTTTGTGAGATATCTTATAAAAATTTTCACAAAACTGTAATTAAACACCAACTATTTAATCTCTAGGTCCTTTGAATTGATGAAATATATGTTACTTAATGAGTGGTGTTTTTTTTTTTTCTTTTTTTTTTCTGTCCAGTTCACAAGATCCTCTTGGGAATTGTTATTAGGATCCAGATATCACCAGCATGAAGGGGAAGGCCGGATCCTCAGCCAAAGGGGTTTTACCGGAATCAACAGCTTTACATTGTTTTATAGCGGACACAGATCCGGAATCCAGATGCAGCAAAATGTTCATGACAACCATGTCTATACTTCTCTCCCTCTCCCTCTCCCTCCTTCAGCTACGATATATTATCTCCATGTATTTTCGCTTTTAACACTCTCCCACCCTGAATTTCTTCCTGGCGTAAACAAACTCCAAGGAAGTTACTAGCACTTGTGGTAACATTAACACTTAGGTTCTTGACATTCTAGCAAAGCCCCTATTTTGACACCATTCAGTGAGGTGTCTGGTGCCTCTAAGAAATGCCTTTTAAGCAGAAGAAATGCAATATTGCTTCTCTTTTGAAGTACGGCCACATATAAAAGGAATAATTCAGTTTACAAACAGCTAAGCCCGAGCACTTTTTCAGTAATGTAAAACCACAGTGGTGTTGAAATATGGATATATTTGCATGATGAATATGCCAGTATATCTTTTTCTTTACCTAGCACACAGCAAGATCAGGCATTTCATGGTAACATGTTGATACACTTTGCCTGAGATACTTTTGTTAGTCATCAGTCATCCTGCTGAGAAAGAGCTGCATGCATTGAAGTCATCTAGGAATGTTGCTGTGCACAGGATTAAGGATTACGGTGTGTGGCCTTTGGGAGTGAAATCAGGAGAAAAGATTGGAATGTATTTAATAAAGAAGACAAGCTACCAGAAATAGGTTTTATTTTAGAGTAGTCTGGGAAAGACATCGCCTGACAGCATCTTTAGCATTTTTGCTGTGTATTGCTTTATATTACAGTTTAATAGCTTGCATTATTTCTCATTCCTTTAGGAAATGACTTCCTGAATTTCATTTGATAAGGTACACTAAAAGCTATATCTGATGAGTGACAGAGCCTGTGTTCACAAAAAGCCTCTATGTTTTAAAAGTCAAGTACTGCTGTCTTCAAGTTTGGAAGATTGATTACTCTCACTTTAATTCTGTACACATCAAGATGAGTCACCTGTTTCCCTTAAATATGTGATTTAAGTATTGTACTTTCCTGCTGTCACTTTGATGCTTTTCTTCTCGCTGGATAATTTGATAGGGTTTTAAAATTTCTTACCACATCAGCCAGTCCAAATTCTCAGATACCTCGTTTTCTGCTTTGAAAGACATCTTGTAGAGGCAGTGCAAATGAGATATCGAAACAAATTCTCTGCAGTGGCTAAAGCATTTCTTTACATCCAAATCTGTTTTGTGGCTTTTTAAAAAATCTTTGTCTTTGTTTTCCCAGAAAACAGGATATTTCCCAGATTAGACAACATCCAACTCAGATGTACATGTTATAAAGTTCTGAGAGAACAGAAACTCCACAGAACTGATTAACATCCAACCTTTCATGGCTAGTGTAACAAATGACATATTACAGAGAGCATGGGAATGTTTTCTATATTATTTTATATACGAAAAATCACAATAGAAGCATTATCCATGAAGATATATTATTTGGATGAATCCTGAAGAGAAAAATATCACCTGTGACATTCATATTGCTACTGTGAACTTCAGAGAATATTTTAGTTCTTTTGTTTTCCTGCTGATTTCTGCAGTCGCCATTCCTTAGTTTGTTACTTGAGGTAATGGATGAAGTCAGTTCTATGATTTTTCAAAGGTGAGAATATGATGCTCTGCACCTGTAATTAGTTTTACTGTATCAAAAGCATAGTTTTCACATAGCAAAGCAACTCCTGCTAACCATATGGTCTGAATCCAACCTGCAATATAGAGATCACTCTCCTTTTTGTTATTTCTTGTGGCCTCCTGTTTTCTCTCACAAAGCAAAGTATAATTAGAACTTCCATCCCGAGTACAAACTGATCACAAAGTAGCGGTCCATAGGGAAAAAAAGTCTTCCTAAGGAACTGAAATTTGAATGCCATATGCTGTATCCACACATGTGCATGTGCTCATGTGTCTGTCAGTGGCCTATGGCTCCAAGACACCCTTCTACACAACATCCTGGAGCATATTACCGAGGGCATAGCGGGCATTTTACTGTAGATCCTGGCTTCAACACAAACTGCATACATGTGTTCCTCCATAGACCTTTCACCCCTGCCTTCTCTATTGCATGTATAGGATAATTTTTCATGTTTTTAAGGAGATGCTTATTATTGACTCTTAGGTTTTACCAATCTTCACTTTGGTCAGCTGTGCTAGAAGACGAAACCCGTGCCTTTCTCAGAGAACTGACTTCTTTTAAGATGTCCTCCACCTTCTTCTGCTCAGAGACACTTTGGATCTCCCTTCATTTAACATAACAGGAGGCAGGAGCCATTTTTGAAAAGGGAGTATCCGTGCACTTATAGAAAGGAACTCGGACAGATTATTTATCAGGCTCCATTGAAAAAGATACCTCCTATTATAAGGAATAATGGCCATAAACCCAGCCAGCCACCCACAGAGGTAACCTCACAAAACACCATTCTCTTAGAGAATAAGCAAGTAACCAAGGCGATGAGACTGTGCCTTGCTGTTGCAGTCTGGGAGCAGTAAAGACGAGACAGAAATACTTATGAAATAGTCCCTCTGTGAAAAGCAAATGAGTTAGTGAGTTACTATAATTATATCCTACCTCTAAAGCATAATAATGAACAGATAATTAGAAGAAAGTACAAAGAGCTGGCAAAAAGAGTTTATTAACATAGGACTGAGGCAACCTCACAATTTATTTTAAAGAAAAAGTCTAAAAAAATTCTCTTTCTTTGCATCTTAGCTGGAAAGGAGTAGGAGAGGAGATGGAAAGCAAGAAAGTGGCAGCATCCCCTGCTCTGCATTCACATAGAAAAGACATACCTTTTACTCTGATTTATTAAATTTATTTAATGAATTATTAAATTTAATAATTTAAATTTAAATAATTTAAAATTAAATTTATTCAATTATAATCATGAAAGTTGCTGACTGTCCTGTATATAAGTAGCATGTATGTCATTTTTAGACATCCCTAACATTCAAGCAAAACCAGAACAAATCTAATTCTGTATCTTTGAATAAACATAGCCAGGATTAGGAGTTTTACCTACAAGCTTTAGCATAGTCTAATATGGTTCCCTCTTTCCTAATCTCCTGTGTCTAAAGTGGAAGAACATTCTACCCTTTGGTGCTTGAAATCTCCATTTGTTTGGGTAAGAATTGCCCGTGTGTATCTTTGGAAGATATCTTTAATAAGAAGCTAGGAACATAGGAAAACATGTTGTTCCCATTCCCCTAAATGCCTCAGTAGGCAAAATGTGCAAAGTCCTTCAATTTGGTGAACTTTTCACTGAGCTATTTTCTCAGAATATTTAACTAAAATCTCTCAAAAATAATCTGGACCTGTTATGTGAGCTTTTGCCAAGAGTGAACGAAGGGACTTTATTTAAATGAGGGTACTGCAGCTATCCTGAGCAGGAAAGCACTTCCTACTATTCCCAGATTTAATTAGATGGAAAATCCAGACAGTAAATTGACATACAATTGATTTTAGTGTAGGAGTTTATCAAAGATGAAACAATCTGTGTGTATTGAAAGAATGTAAAACACCATTTGCCATGACTAACTATTCATATAATCACAGACAGTTTAACAACTGTCTGTGCTGAGCTCAAGCAGGAGCATCTATCAGATCAGCTATAAGGCATGTGTTTATACCACAGTAAAGATCTAATGATAGTTTCTCCTTCATCTTATACAAAATGCAGAGAGGAAAACATAATTTGTTCTATAAATACTATGACATCTGTACCTAACTGCTGCTTCATAGGTGCCAGATCTTGGTTTGGGGAATCTCCTCTGGGGAAGCCCAATATCCATCTATTCCCCAGGAAAAAACAAACAAACAAACAAACAAACAAACAAACAAACAAAAAAACCTTTTTAGCATCCTTATCATTTCCCCAGGACATGGAGCTGTCTCTGATTCTCCATTTCAAGAACTGAAGAAGAACTTCTTTCCTGTGAGGGTGCCAGAGCCCTGGCACAGGCTGCCCAGAGAGGCTGTGGAGTCTCCTTCTCTGCAGATATTCCAAATCCACCTGGATGCCACCCTGTGCCACGTGCTCTGGGTGTCCCTGCTGGAGCAGGGGTTTGGACTGGATGATCTCCAGAGGTCCCTTCCAACTTCAACCATTCTCTGATTCTGTGAAGTGGCTGCTGAATTCACCCATCTTCTGTGCAGCAAATGAGTGCTTGAAGCTGGTTGCAAGTTGGGACCAACCTTCCCACCTTCCCACCTTCCTATGCTCTGTGCATAGGTTGTGATGGGTGCTCTGATTCTGGCACATAAGGACAAACTTTCAAAGTCATTGCTAAATTTCTTGATGCTTTTTGACACCTTTAATTTTCAGTCCCCAACCTTTTTGCCCACCCGAATTAGATTTCATTTGTTAATTGATATACTTTTAATAAATTTCAATATATTTTCCTTTTCTCCCCCTCTTATTCCTGGGAAAAAAATCTTTTATGCCATAAGAAGCTGAAAAATTGTGTCCCTAAGGTTTTTTTTAGGAAATGGCTCTAGAATGGCTGGAAAGGCAGAGGGGTCTAGGGCCCTGGTCCATGAGAAAGCTAAGTTGCTAAGTGTATTCCAGTGTTTCCACTCACCTGGGCTCTCTGTCCCTCCATCTGATGACTGTGCAGTAGACGCTGGCATGGCTCTTCCTTCCGAGAGCCGGTGCGCTGTCACTGTGCAGGGGCCGCCGGGGGCTAGGTGGCCTCGTCGAGATCAAGGGCAGCTCTCTGGGAGCCCTGCCGGTCCTTCTCCTAGCCCACTGCCGACACAGCTCCACAACACGGAGCACACAGGCCAGTCACCCCCTCCAGGGTCACTGCTTTTACAACTGATTGCATTGCCCTGCCAGTAACATGGTTCATGCTCAGTCCAGTAGGCAACTCCTAGAGCTTTTTGAAGATGTTTTATGGTTTAGTTGTGATGCTTTTTAACAGGGCATATTGGAACGATCTAACGTCCAAGAGAATTTTGTTGACCTGCATTAAGTTCCCTTAGAATTAACTCTGGTGTATTTCAGCTACAGATTTGGGGTCACCTCTGAACATCCTAGTGAGGAGCTACTGAGATCTCCAACCCTTTAAAATTATCAAAGCATTTTGCAAGACTATTTTCTGCATTGATTGAGTTGTAGCTACCTTGGGAAAATCTCTGAGACCTTGAAAAGAAATAATTTATTGTCAGTTCAACGTGACACTACAAAAAGACTGAGAATTAGGAAATGATTTCATTAAAAAGGAAAAGAAACCTTACTGAAACTTTGAGAAATACTAAATCCCTATTGACAAGACCTTTCACTTAGCACAAATGAGATAAATGAAAACATCAGTGTCACATTAGGTAAGCAACTAAACTTGAAGAGTGAGTTTCAAGAGTAAAAGGAACCATTGGGAAAAGTAGAGCACATCTTCAATGGGTTGAAAAAAATGAAGATTCTTCAAATGTCTGCTTTATCAGAATTTGAAAAGGCCAAGCCTTTATAGTGCTATAATTTATGGATATCTCCTGTTTGTAGGACAAAGTGAAATAGAAAAAAAAAATCGTATTTATGCTGGAGGATGAAAGATTCTGTCTTCTTACATGTAAAAATTCAAATTAATTTTTATTTGATTGCCTACTGTATCATTACCAAGTATGAATAATTAGGCAGAGGGGCACAGCGTAACTTTGGAAGTATGCTTGCTAAAGACAATGGGATCAGGAGCCAAAAAAAAAAACCCCACGCCTAAAATTAGGACATGGTCTTGTATTTCCTATCGTCCTACAAACTGGAAAACATAAAGCCCAAGCTCTCAAGTTTTTCTGTCCTGTTGGAGAGTCTGAAGTAATTGCAATCTGGTCTCTTCAGCTTTTCTTTATATTTTGGCTATCAAGCACACAGTATAATCATGATTAATGAAGACATCATCAAGCACTAAAAATGTTACATTGGACAAATGCTCCAGTTAATGCTTCAGATGTAATACCCAACTCAAGTTCCGTGAACCTGTGAAGTTTACCTGACAGCAGAATTTTTCTTCTGGGCAATACTCATGCTTTCATAGGACTCTCATGGTTACTTTAATGAAGAGGTGAAATAATCACTCTCAGCTGCAACTCTCAAGGCTTTATCATTAAGCAACTTAGAGAACCAGAATATGTGTGCCTAGGTTTATTTTTCTGCAATAGCATTGACTTCTGGTGGGTACTTAATTTGATCCTACATTAATTTTCCCACCTGATACCCCAGAGAATGAATGACCCCACTATGCTCTTTAGCCACTGGACAGGCTAAAGAGAATAGCAAAAAAAAAAATACCTGAGAGAACCAGGCCACTGTTGTGCTGTAGCACAAGCTGAGGCACTTTTTCAAGCCTTAGATTATGACTCCATGTGGTGCTAATAGAAACTGTGATCAGTTCTGACTGAAAAGTACTGGTGAGAAACTTCAAGTACACAGCTGTCACTTGCGTCATTGACTTTTACTGTATTTTAAAATATGTGAAAGAATGAAACATGAAAAATGGAACAATATTAATGCTCAGCTCAGTAAAAAGGCTCATTTACAGTAATATTTTTCTATTTTGTTTTGTGCATTCTTATATTCTAAATATATCAGGTTCATCCGGAGGACTTAGTGGATAGTTAAGATACACTGCACTGACAAAGTGACGATCTCAGTAGAAGATTCTTTTTAATATTAATAGAACAAACTACTAATATGTTATTTACTTCATATCCTTTATTTATGTAGCATTTTGCATTAAAATTATTGATTCTGTATTCTTAACATGCACTCACTTGTCATTTTATCCTTGACCTTTGCAAGGGAACTGGTACTACCCATTATGTTTACAAAAGAAGTAATGGTGCGATGATGATATGTACCACTTGCTGAAAGATAGCTACATATAATATTGGTGGTAGCTGTAAGCAAAGATGAGTGATCTGTGGATTCTTTCTCTCTTTCTTTCTTTTTCTTTCTTTCTTTCTTTCTTTCTTTCTTTCTTTCTTTCTTTCTTTCTTTCTTTCTTTCCTTCCTTCCTTCCTTCCTTCCTTCCTTCCTTCCTTCCTTCCTTCCTTCCTTCCTTCCTTCCTTCTTTCTTTCTTTCTTTCTTTCTTTCTTTCTTTCTTTCTTTCTTTCTTTCTTTCTTTCTTTCTTTCTTTCTTTCTTTCTTTCTTTCTTTCTTTCTTTCTTTCTTTCTTTCTTTCTTTCTTTCTTTCTTTCTTTCTTTCTTTCTCTTTCCTTCCTTCCTTCCTTCCTCCCTCCCTCCCTCCCTCCCTGCTGCAGATACCTGCAATTACATAGACTATTTTCAACTATATCTGGTTTCAGCTCAGAAAAATGTATTCTGTTGCTGATGGGTCTTCAGAGTGTTTCATTTGGGGATTCATAGACCTTCTGCAGCTTTCCAAGTCTGTCAGCTGCCAAAAACAGAATTTGCTTGACAGCATGGATGCCAGTTTTCCCAGCCCCAAATATGCCTTTGGAGAGGAGCATGAAACATGTGCCTCAATTTTCTAGTCTCCCTGCAATGCTTTCTGGATGCAAAGCCCTGAGTGATTTTGCCTATACACTGTGCTCACCTTGCTGCTCAGAACAACATTGTTCAGAGTCAGCTCTTTGTAAATGGGACCTGCAGATAAAAGAAATTAGTTTGTTTTATTCTATCAAAGCGAGGGTTAAGAAAAGAGTTCCAATTTTGAAAACAAAAGACAGGGCAACGAAATGAATTATTAATATGGCCTTTGCATTTTGATTTGTATTCTTCTCCTCCTGTCAGGTTTCTTTTTCAAGATATCATTTGTCAGTTGAGCTGTGAGTAACCTTCCTTGCACCCTCCCTGTTTTTGTAAGCCCCTGAAAACCTTTTACTTTATGATTGACCCTTATTTATTTTTCTCATTCTTTTCTTTGGCTCCCTCTCCTGACCCTATTCCCCACTTCCTTTTTTAATCTTTTTTTTTTTTTTTTTGGTTTATAAAAAGATTTATAAAATTTTTTTTTGGTTTATAAAAAACAAGAAGCGGAGAATACACCTCTTAACACTTAAACTCAGCTTCCCTGTCTGTCTCATTCTGGTCATCTGAGCTAAAACAAGCGAATTTCTCTCCTCCTGCTTTGCCAGTGTTGTCACCAGCTAATGCAATGCGGCTTGTGCCTGTTAAGTCCCTGCAGACTCACTGTGAGACAAGGCAATGGGTTTGATTCATCTAGTTCCTCAAACTCAGCCCTGTTTGGCCCAGATAACATGCAGAGTCTTGTAGTGATGCAGCAAGGCTTTGCTCTCTTTAGCTGCACTAATCTTACGCACTACAAACCTTTAAGAATAACACAGCTTAAAAAACAAATTGCTATGCAAAGACATCTGTACATCTAGGCCTAGAGTTCTGCCAGGCTATAAAATTCCCATATTTTCACCTAGCATATATAACAACATGGGATAATTTACCACAGAAGTTCATTTCATTTTTTTCCCTTTTTAAACTTTTCTAGAAATACCAGGGTAGTGTTTGTTTCTCACACACTCAATATTTTCCTCACACACCTAATATTTTTTTCTAATCTTAATTTATCTCCAGTGTGCAGAACATAGCTGGTCAGAGCAAGCTGCTACCTGCATTCCAGTTCCGAGCAAAGAGGAGCAGTATAGTCTCTTCTGACTAATATTGCTAACACAGCTTTATAGACAGCCAGTAAAACAGCATTTCAGCAGCTATAAGACAGGCTGTTCCATACAGCCATGAGAGTTTCCTTGCTGCGGGTGGTGCAAAGGGCAGTAGCGGAGGGCAGGCTGTGAGAGGGCAGCTCACCCCTTCCCTTGCTGGCACACCGGCCGAAGCTCCTCATTCCTGCGGCTCCAAGAGGCACTGTGCTGTGGGCCGGGCTCCTTTCCCCTCAGAGGGGTTGCTTTAGGAGATGCTTAGTTTTCTTTGGAATTAGGAATTTGTGTCCCCAGCTACCAGAGTGGGTTTTTTTTTCTTCTACAACTCACAAGCATTTATGCTTTCCCTGTGACACATAAGTTCAAGCCAATCTTAATTTCCCTTCCAGTATATGTTTTGCTGAGGCTCAAATGCTTTATAATGTAGCGTGCTCTGTCTTTTTCCTAAAATCAATGCGTCCAAACATGATTAGCAGTGATGTAATGGATCACAACATAGCATTAGAGAACTGTGAGCAGCGCTAAAGAACTGTGAGCTAGAGGGCTCCAAGGTACCACTAATAGCCTAGATAAGCGTATATTGACTCTACTCTTGGAGAAAGAAGGGGAACTCCAACCTTTCACTTTTTCAGTAACTAGTGGGGGGTGTTCTCAGGTATTATATGCTTATGACCTAAGTTACTTTTCCACTTTATTGAAAGGAAATATATTGGGTTCAAAAATAGAAAGTAGCTCTTCTTCTTCTAGGAGTATTTGTGTGCTTTACTTGAAAAAAAAAAGACTTAAAATAATTTAGGAATTTTAATTCTATGCCCTTAAAATTCTATTATCTTCAATAAGTAAAAGTCTATGCATAAACAAGTGTTACTGGTTGCAGGAAAGACCTTTGCCATCTATCTAAAAGATATGCTAGTGTACTTTTAATCTGGTAACATTATAAACTACTTGCTTCCCAGCCTATTCTGTGGGCCCTGCATCATAGGTTGGGGCAGTTGATTTAACAAAAATGCTGCTATAAAAGAGAAGACAAAGGACTAGAAAGCTCCTTCTGGGCCATTGGGAAGTGTCTATCATTTACCACTCTTATTTTTTTGCTTTAAAGGGCATGCATCTCAAGGGCTGCAGAACAAAGCAGCTGTCCTGTCTTGCTCCCTGGGTGTTAAGAGAGAGAGCTAGAACCCTCTATTTCTAAACAGCAGAAATATGTTTACCTTGTTGATGAGACCAGTCTGACTTTTCTTCCTGATCTCTTTCAGCTCCTAAATCCAAATGTATGCATGCCATATAGTGAGCTGCTTTGACTAAACAACAAACAAACAAACAAAAAATACACAACAAAAAAGCCACGACTAAAATAAATCTTATTGTCTTCCTTTTCCTTCTGCAGAAGCTGCGTGATATGTCGTGCTTTTGTTAGCAAAAACAGGCATTTGGATAAGGTTATAAGCCTATAAATCTGGCACCTGTTTATAAAAGAATTAAATTGTGATGATAAAACTTTGTGCATATTTTTGTTACATTTGTTAAACTCTCCTGCCAAGGTAATCCTCTAAAATAATCCTGGCAATTCACTGAAGAGGCCAAGAGTCTGAATAACTATTGATTTTCTCTTTTAAATATCATTCATAAAAATATTTTTGATTTGCTGTGAGTAGTGAAATGGAATCACCACATCACAAAGACAGAAGTCTTGCAGTTTGCTGTTCCTGGGGTATTGCTAAAGGCAATAGAAGAATTGCAATAATCCATTGATTTCAGTGAGCTGTTAGAAAAAACTGTGGTCATTGTAGTCTGCTAAACTAAGGCCAGGCAGTTCATAAATCTTTTTCTCACCCTCATGGTGTCAACATTTCAAACATAAGCTTCTAGACTAGCTCTGAAAACGTATGAAGTGCATACATTTCTTCAGTTCAGGAAGCCGTGCATGTGTATGCAAGTATTTCCATTTCCAGATGCAAGTTAGGAAATTGCATCTAATCATAGATATGGCAAGGAACTGCCATATGTATTTGCTAATAATTGTCAGTTCTAAAACTCCTCTACTTCAATAACTCAGCTGAGGAATGAAATTTATGGCTTTTCCTCTTTGTCTATGTTTGATAAGTTTTTATCTTACAGGTTTGTTCAATACTTGCCAATAAAGGGTTCTGATCCTGTTAAGGACCCCCTATACATCTCTGTAATCCAAATAAATCACTATAGCTTGATACAGATCTTGTATTAGTAGCACCCACAGACTCCATCAGTCATAGGGAAAACTAGTCAGGAGTTCACAAGTGAGGTAGCAGCGGCACCTGATAGCGATGCAAATAAAGTAGGCTCACTTCCAGCAGAATTGCCACAGCTGGATTCACCTGGCGCTACAGAGCACTTCCGAAAATGCATCCTTCTCTGAGCATTTGTCTATGTATTTTTTTCTGGAACATTTAGAACTGCTGCACAGTGCCTCAAACACTTGAACACGTGCAGTTCTGACGGCTTTCTCTTTGCAGCTCTGCAGCCCTTGCCCCGTGGCTCTGCTGCCTGCCCTTCGCTTGCAGCTCCACGGTCTGTGACCTGGGCAAGCCGGGCTGCTGTGGCCGGGATTTTGCTGTGTTGTTCTTGTGCTGATGTTCTCACGGTCTCACACGTGCAGATCCTGAAACACTGTTATGCTTCTTATGTCAATTGCTCATAGGAAGCGATTGCTGCTGAAATAATGAAAATCTCTCTTTCCCCTCCACCCTGGAAAGTAACTTTAACTGCTAGAATTATTGTCTATAGCCATCAGCTATGGACCTTGCAAATAAATCTTTATGCATATAAGCCTGTCTGAGTATTCTTCATGTAAAAAAACAAACAAACAAAAAACCACAAACTGAATCAAAATAAAGATTTTTTTTACACAAACTGTAATTAACAGGTAGAGCTCTTAGATCAAGAGTTTGAAAGTACATATAGGTGACACTTTGAAAAAAAATAAAGTCTTTCCTTTTGGTGCCCAGTTTGATGATAAGATTTATAAAAAAGAAGAAAAAATTCACAAATATGAAGCAACGATTGTCTGTGTAGGCAGGGGTTTTCGTCATGGCCAGGGTTCTGAATTTCAAAGTTCCGAATGCGATTGGAGCACTTGGAGCACAAAGCTGTTTATGTGGACACAGGGACTTCATTAAGGACTAATTGCATTCACCCTAACTGCGGGGGTGAATGTTCAAGAAGCAAACTGATTTGTCACTGTCTCCTGGGTCTGAAAAATACTGAAGCATTTTATCCAATGTGGGATAGTGTTAAGAGACAGCAATGATTAAAAACATCCATTAAGAAATCCTTGTAGGAAATGTGATACCAGTGTAAAAATCCCTGTTCTAAAATACGGGAGGCCTGGCCTTCTCTCAGCTGGTAAAAGTGTTAATAATATGTGTATGCTAATAAAACTATGATTAGATATTAAAGCAGTGGATGAAGTAGAGATACACTCAATTTCTTATCATGTATTTTGTCTGGATTGGGTCCTACAGGACGAAACTCCTAGTTATAGACTTTCCCTGGATTAGATGGAAGCAAGTTTATTTACGACATGGATGCCTATCTCTTCCTTTAATGGATTAAATCCCCCATGAGAACATGGGTGCTGAAGGCCTATGCGATGTGGCATGCTTTCAATTACCCGTGGCTTTAGCAGGGCTTGGCAATACAGAACATTTCAAAAAAAGCAATTTGTATGGAACTAGTTCTCCTGAGTTCAGAAATTGCTAACAGACCACAGTGAGGTTCTGACCATCAGGTCAATTATGTACCAACATTTGAGTGTGCAATAGATGAGGCTTGCTTGTTTTTACTAAATGCTACAGAAACAGATAAAAGGCATTGCCTCTACAAAGTGACCCATTTATGTTATAGCGGAGAGTTGCCTACCTAGGGGAAATATGTATTTATAAAAAGTTTTGCTTATCAACAAAAATAAAGTAGTTGTAAAGAGAGATTTTACAGTGCCTGTGGGAATACAGAATAGGAGGTATAAACAAACAAGAATTTATTCCCGGTTAAAATATAAAAGAATAGATGAGCAAAATGCCAACTGAGGTTGAATCATTTTGAAAAGACGAGTTAGAATTCTGCAAATTAGTAGAGTGAAAATAGCATAGCCAATTATTTCTAAAGAAGTTAGATCTTTAGTGGTTATAATAGTTAATAAAAGGTAATTTGGCACCATCACATTATGAAGCTTTAACAGTAATGTGGGCTTTCCAGTAATAAAGCACAGATGATAATAACCATTGGTGTTACAGCTGCTGTCTCCCATTTCTATCCAATTCATCTGTCTCAATGCCTGAAGCGGTTCAGCAGACCAAGGGAAACAACATTATCCTCTTTATTATTTATAACTCATTTTTTCCCTGATAACACAGCAATGCCATAAACACCGTTTCCATGGCAACTCAAACAAGACACAATTACCAGGAGTATTTATAGTTTATACCTCTAGGAATGTAGGTATCTGAAGTTTTAAGCTGTCCCTGCATGACAAAGGCATACAGAAGTGATTGATATTTTTAATTACTGGATAGTACTGGCAGAGTTGGGGCACTTCTTGACTTGTGGCGTGCGTATGCTGCAATCATTGCTATCCAATTACTTCTCATGTTTTTCACAGACTTAATTTCCTTCAAAGCTGTGCTTTTAAAAATGCACTTTAAAAGGACTTTCCTGTTTCTGTATTTTCAGTGATGCTATACGGTACTTACATTTACATGACATAGAGCCTTTAAGGACTGAGAAACCAAAAATGTCTGTGTGTTTTGTAAGGCAGATGGAAAAACTTGAGGCTGTAATTGGAAAAGAAAAGGAAAAAAAAAAAAGAGAAGAAAAAGGATGCTTAGATTCACTGATGTGAACTGTAAAGGTTATCCACAGGTTACCTAAGGCATAACTGACAAGGGGAAATGCTTTCTTCCAGTTAGTACTGGCTGAAAGAACCAAGACCCTCATAGAAAATTCAAGGGCCCTTGTCTCCTGTTGACTTACTTCACTAATCCATGGACTCAATAATTTTATAGCAGAGCATAAAAATATAACAGTGGGCCAAAAGAGCAGCTTTAGCAACACTGTAGAAGGTAAGGACTTCTGTTCTTATTTCATGCAGAATGTCACACAAATCTAAGATTGTCATTTTTTCCAGTTCTGAGAAAACAAAATTTATGCAGAACTGGGTGATCTACTTGGATCACTCAGATGATAAGAGAATATGGTGCTTTTTACTCTCTTCTCCTAAAAGGGTCCTGGTGCAGGTCAGAAGGTAAGACAAACAAGCAGTTTGCTCAAAACTGGGCGTGAAGGAGAATGTCTCTGTAACCGAGTGTGCTAGGCTCTCACTTGGAGGTGTCAAGCGCAGCTGCACTGGACCTTTAATTAATGCGAGGTGGAAGAGTATTATAAAGGGAGACAGAGCAAGAACCTTCCTTATCAATGACAAATCTGGGTTTCTGTCACTGTTCTGCAAAATAAAATCAAAAGCACTCCTGCAGAGGAAGGAGTGCTGAATGAAAGTTCCTGGGGGAAGGAGGGATTCAGAACTGAGTATTTCGGAGAAAATTCTGGTACAGGGCTAGAGAAGAATGAGACAGGACCAGCTTTGTGAATCTAGCGCTTTCTTTCCTTCACTTTCTTAACAGTATCTTGAAAACAAAATATTTGTCTTTGAGATGTAATGGAATGTGTCATTAGACATGAAAAGAATTTTTCACACTGTTTGTTTTGGCAAGAATCTGAATTTGTTTGCTTGTTTTCATCTGATCCAGATCTGTTTTGTAATCCTTTTCTTTGCCTGCATATCAGTTGTTCACAGAACACATCTGCAGAATATTACATAAACTTTTCTGCTCCTCAGCCAGAACGGCTACTGCTTCCTGATCCAGTGGTCTGGGATTTCTCTTCTCTCCTTGGAGCAGGATGTTGTCTTTGCTTGCCAGGCAGGAGAGGTACCCACGAGGGGGTTAAAACCTCTTTTGCAAGACAGCAAGACAGCACAAAGACAGCTTCATGGGGTGAGTGGATTAACTAGTAAAATAACCCGTTACGTATGAGTCAGTAAAATTATGTTTTTCTATTCCGATGGCATAGTCCATATCATAACATCTTTTTTTTTGTGTTGTCGTTTGGTTTTGTTTTTGCTTTTGCTGGTAAAGTACTGAGACCTATTCATTGTTTTCTGCAATTGTATAGCCAAAGAGGGCACTATCCATAGGAATAGTTCTTGCTTCATATTTATCCTTGCACATTACAGCCCTTTTAGTTGTAACAGTCCAACACTATGTCAGGTAGATGCTGGGGTAAAAACTAAGATGATTTGATTTCATTTCTCTGAAGCATTCCCTTCAGCTGGGTAACTTCCTGGCACAGAGGTTGTATAGAGCTGTGCTAGACCTTTCCCATGTACAGGTTGAGTAAGAGAATAATTTGTGATGGAGGGACCTCCAGATCCTGTCTGGTCCAGCCCCCTGCTCAGAGCAGGGCCACAACCAGCATGAGGGCAGCTTGTGCAGGGCCTTGTTCAACTAACTTGGGACACTCCCCCAGGATGGAGATCTCACAGCCTCTCAGAACAACCTAGTCCAGTGCTTGACCACACATTTTGATCTTTTTTTTGGTCCTTGTATCCAAGTAAATATAGGCTGATGGATATTTGTCTCACCAATTCTTTAGAATGTCTCATGCAACATTTTATTATAAATATTTATTAAAATATAATATAATAGCTCAATATAATAATTCTTATGTATTTGCCTGGATTTTTCAGTGTGCAGGTGCATGTATTAGCTTCTGTGGTTTAATGCGTTGTCCTCAGTTGGGTGATGCAAAGGAACCAGCTGTGTGTGCCCAAGAGTGCACTGAGCCCAGCTCAGTGGTGAGGTGGGAACTGTTGACTTAAATATCACTGAACATGAACTGTGCCTTGTCGAAAGAAACAACAACCTGGGGACTCCCTCACGTTTTTTTTTTTTTTTTTTTCTTCTTCTTTCCAATGTCACATTTTTGGTTTTGCAGCTTGTACTTCTTTGCATTTCATATCTGTGGTTGTTGAGAGTTGTTCCATGACTTCTCAGATTTGAGGCCAAGTTTTGCAAGAGAAAAAACTTGTTCTGAAATAAGCTGACAAATTAACCAAGCCGAACGAATGGGTGGGGGTCATAGCAAGACAGAGGAGTGCAGAGGGAAAAGTTGTGGCAGGCTATTCCAGTAAGTCTTGAATTTTGTATGTTTTTTCAATTCTCACTTTAATTGCATGTGCCTTAATGTAATCTAGTTACCAAATTATGAGCTGGATTTTTCATGAGAATTGTTTCCTTTACTTTCTATGAAAACTTGCCTTTTGCAGTTATTATTTCCTTTACAAATGTTAATGATGTGGCAGCTGCTATTATTTCCTTTAGAGGAAGGAATTTCATAAATATCAAGCTGTGTTATAAAACAAATTATACTGTTTTCAGCAAGCATGGGCAGAGGATTTTAATCACTGATTCATTAAACTGAGTTACAAAACAGACAAACAGTGGACATCTCACCCCAGCTCTGTGCCTTAGTGGGGTCCGGCTCCTTTTATTCCTTCCACATTGAGCCTGACCTGCAGCCCCCCATGACCAGCTACAGCCTCTCGATAGCCCCTGATGGAAAGATCAGGCCAAAGAGCCCGAGATGCGGAACGGGGCCAGGGTGCACGGAGGAGGCCGTGTGGTGCAGGGTCACCCAGGACAAGTGCTACGTCCAAAATACAGCTATCGCACTGTGTTGGAGGAGACACTGCAGGACCCCTGTGCACCACTGTGCCCTGCACACTGTTATTAAGTGCTGCTTTTTCTTCTTGGTTCTTGCAGATTTTTCCCATCCATACAGTTTTGCATGTCCTATCTTCTTCTACATTCTTCATCCTCTTCCTTAAGTCTTCAGAAGCACGTATAGGGCCCAGATATCTCCTAAGGGACATAAGCGGTGACCATAGAAACTAAAATGAAGTGAAAGAAAGCTCTTACACAAAATTGTGCACCAGGGAGATGCCAGTTTGCCTTCATTTTCTTCATGATGCATCTTATTCTTACTCCTTGGGTTTGTTCATCTTTTAATATAAGCAGTGTTTGCTAAGTTTGCATGATAGTACAGTTTAAAATATGTATGTAGAAATGATTTAGATGATTTTCTGTCTATAGAAAGACTGGCTTTGTTAGCAGGGGAACAATTACTTTTTTTTGGTTGTCTGGAAAAGCTTTATGTTACAAGATTAAATTATGCTGTAGATTATGATACGTCGTTGCGCTGACTTATTATTCTGATTAAACACACTATTGTGTGACTAGAGATTGCTTTGTTTTCTATGAATTGCTTTTCATTTACATTGTATAGAATCTAACTTGTAGTATTACAATGCTTTGATTTTTGGATACAGTGAATAACATTCTATTATTTGCTGTGGGAGACGGGGGTGGGAAAAAAATGTATTAATGTATTAAGAAATTAAAAAAAAAACCCACAAAGAAAACAAAATGTGAGTGCTTTTCCATGACCTTACCTAATATTGGAAATTTTATGGAATACTGGCAGAAATATGATTAATTGATTTAATATGAAGAGTATGATTTTCTTATTGCCATAATGTCACCATATCACAGAGAAAAATAGACTTAGTGTTTAATGAAAATGCACCTGATGGATGTAGCCCTCTGTTTTTAAAATTATCAGCATTCCATGATTTTTTTCCAAGTCATTAATTTCAGAAACATTATTACAACCATAATATATTCCTGAGTAGTTAATATAACCAAGCCTATAATATTTCATATCTTTCAGTACTGATTCGCACTGAAGTTTCTGTTTCATACAGAAATAGTATGAAACTTTCCTAGGTGCAATGAAAAGCAGTAATAAATAGGATAAATAATTCAAGGTAAAGTTTTCATCTTCTGTTCTCTTTACATTTGCATATATATCAAAATGTCTAATGATATTGGTCAATAGAGAATCAGATACTTTATCTAGGTAAAAATAGATGCAAATGAATATGAAGTGCATTTGAGGAGCCCTCCCCAACCTTACACACAAACACACACACGTATATATGCAAAAGATGAGCTTTGAGAAAATGGTTATCACTCTGGACTCAGATCATAAGTCTGTGACAGCTCTGACAAAATATCAGATCAGTACTTAACAGTGGTCAAAATGAGGAGCCAAAAGGTCAGGATTCTTGGGAAATAAATAGTTAATAAAACAAAGAACAATTATATCACCTTGCAAATGTGAGATTTGCTTGCTTCTCGAATACTACATGTTGTTCTGGTCCCTTCACTAGAGAAGGGCAAGAATTCTGGTCAAAATTATGGAATGATTTCCACCTAAAGATTGACCTAGTTGTAAACAAGGTCTATTCAGCATGCAGAAGAAGATAACTGAGGAAGGAAGAATGTTGCCTGCAGGTTGAGGGATGTGATCCTCCCTCACTCCTCAGCCCTGGCGAGGTCACATCTGGAGTACTGGGGCCAGTTCTGGGCTCCGCAGTACAAGAGGGATGTGCAGTTACTTGAGAGAGTCCACTCAGCATAGAGCTACAAAGATGATCAGAAGACTGGATCATCTCTTATATAAAGAGAGGCTGAGAAGAGAAGATTAAGAGGGCTGTTATCAGTATGTATAAATACCTTACGGAAGGGTGTCAAGGGTGTCAAGAGGATGAGGCCAGACTCTTTTCAGTGGTGGCTAGTGATAGAACAAGAGGTTATATGCACAGACAAGAGGTAATGGGTACAAACTGAAGAAGAGGAATTACCACCTGAATATACATAAAAATTTCTTGACTGTGAAGGTGGCAGAGTGCTGGAACAGGCTGCCCAGGGAGACTGTGGAATCTCCTTTTTCGGAGATATTCACAACCCACTTGGATGCAACACTGTGCCACGTGCTCTAGGTGTCCCTACTTGAGCTGGTGTGTTGGCCTAAATGATCTCCAGGGGTCCCTTCCAACCTGAACCTTTCTGTGGCTCAATGATGTGATAGAGGTCTATGAAATCATCACTGCCATCTGCCTTCTGGAAAAAGGGGGCAGGAAGGGGTGGGGGCCAAATCGATGTAGGAGCAGGATTGCTCAAAATAAATCAAACGAGGTCACTTTGGGGCAACAGGCAGCAGGCCTGTAGGATTCCTTGCCAAGGGATGCTATCCGTTCAAGCAGTTTACATAGGCTTGAAGGTAATCAAAGATTTATGAATACATAGAAACCATACACTTTCCTGAGCGGGAAATAGTTGGGAGTTGGGAGTTTTGGAGGAATTATGATACGTGCTTGACCTGTTCTTACTCTCCCAGAGGCATTTGTTATGATCACTGTAGGAGACAAGATAGAGTTAGGTAAATCATGCATCTGTGCAATACAGGCTCTCTCTTTTCTTTCTTTTTTTTTGTTTACATGTCTTGTCAACTGCCTGTGATTGCTTTGCTCTGATCTAATTGTATGACAGTGTGAATGAAAAGGGATATTTAGGGTAGAATATCTGAAAATTATTAGTTAGTTATTACTATTAGGTAGTTCTTTTCTGAACATAATTGAAAAAAGTATGTTCTTATTCCTAACTAAATTATCCCACCTGTTATTTTATTTTATTTTATTTTATTTTATTTTATTTTATTTTATTTTATTTTATTTTATTTTATTTTATTTTATTTTACTTTACTTTATTTTATTTTATTTTATTTTATTTTATTTTATTTTATTTTATTTTATTTTATTTTATTTTATTTTATTTTATTTTATTTTATTTTTGCACAGCTACAAGACCTTTTGAGAGACTTGAAAAATATGAAAATTAAAGGAACTGTATATTCAGGGCAGCATTATGGCTGAGAAGGAGCTGTCCTGAGGTTATTTTTTTTCCATAATTGCCTCTCTCCTGGTTGTTTTTGCTCAGCTTCCTTCTACGCTCTTCCTCATTTTGTTTTTGAGGGAGAGAGGTGAAATCCCTTAATTCCTGCGTGCTCCAATCACTGTGAATACCTTAGTGCGGGGGGCTCATGCTGGCTGCTTTGCCTTGCATACGCAATCACCATGACACGTGTTTGGAGTGAGGCTAAGTCAGAATACGAAGAGCCTGGGCGCTGCCGGTACTGCCCCTTGTACAGGTGCTAGTGGTTAGTATGCATGACAAGTGGGAAGCCTTCCTATTCCGGTGACCTCCACTGTACTTAGGGTAGAAACAGGTCTCATATGAGCTTTGTAGAAGGCAGTAATTTTTCAGCCTGTGGATCCCTGGAGGCGAGTGAAAAATCGTGAAGGAAGGTGAAACAAAAACACGGGGAGTAATACCACTTCTGGAAAACGTGCAGGGCTGCACGCTTTCCCTTCAGGTTGAAAAATCACTGAAATTTTCTATATCTGTGTTTGGAAGAGAGTTTCCTTTATCATAGTGAGCCTGATGGGCATCTGGGTTTCTTTCACGGGAAATTCTGCAACAGCCCTTCTCCCCGTTGCACCCGGCTGAGCATTGCACTGCAGACAAATGCAGAGAGGACAAGGAAAACAATGAGGGAAGTGGATTTATTATACAGAACAAATGGAAGAGGAAATCTTTGTTAAAAATGGAAATGTATATCTTCTTGGTCTATGCTCCTTCAGGGTATGTTTAATGTTGTCTAGTTATCTGTACTTCAAGAGAGTAGTATTTGGAATAAAACATGTTTTATAATCATTATCATGACATCTCTCCTCTCCTCTCTGCTTCCCCTGTTAAGGCTGCGTGTACTTTGTTTAGTAATAGAAATTCTGATAGGTTTTCTAGGAGAACAAAGCCACTGAGCACAGTTCATTCAGAGCAATAACTGCTCTCTACGTGCAGTGTTTTTTATTAATTCTTTGAAGCAGCAGTCAATTATTTAGTTCTCGGATTTTTTTTCTCCTTGTTGAAGGACCACTGGAAAACAGTGTATTAAGCATCCCCTCTAACAATAAAGATATCTGAGCCATGTCGTTAGAAGAGTTCTGTATTCAATTATTTGCAAGATCCTTGCAGATATGATTCCATGGGGTAAATGGAAAACATACTTCAGTCATTCTCTCCACTGATAGTAATTTAATAAAAATAAAAAGCTATTGATTTTGTTGTTAACTGTGCTAAAAGGCCACTGTAATTTTGGCTTCACTGTGCTGTTGGCAGAGCATTCACCAGTAAGTAGATTTTTTACTTTTCCCAGGGAACCATTTATTAAATGCTGCATTAATGTGTACAGATGATTAGTTTAGCTGAAGCAGTGGAAGATTTATAACATCTTCCTGTTATTTAACTTCTCTTTGTCACTTCAGACCTTAGCAGCATTTACAGAGATTTATCTCCTGTACTTTGTAATTTTGTTTCTTCCATTTCTTAACCCAAATGTTTCTTTGAGCTTACTGAGCTAGGACTTTTGGGGCATTAGCTACTTTTGACAGGTATGGAAAACAGAAATCTATTTGCTGCCTCTTATTACAGTAACCAGACTGTGTTGCTGACAAGTATCTTAGGTAACAGAGGAATGGCACTTAAGCTCTGTTTTAAATCTCACCTTCAATAAGGAGGTTAAATCAGTAAATGTGGATTTATCTCGAGTTATTGGATTTTATCTGTCTAAAAGCATACATAGATGCTAACATTTTTTAGAGATATACCTTTCTGAAAATCATTCATAAGTGAGGCACTCCACCTGTATATCCTTGTTTATCTACATTGACTATAGTGTCTAAATGATTCTTTATATACAAGGTTATGTTCATAAGATGAAACAAGGGATTATATACATTCATTCCATTTTGGATGCTGTTATTTCTCTCCAAAATGAAGCTTTCTCTGATGATGAAACATCAAAACTTGAAATCTTTTTCTCAAGTGCAATTGATGCTCATGCAATCTGAGAACTAACTACCAGCATACACATATGGACATTTTTTTCCCTTTCAATTCCTTAAAGCATTTTGAGCTGTTGGACAGAATCAGAGAACCCATCTTTATTTCCATCCAAAAAGGTTTTCCAAAGTTTATACTACAGAGAGATCCAGCTGGCAAAATATTTAAGTTTAGATGTCCATGCACAGGTGATTAGATATTATTGTCTTTGGTAGTTAATTTGCTACAGTCATTGGAGAGTGACTCAGTCAATATTTACTGCAGAGTGGCTAAATTATTCTTTAGACCCTACTGACCAGATCTCTGTGACTATAATGGGAGTCTGGACACGTAAGTGTTTTGCTGATGCCTATGGTGTGGTTCAGTTCCCTAACAATAGGCATCTACTGACATTTTAAACATCTGAAATATTCACACGCGTCTGGCAGACGGCACTGTTTTGTAAAGACAGCTAGAGGGGAGGTGGGTGTCCAAGATTTCACAAACAACACTATCTATCTATAGTTAAGTGACTGAGTAATAGCTTTACGTTAAAAGGCCTAAATTTAGCAGTCTGAACCCTGAAGCTGAATCCAATCCTACTTATATTGGAGGACAGGAGGTGTTTAAATTGCATAAACACAGCTGTCCACTGACACGTGAGATAGATTGATATCCTATCCATAGGACATCCTTCTTGGCTTTTACCTGCAGAAGGTGCAGAATTGTCAGCCCCATTCAGAGAACTGTGTTGGATGCCTTTGGACATCTTACATGTCAAAAAGATGTTCATGCAACTGAACAAAGTCCTGGATTGAGATGTAATTTAAGGGAAAACACATATATTCATGTGAAGAAAACAAAACAAAGCAAAACACAAAGCTGTGCCTGAAGAACCACTAGTTTGGTTTTGCTGGCAGTAATCTCCAGCATGAAGGTTCCTGAAGTGTCACTGCAGCACTAGGAACATTTTTTACCAAAGCAACACAGTGGGGCAATCTTAATGATCCTGATGTGCTTTGCCTATCCCTGACAGATGGATTCTGGCTGTGCAGCTCAAGTCACAATGACAGAGACATTTGTAAACTCTTGGACTCCAAACTCCCTTCTGCTCGGGTGGGACTCTAAGTTCAGCTTTCGCTGTAAATAAAGTAGGTGAATTAGTTTTGTGCTTGTGCCTCAGCAATATCATGGTCCAGAGTGTGGTAAAATAACGTAGATACTAAAAAAAAGCAAAAGTGATAATAAGTCTAGGTACAGCCTCAGAACTTGCAGGATAATGGATCCTGTTAAAAGTGAAGAAGGAATAAAGAGGACTAGCTAGCTGGATTTCTCAATATTTAAGTTAGAATAGTAAATACTGACAAGTCAGAGCACTGTTCTGCATAACTCCTACTGAGGTCGAGAATGTAGCCGCTGTTACTGTTCAGAGAATGGAAAAACAGTTCTAGTTATAATAGCTGATTCATAGCTGACATTTCCATCTGTCTTCTAGCCCATGTGTAAAAAAGTGAATATAGTGACTTGTTCGGGAACTACATTGTTCACCAAGGCATAAAAAAGTCTCTCAAGTGTAACTAAAAATGTGTCAGTAAGTCTTGAACAGTAGCTATAAAACTATTTTATGTCGGTACTTAAGCCTGCAACAAATGAAAAAGACCTACAAGAAAGGTCTACAGAGTCACATGAGAGATCTGAAGCCAGAGCTTTCAACTTGCTTTGGTTTCAGGGCCTCCACTGCACTCACAAGGCTCCCTCAGACACATCTCAATATTCAACACCCTGAAGAGCTTCAAGCAAAGGGAGAGGTACAATGGCAACATTATGGTTTAACTCAAGGACAATACAGCTGAGAGCAATGGTTTGGCTCAGCTAAGCACACCAAGATCGGGAATGGGTGACATGACAGAGCCCTTGGCTCAGACCCAGAGTGTTGTGATCATCTTTTTGTATATATCTTGAACAAGCATTGATAGGACCATGCAGTCCTCCAGATGACAATGACATGTTGTAGGCTGGTCGCAAAAGGTTACCTTGCTGGCTGTGTGCTACAAGGTCTCAAGGAGCAGGACGACAATGGCACTTGTTGCATTGTGGTCACTAGAGGGAAGCTGGTTTCACCAGCTTGCTGTCCATCCTTATGCATAGGATTTGCATAACATTCCTGCACTGCTGAACTGATCACCCCCCGTGAGAATCCTTGCATCACGCACCCCCAGAATTGCTGAGAAAAACCAAAACCGAAACCAAACAACGACAAAAAAAAACCAGGGTTCACTCTGTTCTGCACCAGATTCTAGAATGCTCTAATGCTTCTCAGGTACAATCATACTCCCGCCCAGTTCCTACCAAATACATACATATGATTATATCTTCTACTTCATGATGCCTTTTCTATTTTCATTAATAACAGTGAAAGTCTTCATAAGTTTATGTAACAATGATCAAATGATGAACTTTCTACTCATTCAACACAAAAGGCTTCTACTTTTAAAAGAAACTCTCCCATTCATATTCCTAAAAGCACATTAGAAAATTTTAAAAAATAAAAGAACCTTTTCCTACAGCATTTTAGAGACAGCAAAGCTTTCTGTTAATTCAGTTGTGTCTGTTGGCTGTTCACTTCATTGAGGCAGGTTATAATTTTTTATGAATGATGACACACAACTTGGTTTTATAGGGATGCTTAGGATTTGCCATATGATCATGCAATGGTCTAACAACCTCTTTTTTTTTTCTTTTCTTCTTACCAGAGATGAAGCTATTAGACCCATGATACTGGTAACAAAGAATTTGTTTTCCATCTATAATCATGAAAAGAAAGCCTTTCCAAATCCTGTTTGAATTGACAGTGTCTTCTTTTGCTTTAATTTAATTTCTTAAGTACTCTTTTTTTTTCTGTTATGATGTATATTTTTGTCCATCATATCCCTAGTTAGAAGAGACTAGAAGAGACTGTGTTTTTGCACACATGCTGGCCTTCTTTTTCATTCTGATTTTTTTCCAGCAGAACCAAACGACTGTCCGTTTGCCTTGTGCTTTCATTACATATGAATATTACATTACCAAAAGGGCTCTTTCTTAAAATAAAAAAGTTATGTTATCATTCAGACTTCTCTCAAGTGTGACTTAATAGCTGTTAGCCATTACTAAGATAGTTGGCTATTGCAATACTTCTGACCCAAGAGTGAATGCTATATGTAGTGTAATAACTAACACTCCTTTAACCAATGTATTAAGAATGTTTTCTTTGTCTAGATTTTTTATGAATAAAGAAATGATTATTCTCTGGCAAAAAAAGACTTTTTTACTATTAAGAAATTAGTTGTTTTAGTCTTTCATGCCTTTCTCTCATGCCATTTCTAGGTAGCAGTACAGACACATCTGACAAAATTCAGCTCACCTAATTTTAAACCTCAGGAACGTAGTTAACTGACTCTAAGATAACTCTCCACAGCTCCCATCAAAGTCTATGGTGAGAATTAAGCATTTCTGGGGCATGACTCATCTGACCTCTTTTAGATATCTCTTCAGGGATGAGATGAATCATAACTAGTACTGTCTCTTTCTCTATGTTGATTATAAAAGGCACTTAAGGTGACTGGTTCAGTCAAATCCCATCTCTGCTGTCCATACTGAACTACATGGCATGATTGCAATTCTGCTCTAACATAATGCCTGAACTGGGGTCTTGACTGCCGGAGTCAGAAATGGAGGAACAAAGGAAAGGTTTACTTTTGTTCTTAAATTCAGCGATGAGAGACTCAGCTCTAATTCGGGTAATCATTTAAACATAAATTAAGCATAAACATAAATACTCTTTCAGATGTGTTACATAGATTCCACAAGAATCATAGGGAAGGGCAAATTATAAATACCTTTAATGATCAAACAACACATATTTGTAAATCTATTTTTTAGGATTGTAAATACCATAAACATCCTCTCTTGAAAAGGCTGTCAAAACATTTGTCAAAATGAAATTAAACTCTTCCCTCTCTCTTCCTGTCAAAATCACAAGCTTTTCTCCTCCATTTTGCTTCTGACCCTCCCAGAATTGTTGGATGCCTTTCTTGAACTCCATCTAAATGCTTGCTCTAAGTATTTTCTCATTTTTCACATTTAAGAATCTGCAATCTTCACTCCTATTTCTAACTGTTTTCCTGGCTTCTTTTACCCTTTGGTCCTAAATACACTGGTGTCCTAAACTCTCCCCTGTCTTCATCCTATTTCCAGTCTACCCACCACCATCCCTATTATATGTCTAACTCTTCTCTTGGTAGAGCCTTAGATGACCATTGCAGAATCTCATATGCCAAACACGAGCTTATATTTCCTGAATTATCAAGCACCTGTAGCACTTTTAACCATATTTTTTCCCCTGAATTCTTGGATTTTCCAGAGACCCTCTGTCCTCTTCTGGCCTCCGGCCTCTCTCTTTTTTATTTTTTTAATGGATGTTCTTTGGTCAGAAAACAAATTCAGATCCAATGTCTACACAGATATGGATAGAGAAGCAGATCTTCTCCTGTCCAAACTAAAATCTTTGACGTCCCTTCTGACCATCCAATTGCTCACTCTAATTGTGACTAAAAGCAAAATAATTTTCTGTGGACCAAATAAGTTTCTCTGACAGCTTTGTGTCTTATTTTTTCAGTCTTTACTCAGTGGGGTTATGATCCATGACTAGAATACTGCAGTAGTATGATGATTCAAATAGCTTATAACACTATAGTTGCCCTAGATGGAAATAAGTCAATATTGAAATTAATGTTGCATTACCTGGGAGAACATTTGCATGAAGACTATTTATTGGTATTACAAAATTTGCATTTAAATCAGTTGTTCAGAACATGTCAGCTGTATGCTACAAGGTCTGATTTCAGCAGTGTACATGAGCCTCTGTTTGGCATAAAATGCAAAAGAGATAGAGGCTGCGGGTCCTGCTCCTTGCTCCTGTAACATCTCTAATGCCTGGTACTGTCTCTCCAACTGGTTGAGCCAAAATCTTTAACACCTCCAAAAGCAAAACTTAAAGAGAATTGATTTTGGTGATGTGTCATGAAACAATATACACAAATATATACGACAGTACTGGGAGGCATGTATGTCAGGCTGCGAACATAGTTGGCAAGTAAAAACATTGCTAATTAATTTTAGGACTCCTGGACACTAAGGAAATTCTAGCTGTAAACCAGAGATAGGTACATTATAGGAATATGGAATTGAGAATGAAACTCGGGTCTTTAAAGAGATAATTCTTCCCTTTCAAGCTTCATTTTAACACTAAATTTGTAAGCTGTGAACTAATGAATTTTATGCACTTGTAAAGAAACCATTCTGGTCAAACTACATTTCTGTTTACTTGCTTTTCATTGCAAAATGGGTAATGTGAGAGTTTTTGCACATGAGCAAGTAATTGTGGTGGGCTAAAACAATACATGAGCTTGTGCCGACCTTGTTGGGTAAACCGTGTGATCATTTTTTTTTTTTTTTTTATCTTTCTCCATTACTTGATACTCCAGGAAAATGTTCACAGCTCATCCCATGTGTTTCATACAGGAGTCAGAAAAAAGAAAAGGAATGACAGATTCATGTCCATACACACTCCTACAAGAAATTATTGAAGGAAGAAGTGTATTATTCCATCTTATTCCTCTGCACAGCTCTATTATTATTAACCATGCAAGAATGGTTTCTCTGCAATACAACTTCTGTATAAAAATGACACATTTATCTTCATTGCCCAGCTTTGACTTCCAGTATATGCTGTAAGTATTTGCTAGCTGAAGGAATCCTGTCCTTTTTATTTAAAAAAAATAAAAATAAAGCTCTACTATTTCATATTTAGTTAAATACACTTTCTTTTTGTGGATGGTTAGTTGCTTTCCCAAGTCTTGTTATGCATCATGAGGGAATACTATGTTCCTCAGATTTTTGTAACTGCCTAGCTTCTGTGTTCAAAGGGATAGATTCTCTTACAACTGGGGCATTTTTAATTAGATAATGTAATTCAGGGTAGTAACATATAAAAATAAACTTCCATGTTGGCTGATTGAAATTAAAATGTTATTCATTAGATACATAATAAGCTCATTTGGTTGTTAGTTCTTCATCTGCATACTAAATGCTTAATATAAAAGAAAACTGGATTTATGCTTAATCACGTCTCACACTAGTTTAAATGTACACCATTTTAAATATCACTCAATCGTGTAAAATATTATTGTCATTCTAGCCATGGAATGCCTTTGCTCTGATTCAGAACACGTGAGAGATTTTTATCTAGAAAAATCTAATGACTGAGATCTTTGCTTTCTCTCATCTTCCTGGGCTTTACCTTAACCAATGTGAGAAATTAAAACACTCATATGACCTCATATGTGTGTTTATAACTCTATCTGCAATTCTGATCTCTGTGCTAAAAAGACAGTTTTAGTCTAATAATGCCTAATAATTTGAAAAATATATATGGATAAGAGAGACAAAAACTTGTACATATCTGTGACAAGAACTTTTGCTGATGTAATTCACACAAGCCCCATTAATGTTCCTGGTTGTATGTCTTCTGAGGGTCTGAACGCCAATGTCACACATAAATAGAAATTAAAAATACACCTGCTAGAGATTTTGAGCGTCTTGCTGTTCTGTTTTGTTCAGTGCTTTTGTGCTCCAATCAGTTTGTTAGGGAGGTTTATGTAACAACTTAAAGCTGATATGCACAGAGGAAACTTGCTTTTCGGCATTTTGCTCTTGACTTATATCCCGCTTTGTCCCTCAGGATCTGGAATCTGGAGCAGTTTGTTTGTCCTGTGAAATCAGGCAAAATCATGGCAGAATCGCCAGGCCTCACCTGCTGCTTTGGATCCCGTAGCAATATTCTGAAGAGCTCGTAACCGTAGCAACCAAGTGGGTTTTCAAGGCTGCAATCAGTTCAACAGCCTGTTGAACAGACAAGACGGGACGCGGCAGACTCGGTGGCGGTGTGAACTGCGTGCCTTTGGGAATTGCCAAAAGAAGGGACAGACTTTTATCTCAGCCACTTCTGCCCTTGAATATTGATTTTTTTTTTTTTTTTTGTGGCTATAAAATAAAGTGGCGCTAAATGCTAAAATCAATGCCTGCTGTTGCTAACGATGGTGTTGAGTCCTACGTTGAGGAGGGCAGTATCTCCTCTTGTGGACGGCGGTGCCCTGCGGCTGTCTGTGGGCCAGGCGGGCTCGCTCAGCACCATGTCAGCGCTGCCCCTTGGCTCTCTCCAGGCCCCGGTGGCCAGGGGCTGCACGTTGGGCGCCCAGGACTGCACACAACTTCTTAGCTCCTGAAAGGTTCAGCTGGGACACCGGGATCACCTTGCGCTTGCTGCTCACGTGTTCGTGGAGGAGCAGGATGCAACTGGGTTTTTTTTTTGTCTGCAGTATGTTCAACTGCTTCATAAATGTAGGTGATAAATTAAAAACTGATCTTGAGTGACCATGATCCTGGGATTTTATACTCTGAAAATCTCTGTGATTGCTTTTTTAACAAGACTGTCAGGATTGCAGGAAAGGTCATAAGTATATCTATAATTTTTGCTAATTTTTTGTACTGACTAATATTCCTTTTTTTAATCTCCTAAATAAAATCCTCAATTTCTACTATATTTCTCTTTCCATTCTGGAGGATTAACTCCTTCTTTCTGTAACAAATTTGTCAATGAAGGCTCTTTTGGGAACGCAGGTGAGGGTTTAGGTACTAGGCTGCTGAGTCTAGTTTCCAGAGAAATAGCCTGTGGTGAATGTAGTGATGCAGTTAGAAGATCCATCACTTTGATCCCACTGGGGACACTCATTCTCTTCTATCTTGTGTCTGAGGCTAAGGATGAGATCCACTCCTTGCCTGCAGAAACCAGAAGGGAAATGGAGGCGACCATATCTAACATCATTGTCAATAAATTCTCTTAAGACTGGGCGTTTTCAGAAGTCCCCTTGTGTTCCAGGCACATCACTACTCAGGAATGCAGAAACTTATGTTGATGTCCAAAGCATTCTCAAGAGTACCCTTATACCGTCACACCAGATTCTCCGCTATGTAAGAAGAGTTCATGATACCTGGATGGGTGAAGCAAGCTGCTGTCTAGCTCCTCAGTCACTGCTGTGAGCTCAGCCTTCTTCCAGACTGTTGAGGATGCAGTGGTTCCATGGGCAGGATTGGCAAACACCCAGCACAGTGGCTGGAAGGATCTCAGGTCATGAGAATGACCTGCTTACATGTATTCCTGAAGCTGTGGCTTACTTTTCGGGGCAGGTAGAGCCAGAGTTTTCCAATAGCTTTTACCATAAAAAGGAGGTATCTGGGGAAAGAAGCAAAAGCCTAATGAGTAGCATTTCTGGAATAAAAAGAAGCTCTACAGTACACAACCCAAAACACAGAGGTCCCAAGGCAAAGAACTGACTATTTCGATATATGTATATATATATATATATGTATTTTTTTTTCTTGAAAGCAAAAGGGAAGAACCAGAAAAAAGATGAAAGAAGTACTACTGTGATTCAAACATCATTAAGAATGATAAGATGATAAACTAACGACAGAGCCTACGTCATGTACTTAAATTTAGAGGAATGCAACTTCCTAATTAGGTATTTTCCCCTTGACTTCTTAAACTTAGTAGTTTGTTTAAAGAGATTGATATAATCTGCATTTATCTTTGTGTGCATATCACACAAAGGGGGTCAAACAGTTGAAAACTATTCATAGGTAGCTCATTCACTAAATTCTAAGAAGAAAAAAATTAAACTATGTATGTGATACCATACAAATTACTGCTAGTCAAAAATGAAAACACTGTGTATATTTAGTAATGAAGATACTAACTTAAAATTGCATCTCCAGTTTTGGGAGGAACTTCTTGTTTTTTGTTTTTGTTTTTCCTCCAGTCCTGTTGTTTGTGCAGAGGGAGTTTCAGCTGGCTTTGTTCAAGTTCAAGGGCCACTTCTCGGAGCAAGCCCATTCTGCATCTGTAAAGCCTCCATAGGCAGAAGGTGCCTCCATAGGCACCAGGACGTGGCCTTCCCACCTGTGTCTCGTGGGAGTGAAGTCGGCGTGCACATGGCCTCTGCACTCAACCAAGGTATCTGGGCAGCCAAACTGCCATGACATCCTTGGTACAGCAAATACAGTCTCTGTGACTCCCTTCCTCTTGCATTCTCAGCACTATCATCTATTTGTCTGCTCCTTTAACTCCAGCTCTGAATTGCTTTATATATCTCAGCCATTTTCCAGGGAGCTTGCTACTTGTAAAATGCTCTGGCGTACTGATTATACTGATGAAGTTAATGCCACTCTCAGAAGATGGATCAATTGCCTGTCACCTGTTCATAATTAGTTCCTGAAACCACAACAACTACTTGCAAGCATAAGGAGAGCGCTAGCAGGTGTAAACAAGAGGTGGGTTGTAATAGCATGAGACAGAGCAATACATCTCTCAGGTCTGGTGTCAGCAGATACATCATTCATTCCAGCTTGAAGAAACTCCTGCAAAATTGTTGTGCAGAGCAAGCTGAGGGAAAAGTAAAGAGAATGGATGCAATGGCACCAGGTGGAAATACCTATTTCTCAGAATTCCCCCCCCTTTTTATATAAATGATAGCTATCATTCACTTGTTTTTAGTGCATTACATATTCTTTGCTTCCAAGCTGTCTTCCTGTCAGTACCAAGAGAGAGTAGAAATTGCCTTGCTTGACTGTAAGCTTGTAAAAGTTGTGTATGGAGTTTAAATTGTCTGAAGACCAGATGGGGGTCATAGGGACACTCTAGGGGAAGCGGAAGAATAAGATTAATTTTGCCTAGCTACCTTTAAAATGTATGGATCACTGTCTTGATGTGCTTCTCGTTTCATTTTCTGACTTTATAGCGATTCTAAATATTGTGTTTAGACAATATGCTTGATTTTTAGATTTGCTGATAGAGAAGAGGAATCCTCTCTAAAAGACCCATGTGAAGGCATACATGCATTACTGTTCTCAGTAGATAACCGAGGCTTCTCCATAAGCATGTTAAACTTCTAAGGTAGTAAAATAGCCCTACATATGGTGAAGGAAGTGTAAACATTGCAATATTGATTCAACAGCTGAGATAGATGCACAGAACAGTGATCGAGGCTGGTTGCTCTAGCATAGCACAGAAAAGTATATTCTAACATAACTCTTATGTCAGACTTACTGCCAGGAAATGAGTTCTGCACTGATCTGTGAAAACTGTTTTTATATGAGTCTCAGTGTGACTTTCTGAGTCATCCTGACATCTCTTCCTAAAGGGCAGGTTCCATTTTATTGTGTCTTACACTCCAAATTACAGATGCGCACCCTGAATGGTTTGGAAATGGGACATTTGAAAAGCTATATTCTGATATAACTACATCAGGGAGTAAATAACTTTGTTGCCAGTGAAAGATCAGGTAGTGTTATTGTATATGATGGTATTTGTACCTTGGAGGCAATCATTATGGCAGATGCTACACAGGAATATAGAGATTCCCTGCTCCAAAAAGAACTGCTATAATATTTAGTTAGGAGATAAAAATACTACAGAAATGAAAAGCCTCTTTTCTTGCAGAAGCCTATTGTAGCTGTCTGAGGATTTGGTTTTCAAAAAAGCTACCTGAAGTAAAACTTCCTAAGGGGTCTCAGGATATTTCTGATTGTGGATAGAGCTATGGGGATGTGTTTCTGCCCACCACAGAACAAACAAAAGGCCTCATCAGCGCCTCTGGAGTCTTCCCGTGAGACTGATGATGGGGAAGCTAGAAAACTTTTCAGATAGAGATATTCACCTATATGCCTAGGTTCTCCATACTGGTTTCCTTAAAATTCTACTTCTATCCTTTTCAAGCAAAAAATATTATTTTTCAGTTGTTAATAGATTATATGCTCAGACTAATGAAGCAAACATATTACAACACTTGGCCAGAAGATAAAACCAGAAGACAAAGTCATCCCTACTATCGTGGTACCATGCTGTGGTTTCCTTTTTGCTCAGGGCTTTCATTTAGCCTATTTATCTTAGTTCATTCTTTCAGAAATTAAAACAGTCAAAGAAGAAGTCTTCAGCTTGGGATTGCTGCTGCTGGAGCCTAATTTTAAGGTATAGATGCAGCGTATGACCTTGACCTGGCAGCCATGCAGCTTTAGGCAGAATCCTTGGTTTTACCACATCCAATGATGAACTTGGTCCAGATGAACACCAGGTGCTGCTTCTGGAAGACTGCTAAATAGATAGTCTGAGAAAAGGGGACAGTTAAATAATTTAACACCTAACAGCTGGGCTTCCTCAGATAGAGAAGTCTTTGGTTTTCTATGGACAATGCCTTTCAGAATTGTGGGAGTCTATTATAAAGAAACATAAATAAAATCCAGGGGTTGTTTGGCTATAGAAAATGACAGCAACTTGCTAATTACAGTTTGTGTTTAAGTACTGTGGAATTTTGTTTTTGAATCTGAAGTTTTTAGAAGTTTGAATAGGTGATCAGTTGTGACAGCATTTGTACAGGAAAATTATGGTAATTCCAAGTAGAATATCTTTAGTTTTATAACATAACAGGAAAAGGCTGCTTATTCTTTAGAGAAATACAAATGGAATGAAAAAAACATTTTTTTGTGTGTGTTACCAAGGATATATTTGCTACTCAAAGCATTAGCACTTATTATGTAAAATTCTTAGTACTTGTATACCATGCAAATTTGCAAGAGTCATTACAAATCCATATATTCAATTGTACATATTCAGGTACAAGGCAAACCGAGGCATACTAATGGAAAGTCAGCTTAGCTCAGATACCAAAATCTGCCAAAAAACTACTAAAATTCCACATCAGTGTAATCTATGATAGGATTATAACACAATAAACATAGGTTTGTAAAATAAGGCTTTATTTTGGATAATAAAAAGATCCTTGTGCAAGATAGGCTGCAGGCTTTTTGGTTCTGTAACAACAGGCAAACAAAACTGTCTTATGAGAAAGAGCTTCTTCCTGTAAGACCTAGTGTACTAAAGTCCAAGTTGCATCTCATTTTCTCCAGTTGTGTGTGCACATGTTGTTAAGCTTGTAGCTGAGTATTTCTGAGTCAGGATTTTTTTTTAAGAAAAGCTAAGAAGTGAGCTAAACTCATCTTATGGCACAGGTGCAATAAACTGGCAAATAAGTAGTGAAGTGAAGCACAGTAAAGGGAAGGAGATGTGAATACTAATGAAAGATGCCAGCTTTGGAAAAGAAGGATGAAAGTCAGAGTTAGTTTTAATCATATCTGCAGCTGGAAATAAGGCCCTTTTGATTCTCATTTGAAACATCCATTTCGCTCCTTTGTATCCTTTTCTGCATTATGGCATTGATAGAAATCTGTATTTTGCCCTAAATAGCAAAGGCTGTCCTTGCTTTATGGTGAACTCAGGTGCTTAATCCAAATAAATTAAAAAAAAAAAAAATTTCTTACAGCAGAGATGTCTGCGCCTGCTTGACATTATCTTCTAGCAACAGACCTTCATTTGAAAAGAGTCAGCAAGAAAGGTCTTATTTTCTATTAAATATTTATAGCTGAAATATAGGTAAATGACATGCTAATTTGAACAGGGCTCTGTGACATACAGAGAGCACATACATAAGGGAACTACTGCACTCGAGGAGAGTGGAATAGGTGGAAACCCATGAGTTTAGGTGTAAAACTAAAAGGTATAAAAGTTGATAAAACAAGCATAACGTACCCTTCTAGGATCCCAGGCTCCTTGTAACTTCCTTCACTTTCTTACCTTGTCTCTCAGCTCAGATATCTGTAGAACTCTGGCCATCTTGATCCTCCAGGGAATGACCAAATAAAAAGTACTCATTGCTACTAAGAGACTTTGGATAGGCTGAAAACATGCTGTTTCGAGACTTTGGATAGGCTGAAAACATGCTGTTTGGAGACATATTAAAAAAAAAAAGAAAAAAGGAATAGGAAGCAGAACTCTACCAGCTTCAGAAAATCCCAGAGGAATTTATTTTTAATAGTTCACTCAACTTTTTATCATTTCAAGCCATTTATTAATATCTACATAAGAACATTTTTGTTTTAAATACCTGTATAGTGAGCAAATTTAGGCACATAAACATTTTGGGTTTCTCATATACTTTACCAAGAAAAATGCTGGAATTACTTAAAAGACTGTTTTTCCAATACCACACTTTCTGTATACACATTTTATATATACCCACAAAATCTTATGCCATGATTATTAAGGATATTTGGGAGAAGACAGTTGCCACATTTGCTCAATTGGTTCAGTCTTGCACAGTCTACCTGGATATCTTTAAAACACTTAGTCTCTGCAGATGCTCTCACATCCTCCTTTTATTAGATACAGCAGCGCTACATTTTTCACACTGCTTTATGTCAGCCTGCGGAAATTTGATTGCTGGGTTGGGTACCCTCTTTGTGTAGGTTTGATCTTACACATCTAGATCGAACTGTCATATATTTTTTTTCCTCAGAGAATAATAAATGACTTCACCTGAGCTTGGTAAAGGAAGAGAAATTTTCTNTGTGTAGGTTTGATCTTACACATCTAGATCGAACTGTCATATATTTTTTTCCTCAGAGAATAATAAATGACTTCACCTGAGCTTGGTAAAGGAAGAGAAATTTTCTCTCTTTCCTCCCTCCTCCTCCCTCCCTCATTTTGGCCATTTTGGAAATTCAAGGCTCTCAGAGATCTTATTTCAACTGTTGCAAACCATTTCTACAATACTAGCCATTAATTTACATTATTACTTTTCCTGTCCGCATTCTATTTATTATAAAGGGCTGGCCTCAGTATGAACCTTGAGAGACTGCAATCCAGAAGCATTAAAGAGATTTAAATCCCTTAATGTTCAAAGCTTTAAAAACTATTTTAAGAGATGGCAATTAAAGGTGACAAGCTGCAGGTCTTCAATCCTGCATGGCTGCCTGGAGTAGCAGGATCCTACAGAATGCAGTACAGCTGTGGCTCAGCAGAAAAACTTCAAGTATGCCCTGTTTCTCCCCTTGCCATTTTTCCCATTAAAAAACAAACAAACAAACAAAAAAGCTTTCAAGAGATTTAAAAAAATAGATTGTTATTTTGTTGAAAGACGCCTTTTCTGGAGAAGGAAAAGTTATAATTGTGCTAGATAACAACATTAGCTATTCAAAGAGTGCAATTCCTCTGGTAGGAAATGTAGTCAGGGGGTGAGAAGCTGTTCTTTCAAAGATGTTTTCTGGACAGGATGGTTGTTAAGCTACTGTTGCAACCTCAGGCAGTACTGCAGGCAAGTCATGATTAAGCTGAATTACTGTTCAGGCATCCTTTTTGACCCACTTTTGTTGTTCAGTTGAGCCATTTACAGTCACAGTCATGCATACTCAGCCTGGGAGGGTGGATGGCAGCTACAGCATTTGGAGGACAAGAGAACAGGGATGGCTCCTGTTAGCACACTGGCTGACATGTTCTCTACCTGTTTGAGATGAGCTTCATGTTCCTCCAGTACTGCTCATCCTTCAGCTGAGTAAGCTTAGCTGGTTAAATGGGATAAAATTATGAAGCAAAACACCAAAGCTGTTGCACTCTGGGCAAGCCTGCCCAAATTCACCCCTAGCGCAAAGATACAATTTCTCAGAAGTTAGGGGTGCTGTACCTTCAAGTATATTTATCAAGTATATTTATAGTATATACCCCAAGCATATTTGTGTTTTTGTATATAGGAGCTGTACTCCCAAGTACATATATAAAGTATATTGCAGTGTACCCCCAAGTATATATATCAAGTATATCTGATGACCTTGTGTTCCTCTTTCGTTTATAGGAAGATTACAAGAACAATTCCTGTTAGGGTTCACCTGGGAAATCTTACACAATATAAAGGCACCGTTCAGTCTTGGACTTTCTCTGTGGTCAAAGAAAAGCAGCACAGAACACACACCTTGGCAGAACTGAATATTTTCGATGTATTTCATATCCATCACTTGAACTAAACTACAGCAGTTTTAAGATCAGCTGCTAGTTAAGAGGTGAGCTGCTGACAAAGTCAATAGTTTGAAGGAAATGAAATTCCCGCTTTCAATTCTATTTCATATGTTGTACACTAACCTGTAAATATTAGTTATCATGGTTATAAATTCCAGCTAACTAATTGTATCTTTAATCATCAGGCAAGATATAGGCATTGCTAGTAATCTTAGCTGAGCCCTAAACAAGCAGTTCTTTCTGATAAGCTCTCTGTAGGCAAAGCATAAAGTTGGCTTTTTTTTTTTTTACTGAGCTGCATATTATGTGTTCATTTTATGTATCTCTCATCTTTGCCTTGGCTCATACTAGAAGGCTAAGAAAACAATCAAAAAGGAAAACACTCTATGTAATATGAACCCACACCTCTCTATGAATTGCAAAATATATCTTTGCTTTATCTCATGCACTAGATAATGCAGGGGTATGGATTCATTCTTTACAAAGACAGAATGACCTTTCATTAAATACTTCATTGATAGGCAGAGTCATTCTTATTTGTTGAAGTGCAAAGGAGCCAAGAAATGTTACATGGAAGAAATAGCGGTGCTTAAATCTCCTCTGTTGTCTGGGCAGAACAGCTGATAATCAGCATGCCCATCTTGCACTTTATCTGTGGCTTGAGGGGAATCTGTTGCATGGCAAAAAACAGAAATCTCAAATTTTACTGTTGGGATAAAAAGCAAGATGATCACTCACAGATTGAGATAAAAGTAGCAGGTGTGAATAATGAAAACTCCACATCACATCTAGCCCTTTTCCTCAAGCCAGAGATTCCCTGTTAGACATGCTGCATCAGACACCAATACCATTGTATCACACAACTGAAGAAAAGTTTACATTAGGTTACAGCTCAGATGGGAGACCTGTAGGGTTAAAACCCACAGTGAAGTTTAAGGAGATCAGCGGATGTCCCTCCTCTTCCTCAATCAGCCTTGATCTGGGAATACATCAAGGCCACAGACTTGCCACAACTGCATTTTCATGTGTAACTCAACAAGAAACCTGAGATCTTGGGGAAGAGTTCTACATTAAAAAGTTAGTAAAACCTTTTGAGGACATTATCCTTCCAGTTTCTGAATTTTGCCTCAGTTTATTGCTCCCTCAGTTGTATCAGTGGGACCATATAAATTATTTGAAGCAGCGGTGCACAGGTGGAAGTGAGAGGGAAAGGCAGGAACAGCTTAAAGAAATTTTGCAGCCAGAGTTATTCAGAGATGGTTTCCCTTCAGGACTTTAGACAATTAATGATCTAGTCCTTATAGTGTTCCTCAAACAGTAGCAAAGCTCTGGTTGAATGTAGAAGGGGATGTTAGATTAATTACTAATGAAGTAAATCTTCATATTTTTCAAATAGATACATTCAGTTATTGTGTCCAAGTAGGATATCAGTTTAAGTAGTTGCCTTTCTGCCTGTCTAGTTGCTTCAGTGACTTTAACCTGCTATCATATTCTCTAACTCCTTCCATTAACAGTCTGGTGTAGTCTGTTCTCCCAGGTAAGGCAGATGTAAAAGAAATTGTTACCGTGTAAATGCACTCTCTGTTTTACAGCATTTGCTATTTGGGTTACGCTTGGGATAGGCTCAGAAGATATCTTAGATATGTACTGATTAGTAAGGTAAAAATGAGAAATAAGGTGGTGGGGCTTAAGTGTAGCTGGTTGGATTAAATCAAATGAAGGACTTTCCTGCTACACAACTATGTATATATAATATATATAAAATACTTATAATATGAAATATATATAATAATTATGTATTATATTTGCTAAGGACTGTATTCAATTAAGCCAAGTGTGCACTGCAGTATGACTGATTTTGCAACAAATCGTCATTTCTATAAAATGCTTTAATGAACAAATGCTTTTACCAGAAAGGAATTGTGGAGATTTTAATATGAATTAATATGAATGTGAAGCCACAGAATTATTTTAACATCTAGTTTTTCAAACTTTACCATTTGCATAATGAGTCGCTAGAATAATGGTACTAGAAAGCTAACTATAATAATTTTGTTATAATACAGATGAAACAACTAGGTATATTAATGCATCTATCAGAGTATGCTACTACATCAGAGGGCTGCATTCTACCTATAAGGAAGGAGGGACTATTAATATTGCTAGTTTAGTCAGACTAAAAGTGGTTAAAAGCTGCTTTCAGGATTTCCTTACATGGATCTGTAAATGAGTTGTAAATGAACTCTGAAATTTATGAGAAAGTATGTGATCTACACATACAGAGCTAAGTAGCTATCACTGAAATAGGATATCTAGAATTATCTGTTCTCGTGTTGGAACAAACCAAAGCTAGACTTCCATGTTTCACCACAAACTCTAATATCATAACCTTCAGAAATTTGCAAGGACTCAGCAAATCCTTCAACAGAATTATATTCCCTTTTTAATATAGCCATCTCTCCTCCTGGGTGATAGCAGAGAAGGGACAGTTTGGATTAGTGTTTAATCAGTAGGTTCTTTGGCTTGGTCTTGAAATGTCAATTCTTAATCTCCCTTACCTTGAAAAATGAAGATGTTAGGATTTGATGTAATAGCTTTGTCTGAGAGGCACAATAACTCTGTCAATATTCACATCACAGAGAGCCTTACTCATAAGCCAGGCTGCAGTGCACTCCCATTGTCATGACAGTAGTCTTCATTTCATGTGACTTGATGGCAAATTCAGAAGTTTTATCCACAAATTTTCTTCACTTTAAACACATGCATTTAAACTTGGGTTTCTGGAAAAAGTTAGCCAAAAAAAAGAAAGAAAGAAAAGAAATCAAATTTGAACAGTGGATAGCAAAATTGCACCAACAGTTGTTTGAAGGAATTGTTTGGGATTACTTGTGATATCCCTGATAAAAGCTATTATTGTATCATAAAAGTGAATTGAAAACTGTATTTCTAAAGTTATATTAAAACACACAAACACAAAACAAAAACAAAACCAAAACTTCCCACACCCCAGTATATCTTCATTTACAGATGGCAATTAAGCATTTGATAGATATAGAGGTCATGTAAGAACTTACAGAGCTATTAATATTTCATGACTTTTCTGTGAGCTCTATGGTGAAAGCATAAAAGAGAGATGAAGAAAATAGCCTGGTATATTACATAGTTACTCTTTACTTCAGTGGAGAAGTTAACAATTTTGCTCATTTTGAATCCAAATACCTGCTCCTCTGGCCATTTTATAACTTGCTCAAGTCACAGTCACTCCTGAACTAATTTTATTAAGGCCCATACACAGTTTTATCTGGTAGTCCTGCCATAGCGAGTTTTGCAGCCATTGAAAGAGTAGCAGCAAATCTAGATCACTGAGCTTTGTGTTGATACCTTGGATCGATGCTGGTATTGGGGTGACAGTAGCTTTCTAAGGATGACTTATGAACCAATCTTGATTTCCATGAGTTTAAACTATAATAAACCTTTGTCTCTAATAGTATTAATTATAATTACCTCAAATTCTAAGCATAGCAGTAGCTAAGAGACTAGGAGCTCTATCCAAAGTCAAGCCACTAAAGCCAACAGAATCATAGAAAGATATGTAGATTATATCCAGGGCGCAGGGCAAGTCTTCATGGGACTGTAGCATAACAGTGGCCCCTCAGACATCCATATTTGCAGCATGATGGAGTTTCCTGCCATTTCTTTCCATCTTCTGCACTTTGCATTCCTTCCCAAGAAACCAGAGCAGGAGTTTAAAGGTGGAACTAAAATGCAGAGTATCTGCATATCTACAGACTGTAGATATGGCTGTAGACCACTACTGAAGGCCAAGTTTGAACAAACAAGTAGGTAATGCAGATGAGAAAGTATTTAACAGCAGTCTCACCTGCATCCTACTTTCCTTGAGGTTGCAAATCCCTTTTTCAAAGACCAGTCTTTTTGATGTTTTCTTATCCCCTACATGCAATCAAAGGATTTTTAATATATTTGAGGTCACAATGCTTTGTATTTTTCCTTACTTGATAACGGCAACAGCTTCAGATCCCACTGATTCTCCTATGCAGTTAATCTGGAGGCCATTAAGTCCACATAAAAATGTGAAGTAATTAAGAATTATGTCCTTATTTACATTTGACATGTTAGTAGACTGCAGATAACACATCCTCTTCTGTATTGGTTTATGTTTCTGTGTTAACCTGGGGTGACAGAAATGCCTCGTTTCCCACAGAATATTTCTATACTCATAGTCTTCATGGTTACCACTACATTTTTTACATTTCTGTTAAGGACTATGCAGGATTCAGAAGCTGGTACCAATGTCACACTAATGAAGGGAAGTGAGACTTGGATAATATGCACAGTGAAATCGTTATCACATATTTCCTTCTCAGGCTTTCTTATTCTGTTAAAACATTTCAACACATTACTGCCAAAGTATTTTCTGGGATCAACACCAGCAAACCTCGCTACTCAAAAATATGAAACGAAAACGGCATAGGATGATGTCAATATTTCTCATCTGTAGAGTTTGGCATTTTGTGAAAAATATAAACAAAAAAAACCCTAAAAAAACAGATTCGTTTTGAAAGAAGGTAATTTAATGCCGGCTAGCATTAAGCAATACTAACCTCCCTTTTGCATGTCAAGTGTCTGCAGACAACGAACAAGCAATTACTGTTCACGAGGAGCTGCTATCATGTCTTTACTGGGAGCACAAGATTTCCAAGGACCCACAGTAACAGATAAAGGCGTTCAGATGGGAGAATGGAAATTTAGCATTAGCTCATCAAAAGTTACTCAGAAACCCCTGGCATGGCAGGATAGCTTTGCCCAATCTTTTTTTTCTAAGAGAGACCTGCATGAATTTTCCAACATTCTGCTTGGTAGGGGGACTCAGCAGCCAGAAACCAGAGCAATATTGTCCAGGGATACAGACTAGATGTAATATTGATCATATTCACCTGCACTAGCTGAAATGTTTGATCTGGAATGGTTTGTGAGTGATCCAAGTGAACAACTTAGTGAATAGAGGACTAGAGAAGTAAGGTGAGACCCCACAGGTAAAGTGGAGGTAATAGCATTATTTCTTCCACTATAATTTCAGCTTAGAGTAAATATGTGGCATGTGAGCTCACAGAGGCAAATCTATCGTCATTCGGGAAAAGCAATATTATCATTAGAGTAATGCTGGAATCAGTGATGTAAATGGTTCAGTTATGAAATACAGACTAAACCTCTTAAAGTAAACTCTAAAAAGAACAAATGTAGCCTTTCATATGAAACAAAGATGCTTAATTCCTTACAAGATGATACCCTTGAAAAGTAAAGCTCTCTTGGTGTTAGATTTTGTTATCCTATTAGGGGGAGAAACTCTGTGATTAATAGTGATGTGATGTGGGAATATCCATTATTTTGCCTTGGAAGGACACCAAACTGAGGAATTTCATAAGTTTTCTGATGTAATAGTTATGTGCTAAAAGACAGAAGTCTACCACTATTTAATAAAACCTCTTGTATTTTTTCCTAATGGAAAACTGTAGTAAATGCAATGGTCAGTACTAAAATGATTTTCCATATGATCAGTTCAGCAGTTTGTATAGTTATGAATGTCTCTTGGGAGAAATTGGAGGAAATTGGAGGCATAAATAATGCAGAACTATTTTTAGAAATTAAAGTATGGAACAAATGTAAAATCCCAATTAATTTTGTTCCCTTCTTAGTTTCTTTCTTACCTGTCACAGAGGAAAAAAATCACCTAAAACATGGGACAAAAGACATTAAGCAAAGTATTGACCAAGATCTCTATTCAACCATGCATTTTCCTCAAGCTGGTAACAATACAATGTTGTAATATCATGGTGTTAGGGATATTAGCTATATGCTTTACATATATTTGTAGTTAACCTATCATTACTGAATCCAAGCTAATTTTATATTTACTTTTTTTTTTAATTTAAAAGCTATAATTATGAGATATGGAAATGGAAAATTAATTTTGCCTGGCAAGATGGAAAGACCATTTTCTTTGTATGAATGACAGAATGTCTCTCTGGCAAGATTTCTCAGGTAGAATGATACCTTTTACTAGATTGATTGAAAAAATATAGAGAAGACACACAAGGCCACTTTAGATCTGAAATAGAAGATGCATAGTAGAATAGGTAGCATTTAACTTTGAAGGAAAGTATAAACTGAGAACAAGTGTTCTGACAGTAACTGCATAATGTTAACCAGTTAGGAAAAAGCTATCTGTGATACACAGAAAGAAGGAGAAAGAGGCATAGCTGTTAGATTTCAGATTGCGTACACTGAGCCAATAATTCCTGCATATCATGTGTGAGATGTTTCTGCCAAGTGAGAAAGCATCATTGATTTTAGCCACACAGAATAATGGCAGAAATGAGAGGAAGCATCATAAATCTCCACAAAAATATTAAAAGTGACCAGAACTCTGTTCGCTGCCTTCCTTTCCACTCCCTGTTAGGGAAGGTCGGGCAAAGTCCCCCAGAGAGACTGAAGTGGGGCAATAGCACCAGCAGAGACTGCACGCGAAGGAGGTGAAAGGGATCTGGGTGACCTGCCCAGCAGCACTGAACAGGCGTGATGCCCATGCAGCTGTGTACAAGTTGCAGTGCTGAAGCAAGTTAATGAGGAACCTTCTGGTGGATGCTGGCAGCAGTTTTTCGCCTCTCTGTGCCACTCTCTTTGCTCCGTGGTGGTTTTCTATGAGCACACTCACCTAAACTCACAGCAGTGAGAGGAGGTCAAAAAGGCCGTATGGCTTCCTGCTCTGTGAGGGCTACAGTGGCGTTTAATCTCAAATGAGCAAAAGCTGGAGGATATTTGCTGCCTGCCCATAGCCAGCTGGGCTGTGCAGTATCACGGACAGGGAGTGATGGGGCCGAGCAGACACTACCTTTGCCCACGCTGGAAATGCCACTCTTGTGGCTATTTGTTCTTTCTGCTAATAAGCTGCTGTCAGGACACACGGCTTGAGTGGTCCCTTGTCTCTGTTAATGCCAGCCTCAGCAAGGCAGGCAGCAAAAGCCCAAGGCACACTGACATAGAAGCTACCCTGGGAAGCAAGGTCGTCCTGCCCCGGCTCGGCAGCCGTCCTTCACAAGCAGGGCCTCGAGCTGGTGGGAGCGATGGCTCAGGGCACGGTGTACCACCTCGGCCTGGCTGGGTAGAGGTGCTGTGTGCATTTCTGTGGCCTCTTGGCCACTTTTTTCAGTTTATAAGTTTTAATACGAATACTGATGTCCTCTCTTGTAAAAACAATTGGATTTTTTTTTTATTTTTGTGTTCTTTAACAGCACCACTTTCTAGTTAGGTTTTACATGTCTTTTTCTCCATTGCTTTAACTCAAAATTTCTGTTAGGTTGTTTGCCTCTCTTGTACTTGAATGCAATTCTCTCTTTTTTTTGATAATATTGAAGTGAGCCTCAAATATCTCGCATGATCGATTTCCTCAGGTATCAGTAATTTTTTTTTCCCACTTTCCAGGCTTTTTTGCTCTCTTACTCATTCTTTTGGATTTTTTTTTCTGGTGTTCATTCTCCAATACATGTTCTGCTCTTCTAATAAAGTAACATAATCATGAGCCTTGATTTTTTTCCTGGCTTTATGCTTTCTCACATACCATGAATGAACTTCACTTTAGCTCTAGTCAGGAGCATCTCCTTCACTTCCATGGACTGGACATAACGGGGTCCCTGCTGTGGCTAATGAAATTGGGATACAAGGGAAAGATACAGATAGAAAAGGAGTGCAAGGTGAGAGGAAAATTTTGATCAGAGGACAATCATTGTAATGTTTTTTCTCTTCTGTTTATGAATCATCCAGAAGTGGGTTTTTCTTAGATTGCTGAGACTCTGAGTTATTTTTGAAGTATTTGATACAACTGTCAGTCTTATTATTAGTTATGTGTGCTATGTTATTGATAGTCTAAACCGTGTGTTGTATTTGAAACTTAGTTCAAAGGCTCATTAACTTCACAAAGGGGTTTCAAGATGAATGTGTGTGTTTGTGCATGTTTCCTGCGTGCACTTATATTTGTGTAAGCCTCTGTTTGCAAATTCATGTTCAGAGAAGGTAAGTAGCACTGCCTTCAAAAATTTTGCTCACAGTCTGTCATGCAATGCACTTTCAAAAGCATCTAAAAGGGAAAATTACAATTTATTGAATTAACTTTTATGTAATATTTACTCATGTTTAGAGTGTTTTGGGAAATGCAATACAAAAGGAGGAAGGATCAGAAGCACATAAAGAGAATTTTATGAACAAATAATGCAAACACTATCAAGTAAAGACTCCAGACAGAACAGCATGATATGAATATGGTATCTGACTCAGCTAAATCCCAATGTTTAAGTCACTAGGGCTAGTAATGTATGGATTTGAGGAGATAAAATGATGGCCTCAGACTTGCTCCAGCTAGACAGTTATCACCATCATTCATACAAATGAAATTATTATCCTATTGCTTTACAAGCTCAGGAAAACAATAATGAACAGAATAAGAAAAGTAGCTGTACTATCTCTCGTCCTTAGAACAAACGAAAAACTAGTTACCAGGAGGCTATTGTGGTAGCTTTTTATTCCCACAGCCTTTGCATGACTTCTTCTGGGTGAACAGTAGAAATCTTCAGGTCTCTGAATCTTTCTTTCAAGTGAAATTGCAGAAACAGAAGCTACAGAGAGGTACCTGCAACTCCTATGTTATGTTGCCAGTTTTACTAACTGCCATAATTTTATACAGAGCGTTTTCTTCTCACTAAGAGCTTTAAAACTATTTGGGAGACAACTCCTCACTTAAAAGGATCTTGACCTGAGAAAAACAAGATGATTAAACAAAAGCAAAATAACAATACCCAACCATGCAGCAGTGAAGCAATAACATCTCTGAAGGGGAAAACAAAACAAAACAAAACACACACACACACAAGAATCCCAACCCACTCAAGATATTTTTCATCAGTTCAAAGCTGCTTAAGAAAAGTGTGTTCTGCTGAAAGGTTCAGATGGGATACCTAATTGTATCACCTATATCTGAAGATATATAGCATAGAATCAGAAGGCTAGGAGATGTCTTCACATATAATCTATTCCATCAGCCCTTTGCAAAGCAGAATCAGCTACAGATGTGCACTGTATGTTCAGTTCTTCCTGGAAGGCCATGGTTTCTAGACTATGGAAACCTTTTGCTGCTCTCCTCTGGGTTTTACCCTAAGAACCTTATTAAAGTTAATATATACAAAATATCTGCTTCCTTTTCTTTTTATCCATGAAATAAATGTCCTGTCGTAGGACATTGATTTGCTTGATAAGATTTATTCTTGACAAACTCATACTGTTACCTTAGTCATAACCCATTTACTTATTTTCTACAGGATCAACTCTTCACCTGTGAAGATCCCTATTAAATCACAATGCTCATTTAAAAAAAAATCATTATTATTATGGAGGTCTTCAAGGAACTGGGAAAATGAGAATATGACATAGGCCTAGGGATTTAAACTTTACTCTAAGAGCTGTTAAGAGACCAGTAAATTCAAGTATGAAATCTTTGTATCATTCAAACCTATGAACCTATTCCTATTCATAAAGATTCATCTGTCTTTAGTATTCTTTATTTAAAACAGATAGTGGCTGAACCATGAGAAATGAGGGATCTGAGCACCATTAATCCCTGTGTCAAGCAAAGATCAACCAAAATTCAGACTGGGTCTTATGAGCACTGCAAAGCAAAAAGTTATAGCTATCCTGAAAGCATTTTGTTCTGCACAGGACTGATGAGTCATCACCCAATGAGGATCCGCAGTAGTTGCCACCAGATGTTGGTATTGATTGCTAAATAATAGAATAATGAAAGAGATTAACCTTAATCATAATAGTCAATAAATTGCTTGGAAACTTTTAACACAAGTAAGATGAGAATAAACTGAGCACCCGAATGGTCTATATTTTATGTATTAGTTTTTCCTCCAAAGATTATCTTTCCATTGGGAAGCCGTTCTCATGGGTGAGTATAAAATCAACTCCTTTGCCTTTCATAAGATTTCTGCTTCCACTCATTTTCATAGCTTTCTCCCCAGAAGATGTCTCTCTCATGCATGCTACTAGGAAAAATAGAAAAGCAATAAACCTGACAAAACTCCTTTCTCCCTCTTGAGAGACAAAGAGAAAGAGCAGATGTAGAGGGTAACTCACCTCCCTGTAGCAAATTAAAAGACATAAAGATAGATGATGACTGTTTTCCTCAGTTCATCTGAAGAAAATAAAATACACAAAACGTTAGTATTAAAGTCTCACTTTACTGTTGAATACATTCTCAAATATATCTTATTTTTATTCTATATTATTACTATATAGATATATCAGATATAATAAGAGATATAATATTATTATTGCTAAGAATAATATAGAATAAAAATAAGATGGCAATGCTCCCTTATGGGCTTTGGCACATCTGTATGCTGAAGAAGTCTCCTCCAGGACTTCCAAGCAAATATTCAGATAAAGAGTAAGACTGCTGGAGACAGAGTATCCCATCTGTTGCAGAGTTTGCTCACTGCATAGCACTGTTGCTAAAGAGGCAGAAAGAGGGGAATATGCACAGCAGATGTGGAAACTTCACAAGGGATTTAGGGGAGAGGGGAATTCAGGTGTTCCTTCATGTCTGCAGATGCTTATTGTTTGGGAATCATGGATTTATGCAGAGGAGGAACGTCAGGCTCCGAGATTTACCTATGCATGTGAAAGCATTGCTGGATGTGGAAACAAAGATTCTGCTGCAGAGGTGAAATGAGGCCCCTGTAGTCCTCATCTCCCCCTTCAACAGACCACCGCTAGATTAATTCTGTCTCTGCTGACAGGTTTACAAATTACCTCATTAGTTCCTGTGAGTCTGCATTCTTCCACACAGCGGGCAGGAACAAATAAGGAGAGACAAAAGGAAAGACAAAAATCACAGCAGGTTTGAATTCCCATACTAAATATTTATCAGACAACACAATGGTATGGTGTATGGAAATCATGAAATGAAAACAAATAAGAAGACTTGGTCAAAAAATATGTTTTGTCCTATGTCAACCATGGAATGATATATCTGATTCAGAAAGTTATTGGCATAATACATTGACAATCCTAACATCACCCTTCTCTACAGCCTTACACTCAAACTTTACCTACATTGATAAGGTCACTTAGTTACTTACCAGTTTCATATGAAAAAGTACTTTTGTAAGTAGAGCATGCTCTAGAAATGGATATAAAAGTTCAAGCAGTAGCTACAGATATGCGTGTATTTTCAAAGTGAAAAAATTGAACCTTTTCCAACATAGAAATATATATATGCCATGTATTTACTGATTATCGACTAATCTTACTATTTCTGGGTGAATAAACGTTTTTGGAAAAATGCACTGCATTATCTTTTTTAAAGCTAGACACTGCAAAAATCTTCATAACGTCTTTAAACTCAGGCTTATAAGGTTGGAATTCTGTGCAAAGCAATGTGTACAAAAGCTCTATATGTTCTTATCTTGTTTTCTAACAAACATGAATACCTAAAATCTGTAGTTCGGTGCCTGAGGAATTTTTCAGTCACACCGACAGCAACTCCCATAAATATCAGTAAGGTATTTTGTACTTTTGAATTAAATAGACTAACTTTCTAAGAACTTATCTTAGAAAGCAGGTACAAGGCAGAATCTTGGAAGGTTGCTAGTGACAGCATACGAATTATATAGGAATGAGAGAATAGATATATATACATTTATATAGTTTTTCTCCCACTGGAAAAGACTCTGAGTATATTACAGGAAGTTCCAAATAAAGTAAATGAAATAAGATGGTTTACAAATTTGTGCCATAGGATTCCTAGGGATGGAAATGCCATATCAAAACATACAGAACTGTATCTGACTGTGTGTGACTGTCCGTCCCTGCGAACAAGTTCTGTCAAGGACTCTGGAGAGACATCGACCATGTCCTACCTACCTACCAATCAGAGTCACAGAGTCATCTAGGCATGAAGGGTCCTCAGAGGTCTCTACTCAAAAGGATGACCAGATCTCAGGTTAATCCAAACTAACTGCTTCAAATTGAGTCTTGAAAATATTCAAGGACAGATGACAGAAGCTCTCAGGGCAAACTGCTCCATCGCCCAACCGTCCTCAAGGGAAAACATTTCTTCCTATATCTAACAGGAATGTCTCCCATTTCAGCTTGTCCACCTTCTCCGGTGAGATTATAGTCTTGCAGTGAGATCCCAGTGAGATCATAGTCCTGCAAATGTACACGTATCTCTGATTCCTCCTGTTTATTCCCCATGATGCATGTGTTAGTAGGTACTTCAGAGAGGCATGCAAATGTGCTGATTTCCCCAAAAGGATGAGAGCATTCCCTGTATGCCTGGAAGACCTCGTCAGTTGACAGAGGCAAAGAAGAACAATATCAAGTGTTTATAACTTCACCTGTCCATTTCAGGTCCAGCAAGGTTATATTAGCATGATGAACAGACTAAGTATTCCAACAATACTAGATCTACTCCTTAGAGCAATTGTTCCATGAGAAGAAAAGCAGGTCCTAATTTACTCCTGACCGGTGCACAGGGACTGGCTTAAGACATAATTATCAACCACATGTGACAATGTAGTCAGATTCAATATCGTGTTGAGAAGGAGTCCAAATTAGCATGATAGTTAAACTATCTACAAGTGAGACTGCTAATTAACAGGAGTTGCTAAAAGGGCAAAAACATTGCAGACAGCACGTAGACTGTTTGGAGGCTTATAGCACTTTTTTTTGTTCATGTTAATGTACATTGTAAATCAGTGTTTTAGGTTCAGAGTAAATGTATGTCATAAATCAGAAAGGACTAGAAGAGAATTTTCAAAAATAATTAGAAAAAAGGCAATGCTAAAAGAACAGAAAAAAAATGTAGTTCTTGGAAGTAGGAAGATATCTTTAAAAGACTGCTAAAATGAGAGCGGTAGAAATGGACAGGAAGTTAAATGTTAAACGTCCTGCTGTAAGAGAATCATGAGCCTGATATCTGACTTAGGCATGGAAAGGTTACTCAAGGAGAATATGGTAAGAGCAAAAAATTACATCAGTTCTCTGTATTAGTGTTTGTTATAAGGCAGGTTAGGTATGTTCCTAAGTTAGTTACACTTTTTAATGGAAAGGGAGTTTGAAGAATTTATTCAAAACTGAGATAGCAATGGAAGATATTGTAGAAAAAAATGACAAAAACAATAATGAGACCTTGCCTGGACAAAATGACATTTTGTTAGGGAATCTAAAGGAGTTCAGGTATAAATTTGCTGGATTGCAAAGGATAGCTCCTGGTCTGAACAAATTCAGTAGCAGACAAATTGGAGGGGACAAAAAGAGTGCCAATTTATTTTAAAAAGTTATAAGGGTGTTCTAGAGAACTGTACATTAAAAGGGCTGATACTTATATCTACGAGACTGAGAAAAATGGTAGCAAAGAATAAAATGAATAGACACACAGACAAATCTTAAAATAATGACAAGGAGTCTATAAGAATTTTGTAGGAAGAAATAATGCCTCACAGAATCCATTAGAGTATTAGATATAACAAAAGGAAAAATGGTCTGGTTGAGTTAGTGTATGTGCATTTTGAAAAAGCTTTGGTAAGGTCTGTCACTAAAGGCTCTTCAAGAAATGAAACCGTTGCAGAATGAAAAAAAATAGGTGATCTTGTGAATTAATAACTGCTTAAAAGCCAGAAAACTAGAAGAAATGTGTGCAGTTTTCAGAGGAGAAAGAGAGGTTGAGCATGAGGTATCCCTCTCATCTGTGCCACTTAACATTTTTATAAATGATGAGGAAAGGGGCAGGAATGGAGACATGATAAAATCTGATGACAATATAAAATTATTCATCATAGTCAAAATTACCTCTGCCTATGAAGACCTACTGAAGGATCCTGCAATACTGATTTTTACAAAGATACAAAGGCAGATGAGAGGACTGTGCAAAGACGCTGATAGAAGTGCCAGTTGGTACTTTTCGTCTAAAAATGTTACTTTTTCACCGGGTAATATATCTTAATCTAAAATAAAAGATGAATTAGACTGAAGACATATGGGGCCCCTGTGAATCAAAACTTTGGCAGAATACCACTAGTCTTTTCTGTGTTCCTTCCCTGTATGGTGTTAGCACTTTTATTCAGTGGAGCCATGTGAAAAGCAACTGGAAAAGAATTTCTTTTCCTACTTTGCAGTAGCAACAACCAGAGGCCCAATAAATATGTTGGATTAAAAAAAAAAAGTCCCAAATGACTGGTGCTAATATTTCCCCAAACCTATTTTCATGTATTGCCAAATTATCTAAAGAGGATGAAGAAATTTATTTGTCATTTTTAGTATTCTGCAAATATTTTCCAGCTTTATTTATCTGAATCTCCCTTTTGAGGACAGAGACATTGTAGAGATATGCTTGTATATTATTGTCTTTCATATTCATTATATAATAAATCTAATTTGCGTGCATCCATAACAGAGACTGAATTTTAATGTCAAACAGATCCACCAAGGACCCAAAGAATTGGAAGAACCTCCCAAAATACTATTGGAGCATATGAATGCAAAAATATATGCATGCTGTAAAACATTACTAAAGTACTTTGAAGGCCATGATCCTCTCAGGGGATCTGTTCTCAATGCAGGAGAAAAGGGCCCACATTCGTTGTATCTATATCTGAGTTGCAAATTATTTCATTTCCCTGGAAGCATCTGCTTGCAAGCACTAAAATGTCTCTTTGTAGCAAGACAGGAAGAATTCCCTTGCGTCTCTTGATACATCCTCACTGGGACGTGTAATACCTGCTGGTCAGAATACCAGTCAACCCACCTTGGGTAGTTTACATGCTCCCTTACTGAGCATGAACGTTAGTGCCTTTGATTAAGCAGGAAGCATTCTGTCTGGGGACTGCTATTAAGACATCAGAAAAGCTCACTTTTACAAAACCTTTGCCATCAGTGGTATTTTTAAAATTCCTTTGCCTTCCAGAGAGAGAAGCATACCAGAAAATGTAGATATGTTTTTCATGGAAAAATAATAGAAAGAAGTGTGTGCATTTCTTTTTCATAATGATCAAAAAAAAAGTATATATTTTTTCTCAAATAGCAAGAAAAATGGTTTAGCACAGCACTTTATCAGCAGAAAGTTTGGCTAGGAATGTTTAAGGATTTTGTGGTATCAGCTGGACATAAACATCATTTAGTATAGTGGAGACCTTCAGTCAAAATAAAGCAAGCAGAATAATTTTTTGAAAATATAATAAATAATAGTAACACAATCTCAGTCTCTCTTGTTATAAGAAGAGGGAGAATGTAAGAAAAAACTGGCAGTGTTCATATTCTGGAAAGCAGCTGGTGGCATGAGTCTGTTCAGGAACTCAACTTCTAATATATTAGGCAATCAACCTACCAACCAAACATGGCCTTGCTATGCTCTGCCCTTGGCATGAATCTGTACCTGTGCTGTGCAAAGAGGAGGACTGCGCTGGAGACCGTAAGACAACTTTACATCTGTAGTTGAGCAAGGCTTAAAAGTGGTTCCCCGAGAAGATGATAAATCAGACTTAGCACTTCATTATGTTGTTTTGTGTTAGTCTGAGTGGTATTTAGTCATTTCACACCCAAACCTGTGCTGACTGTCACGAACAAGGTCTATCTTTCTTACACTATATATTAGAAGTTTGGGGAAGCACATTTGCAGTATTTTAGCTGTCCAGATGGAACTGATTATGCTCATTTCTTTCCTTAATGTAAGGATCTCCAACACAGGGGTGCTGACTTCAAGTACTATTAAGCTTTCAATTATACTGAAATTACATTTCAACCAATGTTGTTGGTATTAGTGCTAGGGACTTGGCATTTATTGTCTGTTCCAATACCAGATCCATGGGGCATAAATTTAGTTGTACAGCTCACCATTAAATGACCATGTTCCATGTACCATGAGTAGTACTTTGGTTACTTAACAGTAAAGTCCTAAACACAGTAGAATTGATATTTCTGACAATTTGGGCATTTTGAGTAGAATTTCCTTGTGCAGAGTGTGAACTCCTGTCAGAGAATGAGCTCTGCATACCCAAAGTGGAGTATGCTCGGCTCCAAAGATGAATCAGAAAACTCTGGATTCTATGCAGAATCTGTCTGATACCTGGAAGAACACTGGAAGAGTTCCTAAGTGCTCCCAAAGTCCATGAAAGAAAAGGAAAGAATATTAATGTATCTTCTGTCAGAAAGCCAGAAAAACAGGGGAGAAACTCAGTGCCTGCATTATGCTCTCTCTCACTGATTTGCTTCACATAGTGATATAACCTGAACCATCACCTGAAAAAGAAGCGATAGCTGGAGATCAAACACTAAGGAATACAAGAAGTCTAAAGAGACATTTTTGGGGAAAATCACTTTTAATTTTGTATTATTTCAGAAGATTTCATAATGCAAAACAAACACACAAACACAGAATATCTCCAGAAAATACTAAAAAATAAAAATATATGAGTTTTGAGGTCAAGATTTTCATCAGAAGAATGCATGAGGAGAAAAAAAAAAAAAAAAGAAAGTTGTTGCCTGAAAGGATTGTGGTTATCTGAAAAATTAACACAGGAATTGATGTTCTATGTAAGTCAACAGGCTGTACTACTCAGAGGATTTCTTTGCAATGAAGCTTCTGATCACTCCATTTGCAATACTGAGGAATTTATCTTCAGCTTGAAAGCAGGACAGTCATGATTCTTTTCACTGAATAAGAACCAGTCAAGGAAATGGTTGGTTAGAAGAAACCACTTTGAGGATCCAGATTTATCCATACTTAATTTTTTAAGAGGTTTCTTTTTCTGTACATGGGATTTTTAAAATGCTGTGAAAGAATCCACTGGTTTACTCACAAATTGAAAGTGGACATGTAGCTGTTAAAATGCTCTGATAAAAGTTTCTACATCATATCAGCACTTCAAGCAGGAACACCACTACTGCTGTTGTGCATGCCACGTATTATGACAAACAATAATCCAGACTAGACAGTTGCATACTAGTGCTTCTGAATTTGCATGCCACATGCCTAGATGTCCAGTAAGATCACTGCTGCCACATGAAAAAGAAAGCTTTATGGTAGATTTAGATTTATGGATTTATTCTGCTGTTGCTTATACTGCATAATACTTTAGTAGATGCAAATTTTACTAAAGCCCCAGTCACCTGTAAGAATGTCAAATCCTTTATTCTCAGTTGACTTGGATGAACGACTTGTGGTGTATTTTATCATTCAGAGGGAGTAAGAGTGGTAGAATCTGTCTTTGAGGACATTGTGTCTTTCTTTGTCTTCTTTTTTACTTTTGGGAAAAAAAAAAAACACCAGGGAAACTGCTGAGTTTGATAATGATCAGCCTGGTGAGTGACTGAGACATCAGCTCACTAATTAAATCATCCTACACTTGTTTGTGTTTCTTTCCTGTGCTCAAAGTTCTGTAAAGAATTTGATGTATACTGTTGAATGAAAGAATGAAAAGGTGCATGGTGGTTATGATTACCATTGTAGGTAATTAAATAACAGTCTGAGACCTGTAGCAGTAATTATCTCTTCAAGAGCCTTCTTTCCCTGATAATTAAGGGCCCACTGGAGTCGATGTCATCACTTCTACTGATTTCTACGGGAACAGATCTGGCTCATTGCTTTCTTCTATAATACCTGGAGCTTCCCTTCTCTAGCCTGTCCCAGGTGCACCCCGATGTAGCAAAGTGTGGGAAAAAGTGAAGGGAAAAATACGGCCAAGAAACTGGTTGTGACTCCCTGACTCAGAGATGCCAGACCAATTAATCTATCAGAGTTGCCTAGGGACTCCTCTATTTTATACCACAGGAAAAATCATCTTATAAAACTCACAGCAGGAGAAGGTGAAATACGACTAAGCTGCCTTCTCATTCATCCTTGTACTGCCACAGGTGACTCCATATTTTCCCTGGTACTTTGGGCCGGGGGAAGGAAGTGAAATACTTTCCTATAGATTCCTGCCAATTTGGTGTTCCTCTGTGCAGAGACCTGCACCACAGGCCTGTGACTGCTCAGAGACCACAGGGCATCATCTACAAGAGCTAAATAAATGTCATAAGATTTAGGGACCCAGGCATGGAAAGTTTTTTTCTTACAATCTTTTTTTCCAGTGTTTCTTCTTTCCCCTTGTTCATTACTACATGAATGTTTCATAGATTATTTATTTATATATATATATAAAATGTACATTGTTAAGACAGATACATTGTGTTCTAATTGGGTAAGAAATAATATGAAAAGGTGCTCAGCCATACAACTGTCATGTCAGATTGTGAATGTTATGCTAACAAAACCAGACTTTTTCTTCACCATACCTATGTCTTACTCTGATACTTCGGTATTTTCTCCCTTCATGTAATTCTCAGGTGTAACTCAGCAAACAGGTGTTTAAATAGCAGACCTTGAGATCTGATGCTCTGAACGATCACGAACTATTGCCAAAGCTTGCTTTTTCATCCACACGAAACAGCTCAAGCTTGTTCCTTCTGCTGTCAGTGTGGGAATGTCTCTCCCAATCTCTTTGTTCCCCTTCCACCAATGCCATCACCTCTTCTAGCAACCAGGCCCTTCACCTCACACTATATCCTTCCTAATAAGCTTGCTATTCCTCCAGTCCCATTTCCCTTGCATCCTTCCTCCTCTTCAGCTCTTGCTTGTCCCTGCTGTTTCTATAGCTTGTGTTGATGTGCCACCATGCAGAGGAAAAGACATGCCTTGTGGCTGTTTCTCTGCCTTGTCTTTGGCTGGCATGCCACCATGCCCTTGACTGGTATGAGGCTTGGCTGAGGCTGCTGAGATGGTTGTCCAGAAACAAGTTGGTACACAGTGCCATATCAGAAAGTAAAAATATGGTTTGGCTTCTGACCCATTCTTCTTCTGTCACATCTATGTCATCCAGAGGTTTACAGAAGCAGACTGACAGCTGAGCTTCTTCTCCCTTTCATGTGTTGTAAGCTCTTGTCAGTTTTGGGCAGGGTTTCCAAAGAAGGATCAATCTATGGGACTGAAAGGCAGGGTTCAGCAGTAAATCTATGGCTTCTGATGGAGGAGGCAGCTCTGTGAGCAATTTCTTTTCTCCCTCAGCAAAACTTCTGGCTGTGTACCTACTTTGATGGGAACAAGACTGCAGCTGTTATGGCTCTGTGATATTAAAAGAAAACAAAACCAAAATCCTCACTATGTCAGAAGGATGTCACAGAAGCATCACTTTCCTCACTGCTTTAAGCCCGTATCATCCTTACAGTTCACATTTCCTATAACTAAAATATCCCTTGTGTGTTTGTGATTCAACCTTGCCCTTATTGTAATATGATATGTTCTATTTAAAAGTATGAATGGTATAATTTGTTCTTCAATGTGTGCCTGAAGTAGCTGTGACCTTTTTTTGTTCTTCTCTAAATACATTTTTGTGTGGTATGCTTCCTGCTATACATGTGTTTAACAAACCCAAAAGCATTTATTTTTTAAACTATTTGTCTGCAAATTTATTTTTAGTGTTCTGCTGAATTCAACTTGGTACCAGGGAGAGCTCTTGCCTTTTGGCAGAAGAGGCTAATTTGATAATTTTATATTAGACTTAGGAGATGTGAGTAAAATTTGTTATTTCTATTGCCAAAACCTGCATGAAATAATCAAAAGCACTTCAGAAGTGCATTGGGAAACTTTTATAATATGACCTTATTTCATCTGAGCCCCTGCAAACTGAAAGTTTTTTAGTAGGAGAAAAAATGTAGGTATAAGAAAGAAATATTTCTAAACAATCTGCAAGAAGTAATAAGAAGACCTCAGTGAGAAAATGGCCCATATATTGGATAAATTAGATAAAAATTTATTTTCTCAATTAAAAACTTATTTTTAAAAATAAGCAAAATAATCCTGAAGACAAACAGAAGGAAGAGTCCTTCTCTTTCTTCCTTTTCAGTAGGAACAGTTTAGCTTTCATTTTTCACTTTTGAAGTGCATAGCCATAGGAAACAGGCAGAGTCCCATACCAAATAAGTAATGAAATCGCTATGGGGAATGCAGAGTCTGGCTTTGGAGAGCAGCAGCTGGTGTGTCTGCAGAAATGGTGCTGTGTCTGTTCCCGCATTTGGCCACAGATTCTCGTTTTGTGGATATACTGTTGACTTATGAAGATTATCAGAGGTGTGGGTTTCTCCTCCAGACACTTGCTAGAAACACAGAGTAATTTAAGTTAGCAGAAAGCTCTGGACATCATCTAATCTAACATCCTGCTCAAAACAGGGCCTATCCTACAGCCAGATACAGGTAAGATCAGCTTACACAAGGTCTTGTCCAAAAGTTTTGTGCCTCTCCAAGAATGGAGGTCTCATAACCTCTCTGAAGGAATCTATTTCAGATTTTGACCTCTTTTGCCATGAAAAGAATAATTTTCATCACAGATAATCAGAATTTTGTTTGTTGCAGCTAGTGTCTCTTTTCCCTTGTCCTTTCATCACGCATTTGTAAAGACAGCATGGGTCTATATTCTCTAAGCAATTCCATTTGCATGGGAATGCAATAAATGGCCATAAAGTAATTGCTTGGAACTGAAAATTTCAGTGCAGGTTTAATTTTTTGTTTGTCAAGGGTCTGAGAAAGAGAGAAGGATTCTTATTTTAACCACATCCTGCTGTATAGCCCTATCTGAAGTATAGATTTTCCTGTCTCCTACCATGTGTTCCTAACTTTCAGTTATAAGGACAAGGAAGGGTTAATACTTCCCATTCACATTACTCTGTCCTCAACAGCTTCCCAGCTGACAGAATCCTCCAGTCAGCACTTCTGTTTCTTCTCAAAAATCCTTTATAGACATCCTCCTTGTGCAGAGGAGTTAGAAAGTGTATGCAGCGTAGTAGCTGATGTTTGCCACGATGATATTGAAATGATACCTCCTTGATATGTGGTATGAGACTCCTGCTCCTAAAAATTACAGTGTTTTACAGAGCAGTATTGCAGCACCAGCAGATATCTATTTTGATCTTCAGGCACAAGTTATAATAATTTAACTCTACATATTTTACAGTATTTCATGCAAGGAAATATCTATATTTTGAGTCATTCTCCCTTACAGACAGCACATTTAAAACTAAACCAACTTTCCCATTTCTTATCCCTCTAAGTCCTCTTCCTCCCCAGCTTTTCATTAGAGTTTTCAATGTTTTCTGTTCTAATATAGCTTGTAACATGCTTTTGACTCTGTCATCTGTTTATGGAAAATGTTAAACAAATTAACAGCATCTGTTCCACCCAACTGGAATGTGCCTCTGTCTCATTGTGATCTATTCTGACACCTTGCTACTCTTTCTACTGCTGATAGTCCTTCGCTTAGTTTATTATTGCTCAAAGCTGCCATTCCATGGCAAACAAACTATAAAAATTTACACTCCTCAGAATATTATCATCTCTGTTCTTGGAAGGAGAAAATTTTTGAATTGTGTCACAACAGGAACCAGTATAAAATAAGAATTTCATATCAGTAGAGATGAGCTCATAAAAGTATAAGGAAACATTACCGGCTAATTAAGAATTGATGTTAAATACTAAATTGCTTCCTCAGATTGATGCAGCTATATCACACTTGAAATGTCAGTACAGCAATTAGAAACATCCTCTTCAAAGAACTTGTTAATACATATATTTTAAAGAGTTCAGCCACTTCTCTTCCTGTCTACTTGTTTGAAAGTATAGGTATTTTTCAATCTAATGAATATACTTTCCATTTGAGAGCCTACAACAAAGCTGAGTTTGTTGAAAAAGGACCATTAAAAGATATTGACACAAAATGGTGAATTTCTGAACTTCTTTTTGGCTATTTCTTTTCTATTTTTTTCAAAGATTTTCCAAGTTTTTTTTTTTTTTCAAAATCTTGATGTTTGTTTTAAAATCCCACTAGAACATTTTTTTTCCTCCATTAAACGGACAGAAGCAGCTATATGGGATTAGACAGTGGATGCCCTAGGTCATCTTTAAAGTTGCCTTAATGTCAATGTGGTGCTCTGTGTGGACTCACTCATGCTCAGTCACGGGCACCTTGTACATCACTTTTTCTGGGACAAAATGCTAGTGTGCCTCTGAGACCTACACTGCTGACTTGGTCAGAAGAGACTGGGGGATCTAAAGAGGTTGTGGCATCTCATTTCTTACACAAATGAGTATGAGGTATGTCAGAGGGAGGTTGATGGCTACTTCTGGTGAACAATTCGGTAATCATTTAGAATCACAGAATAATCAGCTAATGTAGTTTGGAAGAAACCTCTGAATTTTGTCTAATCCAACCCACTACTCCAGACCACCTTGCTAAGGGCCGTGTCTAGCCAAGTCTTGAACATCTTCAAGGATGAAAAAACTCAGTGTCTCCGCGCACATATTCCAGTATTTGACCTCTGTCTTAGAACTGTTTTCAATCTGTCTGGATTTTTTTTACCTGGAATTTTGCATGTCCCAAGTTAAGAAGGCACTCTGTTCCACTGCAATGGTTGGTAATGAAGTTGTTAAACAGTGTGAACCCCAGTACTGACCTCTGAGGAATGCCACCCATTAGTATTTGATAGCTGGACTTTGCGTCAGTGACCACAACTGTTGGCTATATCACCTTCACATACACTCAGGTGAGACTGACTGGATTGCACTTACCTGGATTACCCTGCTTAGCTTTCCTGAAGATGAATGAAGAATTGCTACAAAGAATACTGCTACATACATTCTGGTGGTTAACACTTATCTTAAATCATTAAGAGTTTGCATCATTTATAGATGTTTCCATAGTGTATACTGACTTACTTTAAGAAGAAAAATACAGCAAAGTTCTTGGCTCCACATACAACTTGGGTCAGCAAATTGCACAGATGACCTGTACACACAGAATAATTCAGGCTTTCCTGTAATTGTTCCTCCTAGATATCATCCAACACTTTTTAGTGGTTTTTTTTTTTAGAGAATATACTTCTCACTAGCATATATTATGAAATAATGTTCAGCCATCTGTAAGTTTGTCTGCCTCACCTTCTCTCAGTAATTACAGGCATATTAAAAACCGGGGTTCTATCATACGTTGATCCTGTCATGTTTCCTGAGGTGTTTTAAAATCCTCCCCCCTTTTTTTTTAATAAAAATGATGGATACTGAAATAAAGCTGTAGTTTCCCAGACCCATACTACTTTTTTAGAACTATAACAGTTGCTATCCTGTTGGCCTCCAAGATTGCTGCTGAAGGAAGCCAACTACATTTTTGTAGATTTTTGAATATTGCTACTTACCCAGGTAATTTCCTCAGCTCCTGGATTTTTTTTTATTCGTGTTATGTTTCTCTGAGTAATGTAATGTTATTCATAATTCTTGAGGTTAAATTGTAAAGTATTTCCATTATGATGAGATTAATCCAGCTTTTAATAACGTTCTGGGGAAAAACCAACTAATCATGAAGTCTTTAGCTATCTAAAAACTATGTTGCTCAGCCCAATAAAGGTGCTTCTGTTAATTAAGAATCAGTACGCACTTCATCAATGGAAATTGAAGTGGAAATAGCAGGTGATGAGGAAATGAAAGATTTTTCAGCATGAAATGTTTAAGGCAGTAACCCTGACATCAACTTAACAACTCCAGCAGACAGCAAAAAATTAAAGTTCTTGACCAGGGCCTTTAAGGTGAAGGATGAATACTGGAACATGTGGGGAAAGGAAGGAACTCAGACCACACACAGACACAAAAGCAGTTTTTGGATTTATAAATAGCTAGACGGTACCCAAGGTGGTGGTCTTGTTCAAATAAATATTTCTATGTAAGCGTCTTCATCTAGGTGGAGAAGCAGTAAAGCCATGCTGCTGTATGCTGACCCTTAAGCATACAATATCAGTCAAGCTTTCTAAAGATTACTGATGACCTTTTCTTATAATTGCTCAGAAATCTTAATACACTTGTGATTTTTAAGTGTGAAGAAAACTTGTGTTATTACTTAGAAGACAGTAGTTTATGAATTTCAAGCCCAGAGGAACAGATCTATTTTTCTAGATTTGTGATTCTAGACAATAATAGAAACCCACAAAGACTTCTTTATTCATAATCTACAGGTTTCTCTACCCTCCAGCAACTCTGAGTATACAGCAAGTTAGCAGATGCAGTAAGGAGATATATTTACAATAAAATAAAATAGCTAACTCTGAAAAATAAGTAAGCTATCACTTTCTTTCTCTCCCCATTTCCATCACAGTATGATCAATCATAAATTGTTACCTCTGTTTCTCTTGGAAAGGCATTTGTAGGTACAAATTCAAACAGTTTAAACTAAAAACAAAACTCAGTTCATTCCCCCTTCTAGTCTTCCACTCTATTCGCTCCTCTGTCACTGTCTCTCCTCTGAAAAGTAAAGCCAGGGGAGAAATCCGCAGAGTTCTTGCATACTTAAAGTTCTGGTTTAGTTCTGAATAAAAAAATAATCTAGTATCACTTTTCATGAAGAAGGTCTGGTGTGCTAGGCCTGTGTTCCTGGGTACCCTTTGAAATGGGGACTGATATACATCAGCAAATGCAGGGAAATAGAAATCAGTCTTGTAGGTCTCCTAGAGCAGTGGAGTTGGGTGGACGGTCTGGCAAAAAGTGGACTAAGTCTCCATTTGAACTCTGCACAGACTGCATTGCGACTTTACTGTAGTCATATTGCCCAGAAACAAAAAAGTTAACTTTTCGAACTGCTGTACATTAGTGAAAGAGCATTTTGCCTCATTGCTTCCTGGCTCTGTTAGTGAGTCACAGTTCTGAAATGTTGGTGCTCGGCGGTGCTCGGCTTCATTCATTAACCGCTGAGAAGCACGGGCTGGATCTCAGGAGCTTCCTCGGCTGCTTTGTGGTGGTCAGTTACTCCAGCATGCTTCTCGCCATGCACGGCGACCTCGGGTCTGTTAGTGCTGGGCCATGCCATGCCTGCGAGCTGTTGCCCTGCCCTGTGGGTAATACAAAAGCTGAGTCATCTCACCGGCAGGTTGAGTGGTTGTTCTACTGAACGGATGGATGCTCCAGTATTTGCAACGATACCTCTGCCATCCTCACATCGAAGTGAGATGCCACAGAAGGAACAGCCATGAAAACAGTCATGAGTGCTCATGAGAAAATGAAGGCAGCATTTGTAGTCAGCCACTGCAGACGCTACAGAATGTGGAAACCTGCTTTGTACCCCAACTCCCTCGGTCACATTTCTTCTTCTGTAAAATTTCTTTTTTTGGAGGAGCGAGGGGGTGCATTTACTTTTTTTTTTTCCCCATGAATCTAGACCTTGTAGAAACAAAAGCATAGTCAAGAAGGAAATCCAAGTAGTGGGTTTTTTTCCCAAGTACAATTGGAAATTCTCCAGAAAAGAATAGTTTTCATTGATCTTCTTGCTGATGATTCAGAAAGGATATTGACTGCAAGATTAGGTTGATTTTGATTATTTTTCTCATTTACAAAAGTCGTTCAAGAAATTTGTGTTTGAAATGGCACTCTTGCTGCTCTTACATACCTGAGTGAAAAGTTTCCTTATTGGGTTTGAAATACTACTATACACAAATATTTAAAAATGCTAATTGAAACAGCATCTTCATATATTTCCTCTGCCCCTCTCCCACTTCTCTCCCCGTCCTCCCAAATTATTCATTTCTGGAAATTAGGTATTTTGACCATTTGTCACATTCAGGAAGTGACTGCTGGCCATCCCAGTGTCCTATATTCTTCATTATTGATATGATCACACAGCTCGCCTTTCATGGCCTTTGCAGTATGAAACATACATCATAGAACAAGTAGAACAACTACTAGGCTTCAGGTGAAATCCTTTTTTGAGGTATTTTCTGGATTGTGGTGGATGAGATGAATCATGATTACTGTGATTTTCATTGCTAAGGCAAGTGAGCAGAAAATATTACAATGGTTAGAGTCTTGCAAGCTAACATTAGTGCTAGAAGCAGAATTTTTAAAGTTCATGACTTAATTATTCTAACTGTGTGACCACTGCATTAATAATATTTTTGCACATTTAATGGTTCAGGTCTGTAAAAAATAAAAGGTACCCACGAACAACCTCCTAGCACGCCTAATGCAGTGCTGTGTTTCTGCATGACACCATTGTGTCTTCAGGCAACGTCAGTTCACTGGAGGCATGGAGCACCTGCTTTGTATTAGAAAGGAAACAACAGGCTGTGATTTTGTGGAAAGAAGAAGAGATGTGGGGAACTTAACCTCTTATTAAAATACACATGTGGATGTGGCATGCTCGTATAATTACTGGTTGAATGATCATCTGATTCTCCAATGAATTTTTCCAGTCTCAGTCTTTTTGCTTCATCCATCTTGAAATGTCTATTAATTTATTCAATCATATATTATTTTCTATTCCGGTGAAATCAGTTTTGGTTTTGCATATGTGACTAAGTCAGGGCTACCTGTTTGTTAGTTTCCGGTATTAAATGTAGGCTGTCATGTTGTTCTTAAGGGACACAACAAGAAAAGAAGGGCAGTAGTATTTGTTGTTTCATGTTGCCAAGCATTGGTTTTGAAAAGGAACTTTTCTGTTATAATTTGGAAATGTCAATATTGTTCCTTCTTCCACTAAGCATCCTGTCCCCCATGGCATTTAATTTCAAGCTTTTCTAGTGTAAACATGTTCTCAGAGTGAGCAAATTGAACAAGCTATTCCATGCTACCATCCATCTTTTAAGATGTGTGTGTCCACACCTTCTAAGAAAGAGGGAATCCATTTTCATGGATCCATTTTCAGCCTGGAAAGGCTGGTTAGGAGGAATTCCCCACACTCTTCTATGCCTCATGTAAACTGATTATTTTATTGATCCATTGATCTTCTGAACGTAAAGCATTTCTTGCTGAGAAGAAGAAGCACTGTATCCTAATGCCTCTTGGAAGCTAGCAAGAATTTCCTACTGTATGACCTGTTTGCTTGTTCACCGAAAACAATTCTTAAACCTAAACTTAGCATCTTCATAAAAGTGCTGTTTCAGAGTTCCTCTGATGACCTTTACATGATGCATGCAGTTAGAGGGCATGATGCGAGCTGGAAATGTTTCTGTTACTTTATCAAAGACCTACATTTTTTTTTAATCCTGATGTTTTCCATTTAGACATTACTGTACAATTACTTACAGAAAAGTTTATTTTCCCCACCATTTCAAAAGCATATTTTTGGTTTCATATTATAACAAAAATGCATTTTACTTTAATTCAGGCAGCTTGAACTCCCAGTTCTTTTTCATCCCGGGCAACAGTTTTTAACTGGTGAAATACTATGCAAGAGTCTGTCAGATCAGGCCGGTCCAATGGAGTAATATCTGCACAAACCTACCCAAAAGAAAAGTCAGACCCTTAATGTCCTGCTTTTCAGATCTCCCTTGTGATTCTGCTTTCAAAAGTATGGTATGGATAATGTAAAGAACTCTAATTAAAAAAGATTTCATCATCTACCCATTTGAATAACATACCTCACATCTGACCATGTGTCTGCCTTGTCTTTGCACTTATGTGACTTAAGTAATACTTAAGCCCTCATGTAGGTTTATGTTATGTTTATTTTATATGGCTTATATTATATATATTATATATTTATAATTCTGACTCACAACAAGTCAGAATCCATTTTCTTCAAAGAGAAAAAAAAAAAAGTCCTAAGAAAAACAAGACTAAACCATTAGGACCAGGACCAGGCTTTACCTCTCAAAACTCCATTTTAGAGAAAGAAGGCTGTTGCAAGCCAAAAATAAACTGACACAGTTGCTACTTATTTGCTTTTTCCACACAACGAATCAACATGGACCTGCAGAACTGAAGCCAAAACCAATGATATACCCACACTGAGCCATTCTGCACAACCACATTCTGAATTAGTAGAAACCACCACAGAGAACATGCTATTAAAAATCAAGCCAAAATTAATGCTGATAAATATGTGAGCAGGGAAAGAGAGAGTCCCCAGATAAAAGATTAATAATGGCTGAATGGTCTTAACATATTTCCTTTGATTCATGGGAGCATGGTTAGAGCACGGGGAAATGCCACTGCTTTCAGATGAAACAAATGGCTCTGCACAGACTATTGAAAGCAACAGATGTTCTGTAAACCAGTACCTCCACAAAGGGACAGTCTTGGAACTATTTTGTAAACAACCCAGCTTAAAATTTAATACATGCACTTTGAGGATGGCTCTGTGACAGAAGCTCGTACAGATGGGCCTGGGGAGCGGCACAAAGCAAAGGGCACCTAGCTGCATGCAGAGAAGCTCATGCAGCCGGCTGCGCTCCTGTTTGGGAAAGAAAGGCTGCGTGCATCTGCCTATGCTTGTTTGCTTCTGTTTCTCCCTCTCTTTCTCTCTGCATACACAAACATATGAGAGAATGAGAAATTTCACTGCTATTTGAAGACATTAAGAACAAAATATTTGTAATTTTTTGTAGATACATACTATTTTCTAAAATTGTATTTCCATTTTTTGGCTGTTTTCTGAGGAAAACTTGGCTTAATTAATGAACTTGTGAATAGATGCTCAAAGCCAACCAGAGTGAAAAGGAAATGGAAAACTCAGGTGTTCCTGTGAGGATGCTATAACGACATTCTTGGGATTGCTCCCCTGGATGTTCCTCCTTGAGCATGTGTCTTATGAGGGGACATCAAAGCACCACCAGATCCTTTCTGGCTGAGCATTTTCTGAAGGTTCATAAAGAGAAGTGGCAAAAGTTGCTCAGGGGGAACCTACAGGTATCAGGACCCATTTAGGAGATCCTTCCAGCTCTGCCTTCTTACTGTCAGGGTGCAGCAAGGTTCATCAGAGCCTGAAGGATGGGGAGCCAGGAGTGACCCCGCCTATTGACAGGTACTGACAAGGCACAGTCCTACAGGGTTTGTACCCGGTAAGAGTCATTATCATAACGAAGAACTTCCATCTGACATACAGTAGCAAGAGGGAAAGTGCCTAAAAACTCTTTAGCTGCCCCTTTACCAACAAATGCCCCCTTGAAGAACAGAATAAATTTCTTTTTCTTTTTTAAAAGATCTTTTGGGAGATTCTCATTTGTAAGACTGGGTGTCACGTAGTTTTGTGCAGACTGTATGTATATAAGGTGCACACACTTCTTTTTTTTCCCCAAAGCATCTTCTTTTCAGTGAAACAGAAAATAATTGTTGGAGATATATACTTTCAAAAGACAGTGATCTTTTCATTGCCTGTTTCAGCATTTAGTGCCACTGAAACTAGAGTTTTCAAGCAGCATCCTGATTTAGAAGGGCTTTTTAGCGTGGGCTTTAGACAAGAGAAATAGTCTGTTAATTGAGACCACACACAAGCATGCACTTATCTGGCCTTAAAGCTAGAGTTAATGCTTTCTTTATTGAGATGGACATAAAATATACTTTTAATTCCACTGGAGAAGTGGGCTTTAAGAATGTATTAATGCACCTTTCCTGATCTTCCTAGAGCTGGAGATTTTGAAAATAAATGCTATTAACTTGGGAGCCAAGGAAGTAGCAAAGTATTTTTATATTATTTGTCAGTCACTTGTGAAGTAGGTGGAAGGAAAAAAGAATCTGTTTCGGTGAACCTGGCTATGCTACTTACATAGTATTGATTGAATGCCAGTAATGTATAGACAAGAAATGTTTGAGGTGTATTTTTGTGAATCAACAAAGATATTGCTCTGGCCCTTAGGTAAGATAATGCAGTAGCGGTGTGTCATCTCCAGGGATAGCTCTGACAATGACTGTGCTAGAGCCTTTCTCCTTCAAAGATAGTAATTTGCATTGGATTCAGATAAGATTGCATCCTGAATGCAAATATGATCATAAAGAGTACAAGGAAGGGACAGGCATACAGGCATAATAGTGTGCTATTATGGTTATACTGTAAAATCCATTAGGTTTAGAGGAAGATCCTGACAGAAATAGCTTGCCTTCTTAAAGAGCACTAACGAAAAAAAGGAGGACAAGAAGTCATTGATAAACTGCCATCACCCCAATGTCCTTGCAATATATTAGCCTGAAATAGCACATTGGTGATGTATAAATCTATGGAATTACAATGGGGAAACATGAAGGGTACAAAAACACACATATTCAAGGGCATTTCCATTATGCAACCCACTCCTGTGAGTCAATAGACTTAATATATTATGTCACTGTCTGATAATTAAAAGGGGAGGGTTGCTGAGGATTTTTGACTTTATTGATTTATCAAGGAATCAATGGAGAAATTAGCATATTAAGCATTGTGAGACTCGAAACAACCAACCTTTATTGCAGTTTCTGCATTAGTGTCTCAGTAAACAGAGCAAAGTTTCAGTTTTGTTTGACGGGATCAGCGGAAGCTGTTCCAGCGTCTGTGGAAGCCAGTGCAAAACTGTAGATGTTAGTGTAAGATTTCACGGGAGGATGCAGAGGCTGATGTCATTATCTATATGTCTCCTTCTTTATAGGACAAGTGACTTTAATTCTGGGCCAGGAATCTTAGCGCTAATCCAGTAGATGTTGCCCTAAATCTTGTCCAGGAACCTCAGAGGATGATACAACCTGCCTGGGTGTCTGTCCCAGTTATTCCTTTCTGCTCTATTGATGCTTGCTAGATCTGTCCTGTGCTCACTGGTCCCTGCCAGCCAAAATCTTAATCCCCTGAGTGAGAGGCTTAGACCAGGGTTGATGCCTTGCATGGGGCCACTTAAGGAAGGCATAGCTGTCATCAGAGGTGTTTCTGATGGCCTGATCTGGCTTAGTGACTTCTGCAAGTCTGTTCGTGTGCCTAAGCACTGGAATGAACACAGATGCTCTTGATTTGGCAGTGGTTGCAGCCAACCCTGTGCACTAAATGAGGAATGAACAGATTGCAGAGGCCCTGCTGTCAGCTGAATGGCAGGGCTGGGACCTTGGTGGCAGAATGATGTGGGATCTTGGCATTAGCCATGGAAGACTTATGTATGAGCAAGAAATTAACTGCTGGCCCCAGCATATGACATGTACTTTGTTTATTTATAACTACTCGTATTTGGTAACATTAACTAGAGTATCAACATTTTATACATTTCTTAACATTTGAAATAAAATACATTTTAGATTAAATTAAAATCTTATAGAAGATAGTGAACCTTTATCTACGCAACTAATTCAAACAATTCCTTATGAACAAGGACTCAAAACTCTAGTCTGAAGAACATATGTGATTTAACGGTTTCCAGGTATTATGAGCTTTCCCATTGAACAAAGATATAATTAGTCCCTAACCCCCTCGGAGTCCGTTTTGCCTTTAACGTACACTAATTAATATTATAATTTGATTTTTTTTTAGTTGTGTTGTATATCTGCAATTCTTCTTAAGAATGGATTGAGCACTAACAAGTTAATTACTGGGATGACTTTCTCATTTTTGCCTCTGTTTTCTGTGACAGAAGGCTCATCCTGGCACATCTTTATTGTCTGGGCAATGTCCCAGTGGAATTTAACTGGACTAGTTGCATAACTGCAGTGGACACCATTTGGTCCAGTCAGATCCATGTGTGCATTCATCTTGAAGCATAAAGATTCACCGTTTTAATATGCGCATGACTTTAAAATTTCTGGGAACTGAGACAATGAGCTCTCCAGCCTATTTTGTGTTTATCGGCAGCTCGTGTTCACAACTCTGCCAGGCCCGAGTAAGGGTACCTCTCTGAATTTCACCATTTGCTTTCCTAGTCCTCTAGCCTTTTGACTGGCCTTTTCAGTGTTTGTTTTAAAGTCTGGTTTGCGTGCTACAAGGCATTCCAGCTTCTTTGTAAAAATACATAGGTAAGTACTTGCCAACTGCATGAAAGAGCAAGGAATGGCCAGCTTCCCTGGCACATGAAATACGTGGCCTTGTGAAAGTGTTTTATTAGTGATGCTCACAAGTGAATGAAGAGCAATCAAGCCAGACTGATGACTTCAAATTTGCAGAATCACGTAAAGCATCTGTGGAAAAGTGAAATCATAAGATGGCAGCTGTAAAACAAGGGTTTAACGCTATTGAAACACACAAAAGCTATTTTAAGAAAGACACAAATCATTTCTGCTTCCAGATAGTAAAACTGTCTGTTTGTTTCCATAACAGTGTATAAGTCCTTTTCTTTATCCCCACAGTTGAAATTATACTGTAACTTTTCTCTGCTGTGGTGATTGCTTTTGAACAATTATAGTGTACAGTCATTTTGAATTCAGCATTTCATTTTACAGTGTGTGCCTTCCTCTGCTGTCAGCACTCTGGCCTTTCTCATGACTTGTAAGCATTATTTTACTTTTTTTTTTCTCACATAAGGCCATGGGTATATATTATGATGGCAGAAATTTCTTCATGAAGTAGGGTCAAAAGTCAAATGGAGCTGCAACACATAGCACCAACAAGACTCATTGCCCATAGTGCTATAAATTACAAAGGAAGTCTCAAATTTTTTCACAGTCCTGTCACTATATGAGTTGGAGAACTGCTGGTTCAATGAACTCCTAATCCCTTTAGCTTCTGAGGATGCAAGGAGAAGGGGAAAGAGAAGACGATATTTCCGAGGTTCAGAACAGCTAGGCATGGCATAGTAATTCCTCATATCTTCAAGGAATGGGATTTTTGTTCTTAAAAAAGAAAAGCAACAAGGCACACACACATGCAAAAACCCCACACAGTTAGGTAAAGCATTTCAAAATTAACTGTGAATGCCATATTCCAATTTAAGGATCCCTGGAAAGGTTCGGAGTTAACCTTCTAAGTGGTTATCATCAATGTAACTAAGAGAGTAAGTAGCAGACGCCAGACCTAACAACTGTAGTTTTCTCGGTAAAAGAAAGGCATTAGGCGGGCTTTAGGGGCAGTTTAAAGGTCCATCCTGTTTAATTTTTTTTGTGAGAATTCAGCTTCTATCTACAGCTATATTTATGCATGTATGTACATGCATCTTTTGGAAAGCCAGGTCTGTGTGCACTATCTTTTTGATGAAAAATTGTGATGGGGATTTCTTTTTTCATGTTGCAATTCAGGTTCAAGATAATCTGAGTGGCAGAATCTGGTATTGTAGGATGCCTTCTGATAGACTGAATATCATCAGTCATCATGGGGAACACTTTCACATGATATTTCTGAGCAAGGGGTTGTGCATATGCCCCCAAATTAAATAGCTGTGACAACCTATGAAAGGGAGGAGAGTACCAAAGATTTGCTGAATCTGTGATAAGGTTGTGCTGTAAATGGAAACAGAAGAGGAGTAGGCAGAAGTGAAGGCCTGGAATTGGAAAGCTGAATTCAAGAAGTGAGCTTGGGAGAGGACTGAAGAGGAGGGGGTTTAAGCTCTTGCAAACACGGGTGTGAAGCTCTCCCGTTTGTTTCAGCAGATGGAGATACAAGGCCAGGGGGGAAGATAGCTATTCAAGGAGGGAAGGTACTTGTAGAAGATACCTCTTTCATGACACAGGACTGAGGAAAGGCACAACCAGCTGCTGTAGGGGCCAGGCTTTTGAATCCTTAGCTCCTCGATCAATAAACATCTCAATATACTTGGTTTCCTTCAGCGAATGAGATGGAGGCCTGGAAAGGTGAAAGGTGGAAAGAAATAAAGTTTGCTGATTTCTTATAGAACAGAGGAGCTCACATACATATAATTTTGCAAAGGTGGCGCAGTGTTTACAGCTCAGCAGGGCTAAGCACTCTGGCCCTCAGGGCACTATATCTCTACTATAGTTATGCACAGATGCTCTTGCTGACACTCAGGCTGGCAAAGCTAGACAACAGGCCTGGCATATGTACAAATGCCTGTACTCTGATTATTTAAATATAAACTTAGAGGGTTTTGCGTTTTAAAGGCTGCAAACCTGCTCTGAGCTACCACCATGTTTTGAAATCATCTTGTTGAGATCTCAGTGTTCTTGTAGGCTGCCTCTGCCCGGGGGAGATTTGCAGATGATCTTTATAATCTGCGAGGGGGCGAACCAGCTCCCCAGCCCAGACATGATGATGCCGTTGTGTCTTCCTCAGGAGGCTGAGCCCCTGGCATGGAGCAGCTTCAGCTCAGTCGAGCTGCCGTGAGAGACTGCATCTCATTTAAAGCAATGGACTGCTTGTGCAGGTGCGGTAACTAGAAGAGTTCTGCTCTTACTTGTTTTCTTTCTTTTATGGTCTTAGAAATGACCTTAGATAGATAAGCCTTTATGCTTTACCGTCCTATGCGTACAGGTAAGGTTAAAATTGCAATCATACATTTAGTGGACACAAAGTGCAAGGTATCAGTCATTATTCTTGCTAGGCTTCACTTACTGTATTGAATGAAATGAAAAATATGCATTAATAGCACACTGTGTGGGGAAAAAAAAGTGTCTCTTGGTTAAAACAATCCTTTTCTGAGGAAGGAGTGATGCATTTACCATATGAAATACTCTGCAATCCAGAGGAATCTCACAGATCTCAGTTTATCACTCATCTTTCAAAATATTGAGCATGGAAATCATCTGCTTGAGATATGTGTGATTCAGCTTGTGGTTGAACTTGTTCCTTACCTTGTCAGTTGCAATATGGGGAGCTTTGAGAGCAATAGATTCTAAAGTGGATAATATGCAAATAATGAAAGAAATTCCATTGTGTTGAAACTTGATATGGGACTTCAGTTACACTAAAAATAGAGTTTGTAAGAATAAGTACAGAGGGAGCACATTATATATATTCAGTTAGACACTTTCCTGAAAGACTGAGTCTCATAAACACATTTTATTTTACATATATAACAATATGTGTCACAACACTGGTAAATAGACAGACTGTTTCTTCTTTTGCAGAAAGTCTTCTACTTTCAGTCACTATGCTTGGAATCATAATTTCAAAACAGTATTTTAAGTGAGTTTGCAAAAGTACTGGTCATCTGGGATTTACAGAGCAAGTACAGTGTTCTGTTGACAGGACAAAAAATCTGCCACGTGGTCAGAAAGCTGATAACGACATTGAAAATGTGGTAGCTTTAATGCTTTAATGGGCAGTTGCAATATCCTGTGGCCAGTGCTCATAATCTGAGTACTTGGGATCAAACTTAAATTAAAAAATGTTTGAAATAAATCTGGCCAAGAAATGTATTTCCCAACTACTTTTTTTTTTTTTTCTCAGTTGCAATGGTGAGTCTCTGGTTGCTTTTCATAGCAAATGACAAAATGGCAAAAGGAATCCAAATCACACTAGAGATGGAGAAATGAGGATACTGCAAAGGTGAGATTTGTTCCAGGACACTTACAAACTAATGGAAGATCTGAGAATGGCATCAACTTAAAAGCTAAATAAAACAGCTGTGCAACAAAATGTGTCCTTTGTTACAAGTCCAAAGTCAGTAGGATTTTATTTCATATTAAAGAAACTGGGTTTATTTTTCAACTGATTTGAGGCCTCGTAGTCAGAAAAAATAGACTTACTATACAGTTTAAGTGCAATAATGAGAAAAAAGCTTCAGATAATAAAATTTTATGTAGAACATTCTCTCTCTTAAAATATTGAGGCTCATAAAAGGTCTGATTACAACACCTGGAAGAGAGTGGTCTTCCCTAACCAAAGTCACACCCGTGTCTATGCGTGATTCTTTGCACAAGGTATTTATGTGAGCTGTGATAGAACATCATCCTCAGATCCTGCACTGCTCACTTCTTACTAAATAATCTGAAAAAAAATCCATTAGTATTGTAGAATTTGGAGTAATATAACTAATTAAGTGTATGCATTCCATTTTGAGGAAAAAACATGCCTCATTAATATCTGGTTGTTTGTCAGCAACATAAACAAATTTTAGCAAGATTTTGAAAGAGAATAAAGGTCACTTCTCATTTGCGCAAATTGATTTGCGCAAATTGATTTTAATTAATCGAATTAATTTCTATATCCTGTTGTTTCTGGCAATAATGAATACAGAATTGTGCCAAATGTATACTATGAATCTGGTACAAAAAGATTTGGCAGCTTCACATTCAACAGTTCACAGCAACATGTTGAACCCTAACAACCACTCCTTCTGTGATGCTGTAGTGCAAATTAAAAAGATAAATTGGAAACTAACTGGGCTGGATAAATGAGCCCATTACCAAGGACTTAGCTCTCTGTCATTTTGAGATGACAGTTAGACAAAAGATTTGTACTTTACTTGATATTAGGGATAAGTCATCATTCTAGAATTTCACAAGCAGATATGCGTTTGGAATTAATAATTTACTCATTCCTATTATCTTAGTATGTCTGGGCAACATTTTTCAAGGTTGTGTTATCAGCAACAGCACAAACAAAGGGCATGTTTGTGCCGTGGTAGAAGTCTATTGCAAGGTCACCGATAAACATAAATACTCCCTTTGTGTCTGTTCTTGCATCTGTTCTGTCCTTTTTTAGTTCCTTTCTTTATCCACCTGGAAGAGTTATTTGGGCAGAATTCACATGTTAAGTTCAACAAATCACATGAGGTTTGTTTTGAAGAATGGGTACTACTCTTTAGGTATTTGGAAAATTCTTATTATTTCCACAATAGCCCATCTTTTTCAGCATGTCAGCAACTGCTGAGCGGGTAGTCTATGACTGGCCCTTAAGGTCACAGACTTTATGGGGATCACCTATGACAAGGTTATAATTTATCCAATATTAAAAGAAATGTCCGAATTGCTCCTCTGGAGGGAGCCTAAGTCCTGAATCATGGGTTGGGATGCTTTTTCCTTCAGTGAAACACAGACCAGTTTTTGCACTGAATTGCCAAACTCTCAGATTAATTTCTAAAATCAAAAAGGAAAAATCAGTCTAATATCTGACTGAGGCAAAATTGACTGACTGAGATATACTACATACTCATGTTTGAAACTAGTTTTCAATATACTCCTTTATCATCTCCCAGCACCATGGACTTGCACAAATCCAAAGCCGTTATGGTTGACGGGTGGGTAAGTACTTCATACATATCCAGAAGATTGTTTTGCAGATCAGGACAACATCTGCCAGGTGGACATCTTAAAAATTGAAGTAATTATCAGCAAAGGCAACCATGTAACATGTAGGATCCTCCACGGCCTTCACAGAAAAATCTCATTTTACTGCAGTGAACAGAGTTCCGTCTTTTGCTTAATCTTAAAGTTTCTCAACTAATGGACTGTGCAGTTGTGCTTGGTTATTTCTTGACCACTAGTACTGAATGTTTTCCAAAGGATAATTGCAATTTTAACTACTCAGTGCTCCCAAGTCCCATGGGTCATCTTTCTGAATGTGTTTTCCAGAATGCTTATTACATTCTTTCACCCTGAACATCTTTCTAAATACCAACAGCTAGCCAGGACTACGACTGAGCTGCAGGCGCTGTGACCGACCCTTTACCCCACGCATTATTCCACAAGTGTAACTGAGCTCAAGAGCTCACTTGAAATCCACCTCTAATGTGCGCTCATAGCTTCCTGTATAACAACTGGTCGCCTGCTTGCATTTTCCTGAAATTATAGTCTCCACTGAGGGAAAAGGAATCTGTATTCATTAGACAAGTTTGAAGCTTAATTTTATTACCCTGACGTGAACATACCATTTCAGACTGTCATTTCTTGTATATTCTGCTGCAGATGGGTTCTGTAAAGGTCAGGCTATCTCCATCCCAAAGAACATCAGCAGGGATTGCAGGGCCTGTAATAGTGTAACTAGCGTATTTCACATATCAGACAGCAGATTGATTAAAACAGAATTCAGAAGTCATTTTCTTCTGGTTTCTAAAACACATCAAAATCAAAATCTGCAAAGTAGTGACAGGATGCAAGACACTAACACCTATATAAAGTTATGCACTGGAATTAGCTGCTGGGTAAGATGCCAAGCTCAGGAGAGCAACATAATAATCAGAGTTCAGCAGAAACCCTGAAGAGCCCTCTGTCTCATCTTCCCATGTAGATACCTACAACAGGACATATCCTTAGGTGTACCTGCAGGAAAAAAACAAAAACAAAACCAAGACAAACAAAAAAACCCACTTACCTCACAGCAACCATGGCTCTTCAAGGCTCTGTAGTCACTGAGAGTCACCTCTATCTATCTTTGTTTTTTTTTGTAGCATTGAAAGCAAAAAGCGTTTTGTTACTTTTCTGCTGCTTAAATCCTTTCACAAGAGCATAGTAAAGCTCAAACCACAAGTCCAGCCATGACTAGTCAAAAAGTCTTTGTCTGTTCAGCAATGATTACCTTCTTCCTCATAGGCAGTTGACTGTAATGGGTCTTTTTGGCACTAAAATGTCCGAAGCAATGAATCTATTTTTCTCTTGTTTATATAACCTGCTTCCCCCATATTTCTATAAAATCAAATATAAAAATATAAGCATATAATTATTATATATAGTGTTGTGTAAGACATGTTTTTTACCTTTTACATTTTTTTTTGCGTTTGTCTTTTTATTTCACGCGATAATTGAAAACCGTGGAACAAACAAGAGATTCTTGCTTGCTTTCTTCTTAAAGAAGTGCAGCTGTGATTCACTGGTGGATTAGAAGCACAAAGAAGGAAGATTACTTCCCTTGAGCTAGGGATAACAAGTTGTCACTGTATGTGATACAACAGCGATTGTGCAAAAACACAAAGCCGAAGACTTATCAAAGCAGCAAAGACTGCATACAAAGGACGATGCTGAGATGTTTTGAAATGACATATTGAAACATTTGTATTTTAAGAGCAAGAATGTTATTGAGCTATTGTAATAAGCCATAAGGAGTTAGGATGAAACAAAACACAACCTTCCATTTTATGAAGGTTATACAGATACCTCATCTGGCAGAAAACCCTTCTGAACAGCAGCTGGAATCTGGAATGGCTCTGTTCTCCCATGTTGAGTACTGTAATCATAAAAGTGTAATTACTCCTACACCTGATGTATTTAGACGGAATGAAAAATTAAGTATTAGCATGAAAAGACCAGTATGGCCCAGAGGTCAGTGTGCCTGAAGCTAAGCATATGTCAGCATATAATTTATTGAAATAAAAGAGATAGAGACTATGATTGTTTCCAACTTCTGGCACTTTTTATTGCATTTTTAAACCTAAAATAGAGTTTCTATCAGCTTCACTCAAATAACAGATATCTGCCAGGCTCAATCATATTATGCAGTTTTCTATTTGCAAACATGCACAGAATATGGTTTTATTTGTGTAGTATTTGGGGAATAGCTGGTTTCATACAAATTTAATGTGAAGCAGTGTATTTGTCTGCAGACGAGAAATTTGCTATTTGTTATTCATCATTCTTTATCTTAAAAGATGGGAATAAGAACACAATACCTTCTGAATTAGGTTATCTGTCAGCTGCCAGGAGCAGTCAATCAATCATATTAGAACACCCCTTTGAAAAGATTGAGATCTAACTCTGCGCAAATCCAGTTTGAATAAGTAAACCCTTAACACAGATTTGAAGGGACTTGTCTTGTTTTAATGCTTTACATATTTCTGAAAGACTCTTGTACTCCACGAGTGTAAAGCTTCTGGTCTTAATGTCCTAAGACCAAACATTACTAAACAAAAACACAGAGAACCCCAGTTCCCTATGACACGTTGAGAAAATGTGCCAGCCCTTCAGGGTCATCTAGTACAGTACTCTATGGGATTGACTCTGCAAATGGGTAAGAACTGTCCAGAAGGCAATAAGTACACTGATGCTTATTTATGTATATGGGCCTCCGTCTCTTTTATCCTTTTCATGAAGTATGGTCAGTCTGATTTACACTCTCTTTGAAACTCTTTTAGAGGAAAATTGGACCTTATGAGAAGCTGAGAGTACTTAGCACCCTTCAGCATTAGCTTCTCTGACAGTTTATTATTTTATTTTATTTTATTTTATTTTATTTTATTTTATTTTATTTTATTTTATTTTATTTTATTTTATTTTATTTTATTTTCCTGTTTCTGGTTGTTACTTCAGCCTGGAAATAACAGGTTTGTACTGTTCCATGTAGAGATCATTTTATAGATTTAGAAGCCTATAAAGAAAATCAGAGAGGGGCCAGTAACTTCAGAGATCAGTAAAATCACAGCAGCACTCCTGTATAACTTGTGGCACAGCACAGCAGGGAGTGCAGTCACACACAATCATCAGACTTGTTTGGAAAGATGATGGAAGACAGGTTTCATCATACGCATGCCATTCTGCCTCTCAAATGCAAATGTGGATCTCCATAATTCATAGCTTAACATTCATTTAAGATATATCTTTTACTCCCTCTCTCTGTCTGTATAGTTATGCCAAGGCATGCTGTCTGAATAATTGCAACAGTGGGGCTTGCCTTTGGAAGAAAGCTGTAGATTACGCCGTGATGCTTCTCTTAAGTGTCACATACTGTGAATGTTTCGGCTACCTATTTCCATTTCCAGTCACCACATGAAGAATTTTCTGTCATAAAAAAGCTATTTCCCAAACTCAAACACTTTAGATAGATAGGCACTGTCTACTTTCAGTCACACTAAAGATGGTCAAATTTGCTCAGACCAAAATAATACCTTGTGGAAACATGTATCAATAAACCTCAATCAGCTCTCCATATAGGCAATTGGAGGTAGAAGAATTTCAGCAAGTGCTTCTGACAAAACTGTTCAGTGACATCAAATTCATGCTTTCTTTGGTTTTGATGTCTCTACCCATAGCATGCCTGGGACACAGGCCATGTGTTTGCTGTGGTACCAGCAGACCATATTTTTAGGAAGCAAGAAGGCCATTTCAGAGGACTTGGACTCTTCTGCCTTCCATTTCTTCTCTCACTGTAGTATGGATAAAAGGTCCTTTCAGCTGACTGGAAGTTGGTTCTGCACATGGAGGCTGCTATGCATGTAAACAAGGAGGAAAACTTTTTTTTTTCTTTTAAATTATTTACCTTTCAGTTTCCTTTTTCACTAGAAGTTCAGACACTGTCTACTCTGTTTTACCCAGAGGACTCTATAGATGACCAAAGAACTCACAAGTCCATGTCATCACAAATACAAATGCAGTGAAAAGTGAGAAATGAAGAAGCGTGGGATTTTTAGTCAGGCTGCCTAAAAGTCTGGTTTTGTTTTTATTTTGTTTTTGTTAACTCTTAATTTACTTGGGCATCTCTCAGACACTCAAGGCCTGAGAAAGCTCCATGAACAACTTTCTTGATCTTCCAGGAAGACACCCAAATTGGAAAACTTGTTAAAGCAACAGATCATATCTCTGAAATATGACGTGAATAGAAAAGAAAAGCATATGCAAAATTAAGTGGAAGAAAAGGGAAGCAAGCAAACTCGCAATATTGAATGGCATGAAGGAAGATATCAAAGATCAGGAAGTTTGTTATATCTTAATATGAAATAAATCTTTTTTTTTTTTTTCCAAATAATTATGGTTACCATTACTGTTCAGGCAGGACTGAAGGTGATTTCTCAGCAAAAGACAGTGTCTTACATTTAAAACGACAACTCCTACATTTAATCAATATTTTCATGGGATCACTCCATAGAAAAATACTGAATAATAAACAGGTTGCTACAAAATTGGCTAGTGTTATACAAAACTGGCTAGTGTTATTTATTGTTATTTAGCCCAGACTATTTAGTGTTATATAGCCCAGATGTAAGCTGGGCTGTAATTTATGATCAGCGGCTTACATAACATGCTTAAATAGCTGCATTTTCTTAAACATAATCAGTATCAGGGTCACCTTTCTTTTTCCTGTTCTGAAAGGGGCTGTCTCTTCTTGGATGCCTGATTCCTGTGCCAAAAACAGGGAAATTCTTGATGCTAATGCAAGATAGCAGAAGACTGAGTGTGAGGATTTTAGGATAATGAGCCTCTACTCTTCTTACCAGAACTGGCAGGCTGTTTTCAAATAGAGCTGTTAACAGCACAATTTTCTGATCTCTCTGTCCTGTGCAGGGGTCACTTGACCTGGCTTACCCTTTTTCAAATAGTACAGATTGCAGGAGGATTGGGACATGTTCAGGGTGTAGGAACAGGTATCAGCTGGATGTTTCTCTCACAATGGACATTGTTAACACAGGAATTATTTGGGGACTCCAGGCAGAGGCTATGAAAAGATCCAGAGTAGCAGGTTGCACAAATAATATACTAGAAAACCAGGAGGAATGTGAAGCAACATTTTCAAGTTCAAATATGTATTCCCCTTCTCACGCTCCATGAAGTTTTGTCATACTTTGGCAAAACAAGAAATCAGGAGTCCTCTGCATAGGTGCATATCTACTCTTGCATCTGCAATCTGCATCCCAACATCTTTGTCCCCATGGTACCTATAAGTCAGGATGATGTGAGGGTGGAGATACACCTGCTAGAGCCATAAGCTGGCCTCATTAACACATGGCTTCGGCAGTGAAATGTTGCTAGGTTCCAAACGGAGAGAGAGAGGAAAATAAAAAACAGCCCCCTAACTTGGGACTTACTGTTTGCTGAAGGCTCCACTGTCAGTTTCAGGGGACATTTAGCATTGGTACTGTTTGGTTTGTTGCCAGTTCACTTTCTGACAGGGTGGAAAAACTATCTTTATGCAGTCCGCAGCATCCCTTCCAGAGATTGGTATGGAAAACTGACAAATATCCATGAGTGTAATTGCTATATTAGAATTACTTTTTAAGTGAAAACTAAGGATTCACATTGCAAACTTCTGACACACAATTGGTTCCGTGAATTACTTACCCTAGGATATGCTGCTTATCAGGATATGCACACTGCTCTGGAAACTTCTGCTGACGTCTGCTCTGCAATACCTTTCTCAGGAGCCTGATACGTCTCCCTTCCCCCTCCTGAGCTGCTACCACTCCCTAATGAAGAGTGCACAGAGCGGGGCTAAATGGGATTTTTTGAGCAGCTCCTCTTCACTGGGCGTGCAGGGAGCCATGCGGTGCCAGTCTCCAAAGTCAGGCACTGACACGAGCTGCCAAAGCTAGGCACTGATAGCAACCCCTTCTGTTCCTCTCTGCAAAGGAGGCATTTATTCCTGTCTGTAGCAGTGGCAACTACTGAGTGTAATACCAGGGAGGATGCGAACTCATGACCCAGGTAAGCGTGTGGAGGCTTCACAAGCTACCAAAGACACCGTTTAGCATCACTGCTCAGGAAAGCATGCTGCATAGATAGCCAGAGCACATTCCTGTCCCTAAAGGGGCAAATCTTTAAAATAAGATGTGGTGCCAAGCATACTATCAGAATAAGGAAGAATGGGAAGCACAAGGCTGAAGATACTTAAAAAATTGCATTCAGAACTGATGGCAAGTGGTCCTGCGCGAGGTCTGAAGTACGGTCAGGAGATGATAGGGGAAAAACAAACAGGGTGAATTCTAAGGAATTTCATTAAGATGTATTGAATATGAAATGGAACATTCTTGGAAAAATACGCTGGAATAAGTACTTAAATTATCTACCAACCCGCCCATCCTCCATTCATACTATATTGGAGGGCTCTAAAGGTAGTGTAAATTCTATTCCTTTGCCTACCACTTGTTTATTATATTAATACCAAAATCATATTTCAGTCATGATTCCAAATCTCCCATCCAAATCCTTCTTTAATATCACAGGCAGGGTTTCTGCCAGAGTTTTCTCGAGAGAGCAGCTCTATTTCATGAAACAATTAAATTTAAATATGTTTGGTGGCCTGAAAGTCCTCAACTGCATTTCAGACTTATAAACACAGTGGGAAGAAAATGATTTCTGTCTTTTGTGAACAGAGTCAAGTTGGGGATAAATACCCTAAATTGTAATCTCAGACATAAATCCTGTTTCAGGAGCAAAGAGCAGCCAGGCGAGGTTATGATCCAGACTGACAAGAAATGCAATTGGCAGTGCTGGTTTACAGAGCCTGAGCACAAGCATGTTAATCACAGTCAGTCAAAGAAAGTGAAAAAGAGATGCTGGTCTGAGGCAACAAAACCAGACAACAAAATCTGATTTGCTCAATCAATCTACAAGAGACAAGAGTTCCTTCTTCTTAGGGAAAAGGTCATCAAGATGTAGATTCCTCGGAGTGCTCAGGTATTCACACCGCAACTGGAAAACATGCGCAACAGCAAGTGATAAAATCAATAGTGTATAAGAATTAACCAAAAGCACGTCTGACAACAGTAAGCAAGAGCTACATCCTTTCATTCTGTTTGATTTAAACACTAGAAAGTTACGGGTCATTTAGAGCTTAAACAGTAGTTACATTAGGAATATTTCAGTTTGAAGAGACTCGCATTTGGTACCAGTGTCCTATTTACCTATTGCAGTTATATCAATCTATAAAAGCAGTTGCAAGATGAGGGCTATGTCTGATCATGATAGCAGGCAATCTCTGTGGAAGCTGTGGTAAAAGATTTTAACAACTGGGAGAAAAAAAAACGTAGCGCGTCTGTGGTGTGTTTATGAGATGCTCGTTCAACTGGAGGTTTTATTGTGAGAACAGAAATCAGAGTTATCATCCAGCTACATAAATGAGAAGGGGAAACCACCCCAAGACAAAATCTGGGCATCTCAAAGGGTTTCTTTCTTTGACTCAGATAGTGCATATACCAAATTGTAATTTTTTTTTTTTTTGCTTTCATTTAGCTCCACCAAAGATAGGCTCACAGTTCTTAACCATCTTCAGAGTTTTATGCTATTTCTCAACTGGAACACCAGACATCTGAATTTGGAGTGCAGCTATTTTTGGAGAAAATTATTAGAAGAGACCTGGTATGTTTCTTGCTGCTTTGTGGTTTGTTTTCTGAAATGCTTTTCAAAGAGAAAAGCGCGTTTGCTAGCACATGACAAAGGGATGAGACTGTGGATACCTTGGCTCTTCTTTGTCCTACACCTGGAATCCCTTTGCTAGAAAACCCTTATTCCCATCTCTAGTATATTTCCTGCTCAGATGCCTCACAGCCCTGATACAAAGCTGTTTTTTCTCAATAATATTGGTTGATCTAACTGGACCATGCAATCAAAGGATGTCCAGGAAGTATATAGATATTCATTTTTGTCACATAGTGCCCATGCAATGGCAGAAGGAGGAGATATCTCCACTGTCCTAATTATGCTATTCTGTGGTTATGCCTATGGAGATGTTACCATAGCATGGCCGGCTGTAAAGAGCTCTTGCCAATGTAGTGGCTGTTTTCTGAGTGCAGACACCACATAGATGGGAAACAGGATGAAATGGCCTGGATCTGACTGATATTTCTCCCATTAAGTGTGGGGTTTTTTTTGTTTTTCTTTTTCTCTCTTTTTTTTTTTTAATGGCAAAACTTTGTTTTCTGAATGTAAAGGTTCTGACTGAAAAATGTTGAAATGGTTCCTATGTCTAGGATAGTAATTCTCGCCTGCGAGAGGAAAAGACAGAACCTAACCTCAACTAGAGAAAATGAAAATCCTGGGATGCAGAGGAAGGGGATGATTCACCAAAGATTCCCTTTTCCTGCCCTTACCAAGATGATCAGGAGGTGCTTGTCTTTCAGGGAGAGGCAGAGTGCCTCTATCCCTGACTACCTGGGGTCCGGCTGGCATGTGCTGTGCACTGTCCCTGCAGGGCAGCAGCTCCCGCAGATGGGGAGAGCTGTCTGTTACGCTTTCCCTTGCACATCTGAGCAGATTGGATTCATCAGCGTGGTTAGTTTTTGTCCTGCATTGCAAGCAACAGCTTTAGCAGGTTACTCAAACAGTGGTTTCCCCAGCGGAAGCCATGCGTGACTCGTGACCTGACGGCGTTGTGGCTGACTCAGATGTGTTTTGAAGGCTTGCATATGGAGTCACTGCACCTGGCTTTCGCTGTCCTTCTTTTCAGCAGGCAACGGGCTGAAAACGTTTCCCCAGTGGACTCTGCTTTCAGCACTGCAGTGTGAAAACAAAGGTTAGCTCCTCCCTTCTGCTTCATGGCATTTGCTTAAACATGAGGAGAAGGGGGGAGTTATTTGTTAGGCTTTGCTTAAAAGCCCTCAGGTTTCCTAGAAATTTCACCCTGACACAAGTCCCAAAGGAGCTCCCAGACCCAACCTGATGTGGAAGAAACTTCTCTCCCCTTTTATCTTTGTTGTTGCTGTTGTCGTGTGTGGCTTTCTGTGTTGAAGCTGAGCTTCTTTCGACCGTCTTCTTCTCGACGCTCCGGCATTCTATGATTCTATGATTCTTTCCAAGCATGGACCTCAGAGAGGACTCTTTCAAAACAACAACCAAAAATAAAGCCATATTCCCCAGCAAAACTGGAAAGGCTAACACTTGTGGATGCATCCACTAAAACGCAAAATGTCAAGAAAGAACAAATTCAAAATTCAGAATACTAGAATCAAAGATGAGCCCTTATTCAGGTTTTTAAGTAGCTATATTTGGACCTTTCTGTATGAGGTGCTTTTCCTCACACATGGATATATTAGAGTGTTCCTACTCACTCATGTGGGGCCAGGATTTTATTCCAAATTATGCTTTTCTTGGTTCTGCTCATCAAGGTCTCTGGTGACTGTGATTATTGCTATACATCCTCCATACTTAGCAAACAAACGTCTCAAATGCTAAGTGGCTATTTCAATTAATAGGCAAGAAGCTCTTAGACTTAACAGGAAAATCTAATAAAGAATTGAATCCAAACCTGTATTTAAGATTATTTTTCAAATATTTTCAAGCAAGAGGTGTGCTTGTTGACAAGGGCAGTTAAAGAAAATACAGGGCAATAAGCCAGTATGAGGGTTTGCTCAGCCAAAGCTTAAATGAGTGTGATATTTCCAGAGAAATTTAGAAAGTATCCAGCACTCACGACATTTCTTAATCCATGTGCATGCATTTTTTATTATGACTGAATCATTAAAGAAGCAATGTATCAAAGATATGACAATCTCTTACTACTGATACCAAAGAAATCTGAAGATTATGATGTAATAAATTCAACAAATAATAATGAGAAAGAGAGTTCTGACACTGCCAGCCCCAAACCAGGAAACACTCCAAAGTTTTAAGCTGACGTAATTTGACAGCTATGAAATCATAGTCATATGTATGCACATTCAGCAAAAAAAACCCATAATGATGAACTCTATTTGTCTTGACAGACTGTCACTTGAATGGCTACTTGATAAAATATTACCTACATTCACAGTGGTACTTGGCATGAGCAAACATATTTCAAAATACCAAGCTAAATGCCTTCATAACTCACTCCGTTAGGAAAGACATGTAACAAATGGGACCTGGAAAATTAGTCCTATAGTAAACCACAATCCATCACTTTTTGCTAGTATATTGGCTTTTTCGGGTATACATGCAAGAGGGTATACTAGTATGACCACTAAGGCACACATTTTACACAAATACAGCTTAAATGTATATGCAAGTTAATACAAACAAAGAAACAAAAAGTTTTATTGGTTAGTTCATTAGAGGCTTTATCTGAAAATACAATATCCTGTTTAGTGAGCTCTAGGCTACCATATGCTCATGATTAAACCTACCATTGATTACACTTCCTAAATAAATTAATTCTATCTTGAATATCTTCCTCTGCAGGAATGTGACTGCAGGACAAAACCTCTCCTATCTACAGGCAGCAATTCTGCAAATAGCAAGGCCTAAGGATTAAATTCTAGAGCACATGCTGCAATGCTTCGTTATTGTGCTACTTCCAATATTACTACAAGCATTATTTTTATTGCTGTTTGTAAATATTCATTCAGAATATCAGTTATACTTTCCCCTTCTTTCAATTTTTATTTCATAATCCAGGCTGCTACTAGTTTGCTCCACTTCTTTTTCCTGGAAGCTGTCAGCACTGTTTCTGGTCCGTCATCACTCTGATCTTCAGAATGAAGAAACACTGCACCTAAGGTTCAAAGAAAAGGAAGCATATCCAAAGTATTTCTATATTCTAGCAATACTTGGGTGCAAAGTTGCAGTCCTTTGGCCTAAATGCAACGAGGTGTGATTTAGAGAGAGTTGCAGCTGAAACATCTCCAGTTGGGAGTTCGGTTCACAAAGGATGAGGAATAGAGAATGTGTCTCACGTTGCCTGTTCTTGCTGTGCCGCTCTCTCTTGGCCAAGGACCACAGCTACAGGTGGATATATGAACCCACTGGTAAAAAGAAACGAAGCCTGAAGGAGTTGACACTTCAGACAAAGTTTTCTCTTGTTTCAATTTTTAGTGTATGGTATGGTTTGTACAGTAAAAATCTAAACAGAAATATCCGTAAGGCTGCAGACATATACAGGAGATCCGCACGATGTTGGAAAGAAAGTTGTAGGCCAAGTGAAAAGGTAGACTAAATTGGCACTAGGTGTCTGATGTTTATTTGAATGATTCCTGTCTACACTGTTACCTGTGGTTGAAAGGACAAGACAAATATGGTGGATGGGAGATTCATACTTATGTGTTTGTAAGATGTATTTTGAAAGGTTGGAAAGAGCTAGACTAAACAGCAAATGTTACTATATTTGTAATTGGTCCTTATCTCTGTTGTAGCTGCTAATATGAGGATTTATGTAGTATTTTATGAGTGTGTGTTTCAGCACAAGTTGTTCTTAACATATTTCCTCTGAAAACTTGGCTCGTGTGACTAGTAGCCTGGAGGAGAGGAACCTCAAGTACATCTCATGGCATGGATATTTTGAATGTAAGCACTTATATATTTTGGCCTTGGAGCCTTCCTTGGCTGAAGGATGTTCTTTCCCACTACCAAAAGTCTGTTCTCTACGGATGTTCTCTGGAAACAAATAAAATGAATCACCAAAAAAATGATGAAATTATTTCATAAAAATGCATTTAGATACATTTTTATAACATTCCTTCCAGTCTTTCCAGTGGAATGGTAGTTATTCTGAGGTTTACTGCTTGACAGAAAAAAAAAGGAATTATTTTCATTACAAAATCATTCATGGGTCATGAAGGTTTTGCTTTTCTTAGTTGTTTACTTATTATTTTGTATTCTAGTCTCAGGAAGGTACAAGAAAATTCAAGTGTGTTGTTGGTTTTATTTCTGTTCTGGGAACAGAAAAAAAGTTGTTACAGTTCTTGTTTGGACATGTGCTAATTTTGCTTCCCAATCTAGGCCAAGGTGGCTTGGAAATGGCCTTAATAGACTGCTCTGGGAATGGTTCCCCACCAGTGAACACTCAGCTGGGAGTTAAGTAGCCAGATCTAGTTCAAGGATGATGGCACTGGTAATTCTGTATAGAGGAATATGCTGGCTTTGCTTTGCAGTGTAATTAGTCTATGGATGAGGCACACCTGCTTTTATTTTAAATACAAGTGATATGTTTGGCTTCTAAAACCCAAACAACTGACATAGAGATGCTAAAATATATGCCCTAAAATACATGCTTTTAATTACTAAGCACCTTAAGATATATTAACATAAGTGCCTATTAATATTTTATTATCAAGTTTCTTTGTTTAGTGATCGCCTCATAGCTCATCTCTATAACTATACTTTTTGACACGCATAGGTCACTTACTCTAAAAATGTACCTTTCATATTTCTGAACTGTGTTCCATATATCAACCAGCAGGCTTGCTTCATTCCCAGAATGAGCACGTCTGATACATTTGCCTGCTTGATTGTACTAAGATAGATTGCCCTTGGCCATCACTTTGAGATTTTTACCCTTGAAAGATTTAAGACCGTTTTATCGCCTGTCAATATTTAACAGAGTAAGAGACACACTGACGGATAGATCTACCATTTAAAACTCCTCACATACATTGGCACTCCCTTAAATTTTCTGTTTGAAGTGGCATTTGCAAGAAAAATACTCAAATATAATAATGAGGTAGATGAATGTGAAAGTCAGACTAATTTTCTGCCTGCTGTTTTCACTGTGGCAAAACCTTAATTCCCCAAATGGTCCTATCTTTTACTAATGAGAAGTACTATTATCTCATGTCTTTCCTAAAAGTGTATTAAGCTCTGCCTGATGTTTTTTTTATTTTTATTCTCCCACTTCCTTTAAGTAAAAGATACAGCTAATACTTTTTATAAGTAAATACAGCTAATACTTTTTTTAAGTAAATTGCCTTGTTATATCCTGTAAAGCTCAGCTATACTAATTCAGCTTGTGATAAAGCTGGCAGCCCTCTGAAAAGAAGTTTTCATAATGTAGTATTTTTCTCATTCTGTTATACACTGGTAAACTTGGAAAAAAAAGCTAAAAATGTCCTCAGCATTCTGTCAATGAATATCCTTTAGCCAATAACTGAGTGCTTAAATGGAGTAATAGAGGGAGGAAAGAGGGGAAATCTTATCTCTTTGAGGCAATGGGAGTTTTTGATATGGAATGTTTTGATATGGAAGACTTTGATAACCCCATTCTCTGCTAAGACATTTGACGGCATTCAGCAGACCCAGTGCAGAAGGCACCAACATCGATCAGCAAAACAATTTCTTGTTTCCTCTGTTGGCATTGTGTCTTCAGAGATTCTCCAAAGCATGAATATATGCCTTAGAGACAGATAACAGTGTTCTGCCAGTCACTACAATTTTGAATTAAATGTTCATCTATAATCTCACTTAATTTAATTAGTAGGATGAACACTTGGATCTCATCACACTGCTTTTTCATTATTTCTCACAATTGCTGAAAGATTAGTTAGTCTCATATCAATGAATATCAGCATTATCAACACTACAGACCATTGTATGTTGTACTGAAAACAGCCTTTGCTCTGGGCAACCTGAGTGACCATTTCATAGGCACTGCTTGTATAGCTTTATCTAAATTCTGTGCTGATTGACCTTAAACTTTGTATAATGTGATATATCCTCTGACCGTCACTAATGTATCCTGCAATGTGTTTTTTTTTCTTTTTTTCCCCCCAAAGTGATAGCATTTTCAAAAATAGACAGATATTTGAACAGACCAGCCCTTCTTGAATCCTGAAGGAGGAGCAGCATCATACTTTAAGCAAAGAGCAAATGGGGAACAACTGAGTTTATGCTAATTATTTTTGTCTAGTAGGAAATTTTAAAGAAAACAATGAATTAGCACCTTTGGAGCAGAGAAAAATGTTTGTGAGGGAAGAAAAGTTAAGATTTTTAGTCATTACTGTACAAAGTGATGTCATTACAACCAGGAAAAGTGAGAGGTTACCAGAAGTGAGATTAAGACACAGTAGTAGTGAGCCAAAATAATTATTTTCAGTCTGTGATTTTTAGTATTGACTACAATTCTAACAGTTTCCAGTTTCAGCTTTTAGGGCTCATTTGGAAATCTTCCTTAAGAATCAGGACCCAAAGTCAGAAGTGGGGCAGTAGTTTTGAGAGGAATTTCCTCTCAATGCTACCTTGGTGATTCTTTCCTCCATTGGCCATGTGAGTTCATCCTCATGAATGGAACAGCCCTCAGGTTTAAAAGACCACAGAGAGTGAGGGAGAATCACACTTGGCTTTTAAGAGATATCTCATACTATGCTCAATAACTTGCATCTTTCTGAACACCAGTGTTTCTGGACCATGAGGTTTGCAGTCCTTGGACATGACAAGACATTTTGTCCTTATAAGTGAGCCAGAAGCAGTAGAAATTTTCTCTGAGAACCTGGACGTCTCTGAAGAACCTGTTCAAGGACTTTATCCCACCCTTCTGACACCAAAATATGTGAATGAAGAAGCTTGGGAATGTACCTATGCACAACAGGAAATTGGGGTAGGGCAGGCCATTTAGAAATACGCTTATGTCATTTGCAACAACTCTAGTGTCATCATCTATGTGCCAAAGTAGTTTTCTGAGTTCATTGATGTACATTTTTAGACTGGTTACTGGCCTAGCAATTAGCTAATCTTAGATTTTAAAGTTTTATGGTAGAGGAACTTTTTCTTGGTGAATTTTATGGACTGTAGTAGGTTTAAAAAAAGAAATGTTGCTTTTTCCACTGACTTATCTGTTTAATAATATTACTCCTCCTCTGCTTGCCAGTTAGTACCTTTCAGTTGCTATTTCAGTGAGTGTTGCTGGTTGTGTGGGTCCTGGAGATTGCCTCTACTTGAGCAGTGCAGCTGACATTCTACTGCAAACCTCTAGAAATTCCTCATGGGTTGAGGCGAGTGACTACAACCCTAGAAGCTAAACAGATCCAGCAAGCTCAGGTTTCACCAGGCCTGGCAAATAAGCACGGAGATTTTAACCTGGATGGTCAGGCTGAAAGGACGTTAAAGTAAGTGAGGCCAGGCTTTTGCAATGCAGATTTATTCCTAATGAGCAAACTCCTTACCTAGTGTGGATACTTTAATAACCAATGTGGAATACATGACTCTTTTTTTATTATTCAGTATGTGTCAAGTTTGTGGAAACACCTAAAAAGTATTTTCATCACAAGAGCTTCTCAAGAATGCTGTAAATCACGAAACAGCTTATAACAGCAAGCATAATGTATTAGAGACTTTTTTCTGCTTCATCATATGACAAAGAAAAAAAGACTTTAATATGTGACCGTTTCAGAGAAAACCTGAATTATACATGCTGCAAAAAAAAATTGAGGAGAAAATGTTAAGCTTAATAAAGATGTAGGAGTTGGTAAAATTAGTATATAGATTAGAGAGTTGAAAAGCTCATTACACTCTAATGAGTAACCATGATTTGTAAATGGAGATGTTTTGAATCTTAAAGTATTGAGTTTCACTTTAATGTAATGATTTATGTATTAAAAATTTGTAATATGTTCTAAGGAACAAGTTATTTTTTTGAAATTTGCCAATTGAAATTGATTGTGAGATTAAAGGAAAACAAACAAACAAACAAACAAACAGCATTAGAATTCCTGTTCATGCCAAGAATTAGAGAAGCTGAGCTTGTTGTTTCCTGGGTCCAGTCGCTCTTGAGAACTATAAAACTGGCTGTTTTGGAATATTTCCCTGTATACACAGGAAGAGCACAAGGAGTTCTGATCAAATGAAACTGGATGTGTTTTTCAGAGGTGACTATACAGCGTGAGACAGTTGAGTGAAAGGAATGGTAATCTAATGTAGCCAAAGAATTAAATTCCTTTTGAACATTTTGACAGCGCTATTACTCCAAGTAGTGATAGGTAGAATTACATGTTGCTTTTCTGCCTGGAGGATCCTAATCCTGCCCTACTCTGAGAGTGTGAGATGAAGTAGTTGAAAAAAATAGGTGTCAATGTTCTAATTTCAGCAAGCCTATCTAATAGGTTGTTAAACTACTAATTCGATAAAGTCTTTACAGTAGCTGATAGAAGTACTATGTATGCTTGCTCCCTTAAGCCTTTACTGAGAAATAAGCTATGATATATGCAGAATATTAGTAAGATATTTGGTCTTTCATTAGACAAGCATGGACAAAAACTACGCATATTCATATATATATATATATATACTTATAAGCATCATTCTGGTGACTGCAACATACAGCATGTAGAAGTAACTGGTTTCCTGGAATAAAATGACTGGGTACTAACTAGAACGCAAATGTGCACTTAGATCTATGGTACGAATAACTGGTAACAGAAGGCATGAGACCCTTTGGTTGTATGGAAGATGCTAGCTCAGCTCAGTTTGCAGCACACATTTTAGGAGTTGTGGGTCAATATTTGGCTTTATCACTAGAGAAGAAGAAACTTAGAAGGACTTGTAAAACGAAGCAAGAGTAATTCCCTGGACATTAATGGCCCTCGTACGGCTGTGGAAATGTCTCCTAGGAGTTGCAGCCTTTTGGAGAGTTGTGCTTAGTATTTGCACTCTCTTTATCAATTTCCTGAGTGAATAGTCCTCTACTATTTCTGGAAAAAAATTTAGAAGGGCCCATACTGGTACTGCTTCCAGATGACAATGGCGTGTTTTCTTGGAGTCCTTTACACTGCATAAATTGTTTTCTGCATTTTTTCTTTCTTTTTTTTTTTTTTTTTTTCTCACAGCAATTGAGGATTGGGAATAGCAATTCTAAATGAAAAATGGAATGCAGATATCTAGCACTATGACCAGATTTTGCATTAGCTTAAAGAATGTTTTTATGTCAGAGGGTCTAAGCAGTATTTGCTCATGCAAGAAAGTGAGTACTCTCATCTGGCTCTGAGTTTAACCAATCCTTCTTTTCTACATGTAAAGGCATCAGAAGCAGAAGTATGAAAAAACTGAGATTATGGATATCTGCAACTATTTGATAGGTTGCTCCCTGGAGTGTTCAGACATTTAAGTCACTGTTCACCTGAGATCACTGGTACAACCCACCTTTTGCACTTTCTTGTAAGACTGCCACAAGCCATTCCGAATTATCCTGGAAACTGGAAGCAACAAAGTGCCATGCATGGAGCAGGCAGTCAGACCTTTGGTCCTCCTATGATGGGTTTGAGCTGGAGTTTGCTTCTTAATCCTGAAGATGTTTGCCTACACACTTGTAAGTTAGGACATTTTTAATGGAAATATCAAAACATTTTCTTATCAAAGTTACCTTTTTTTTTTCTGCACTCAGACTGCCCCTGTTCCTATGTTTATTAGGTAGCCTATCAGTATTTTAGTTTGTCTATTTTCCTCATAATGGCTATTTTTCGAATGTAGCTAAGGAATGTGAAGTCTTTAAGATCAATAGAGATTGGTAGGGATGTTGTTGATTAGAACATTATGGACAGAAAATGTTCTGTGGTCCTTTCTGCACTTAATGGTTGTTGGCGCTTGGAGAAATCTGTCCTTGTCAACAGTGACCAGATCACCTCTTTCAGTGCTGACTTGCTATGAGTGTCACCAGGACACAACTCATGCTTAGATTCAGACAGTGATAGCTGATTAGTATGGAGCGCCATAGAAAAAGGCATTTCACAGTGGAGGAAGGTCTGTGGTAGAGCAGCACTGCATTTGGTTCTAGTTTTATTTAAGGACTATTTCATGGTTTATGATTTCCCATCAATTCCCTTCCCCATGGTGGGTGAAAGCCGTCATGGAGATGAGAGAGGAAGATTATGAAGAGTTTCTGTGAACCTCTCTTGTCCCACTGTGATCAGGAAACATTGGTTAGCAGGAAAAGTACCTCTACATGTTCAGAGGTATCTGAGGTCCTTTCCATTTGTTTTCTTTTTCTCTTCTTCATGGCTAGGCTCAGCAATGGTAAAATCCTTTTAAGGTTCCCCAAGTGAATTAAAACACTACATGTTTCAACACAAGCTAGCAATTCAACACAGCAATCAATACAATTCTTTTGTATTTGGCTTGCAACAATTTCTAATGCCCATTCAATAAGCTATCACAGAAAGATAAGAAAGGAATTTAACCTTCCAAATGGCAAATCAACATGCTCACATTTCAACCTTAAATATTCATGAATATTATCCTCCTTGTTTCTTTGAAGAGTTTTGACATTTACTTAAGTAATTACTGTCACCTCTAAATGGCTGACCATATTTTGTCCTTTTGTTAATCCTTCTCCAGTATTATTTATGCCTTTGTTTCATCTTAGCTCTTTGAGCCAGGCTTTATCAGGTTTGCCAGGTGTACTGTGCACACACATTCTGAATTAATCTCCCTAGCCTGTCAGAGTGTAACGAGGTTCATTTATTCCAAGGAGTCAGGAAGAGTGAAGGGAATTCAGCCTGAGATACCCTGGTCTTGCATGGCTTTATACGTTGCTTATGCTGGGCAAAATGCTTCTTTCTGTGTGAGTAGTTTCAATATAGACAATGTCAAACATGAGTAGTTGCAAGTCAAATCCTTTGCCACCAACATGCCTCAAAACAAGCTGATTAGTTCTGCAAAATCTTTTATTTAAAGACCTTTGCTAGACTGTACACAATTCTATTATGTAAAATCTCACAAGAATGTCCTCTGCTCGTATTAGTGAGGTGGCAACCCTGAAACCCAGAATAGAAACCCTAGGCTTTCTATTCTGTGACCCTTCTGGTACTCCCATAAAAAAGTGTTTCCTGAAAGAAGTTTAGTATTTCCACAGCTGGGCAAGCACATTTATAGATACAAAGCTGATATGGACAGCAATTCAAGTGTATGATCCTCCTCCTCCTTTGCAGTCCTGGGAGGTCTGATTATGTGCTGAAATTCTGAATGGCTGGCAACTTTTGGAGGTATCACATGGAAGTTGAGCATTTTACTGATTAACTGGAAACTCAGCCCCTTTGAATCTCTGATGTTCTGATGTTAATCAGTCAATATTCACATTTAAGTAATCAAGAGCTGGCAAGAAGCTGAAAGAAAATTGAAAGTTTTTCTTAAAGACTATCTCATTTGGATTGAATGCAACTCCTCCAGGTGATTTGGAAGAGACTGACTCTTCAAATAGAATCAAGAATGTCTCTAAGTGACTATTTTTCACTTAGAAATGAGGTAGAATTGGACCAGGAGAGAACTAATTATGACTTTATGCTGAATAAACCAAAGTTACTGTTTAAGTTTCAGAGCTGTCAAAGAAATATATGAACCGAAGCTGCCTGCACAAATCGGTGAAGACAGTCCTGAGCAGATTTGGCAAAGGCACAATGGATGCTGTATAAGAACTATTAGATCCTGTTGAGAAGGGAGGTTTGCAGAAATGGAAAGTAGTTAATGAATACAGTCAGAAAGAACCACTTGGGAGACAACACGAGAACTACTAAGAGATGAGAAGTAGCACTCTGGATATCTGTTATAGGAAATTGCAACTTTGACATGTATTCTTTACAAAGCACTGTGAAAGAGTGCAATCCAAGTAAATAATGGAATTCAAAAATAGAAAACTATTTCTTATTCCATTTGATGAGAAAGATTATTGCACATTGTTATTTGCTACAAAGTTTATAGCTTGTGGTACAAGAGGGATGTGGAGCTGCTGGAGAGAGTCCAGCGCAGGGCGACTAGGATGATCAGGGGCCTGGAACATCTGCCCTATGAGGAGATGCTGAGGGACCTGGGCTTGTTCAGCCTGGAGAAGAGAAGGCTGAGAGGGGACCTGATCAGTGTCTATAAGTACCTCAAGGGAGGCAATGAGGAGGATGGGGCAGGCCTCTTTTCACTGGTGGTCACTGACAGAACCAGAGGAAATGGCCACAAATTGAAGCATAAAAAGTTCCACGGGAACTTAAGGAAGAACTTCTTGACAGTGAGGGTGACAGAGCCCTGGAACAGGCTGCCCAGAGAGGTTGTGGAGTCTCCTTCTCTGGAGATCTTCAAGACCCGCTTGGATGCAGCCCTGTGCCACGTGCTCTAGGTGGCCCTGCGTGTGCAGGGGGGTTGGACTAGATGACCTCTAGAGGTCCCTTCCAACCTTAGGCATTCTGTGATTCTATGATTCTATGATTCTATGATTTGCTACAAAGTTTATAGCTTGTATCTCTTCTGCTGTAAACTAAATGAGTGCTATGCCAATAGAATTTTCGTTTGATTTCAGATTGACTTAAAGACTAGTATTTGTGATGAAGAGAGGATTCGATTGGAGAGTCAAAAAAAAAAAAGGATTTTAGTCTCCAAGACATACAAAAAAGGAAAGTAGGAAAGATATGCCAGACATCCTTACCAGATTCTCAATCAAGAAATCAAATAGTAGTCATGGAAAAATGAGCTCTCGTGGGCTGGATTTCTCTTTTTGTTTCTAAAGCTGCAAACAGGTGATGTTATTCTTAAGAGTTATATGGAATGTTCCACAAAATTGTGAATTTAATGCCTACTTTTAGCTTTTTGGTATCTATTTTTCTGTGAACAGGTTTGTCATTTCTTACACCTTGAAATGTCCAGACTGCTTCACTGCACGAAGCTGCCACATTTGTATGCTTTGAGCCAGTCCTTCCACTTGTACATCCACAGAGCTCAGTGACCCTCTCACTCTGCCTGCCTGGCCAGAACGGTTGCAGGCTCCGAGGTCAAGGAATTGTCAAGGATCATGGTCAAAGACTGAGTGTGAGAGTGCAAGGTTTTGTCTACTGTTTTTTGTATGATGTTTCTGTTGTGCTTCTCCTGTGTAAGAGAAGAGCCATCTGGTTGCAATTACTTGCCAGGAGGAAAAAGAGAAGGAAAGCAAGCTAATATGGTCACAAGAGAATAATTTGTGTTTCTCTATGTTAAACTCCCTATAAAGATGTCTGCAGGCCTGTGCAGAAAAGAAAAGGATTAATTCCTTTTTACATTCGACATACATAGAAAACAAATTATATCAGGAACAAGCAACCAAAAAAAAAGTCTGAAGAAGTGTTCTTAGGCCAGTTTTGTCCTTTACTTGCAGTATTTGTACTCCTTTATTTGTAGCATTTATATGCCTTCAAGTAGATCCTGAGTAAGTATTGAGGATGATATAATTACTGAGAGGGCTTTAGATTCTCGACTTGTAATGTCAGAGAAAGATTCTTTTTTGTTTTCCATTTCTGTATATATATGCATGATTTTATTTGTATGTGTGTGTGTCATAAGCGCTTATGGAAAGTGAAGCTAAAGCTTACTTGCTCAAATATTCACTTAAAGCAAATTTAAATTCTTTCTCCATAAGCAATTTTCTCATCAGATAATCATCAGACTTGGCACCTCTATTCCCTGAAACCTTATGATCTGTTGACTCATAAACCTGCCCCTGTGGCTCAGCTGTACTCTGAGCTCTGGATTTATTTACCAAAGAGACTGAATGCAGATTTCCTTCTCTCTGCGGCAGAGTTCACATCAGATACTGTGCAGTAGGTTAGTAGATTTTGTGTGTGAGAAGCAAGAGAGATTTTTTTTTCTGTTTTTCTATGTTGAGGACATACAACTGCTGCCATCTTCAAAGGATCAAGACAATTTGTGAGTTAATAGACCAGACATGATTGCACTAAAGCAATTTCAATCTGAGTTTATGGAAGTAAGCCATAGTGGCAGGTTTATGAACCAGCAGATCGTAAGGTTGCAGTGAACTGAGGTTGCAAGTTTGATGTTTCTGTGATGAGAAAATTGCTCAGCTTCCAGAAGAACTGACAGATATTATAGCAGTGACATCCTTGTTACTCCTGTTATGTATGTCTTTCTCATTGCTGTAGGCCCCAGTCTTCAGGCTGGATAAATAGAAATGACTTTAAAACTCTATTATATTAATTTTTTGACCATGGTTGAAGGGGAAACTAATTTTTGATCAATCAATCACCCACATTCCTCATTTTTATCTGTAATGTATAGAAATGAAAAAGCATTCCTTTAGAGAGTTCAGTTTTGCTATCAGTATGCTTTCAGTTAACTATCTTTGCTTAATGTTTAAAGAAATTTCAAAAAAAGTCAAAACTCCCTAGAGCAGCCAGGTGTATCATCTCATGGGTTTTTGGCGTAATAACTAAGTGGTTCTCCTGAACCCCCCAGGCCTGTGTACTTCCTTCACAATGCTGTTCTTCAAGAAAGAGTGTGAAAAGTGTGAAAGCTCTTTTACAAGTGCTCAATAAAGCGATTATCCTCTTTGTTACAAGGTGAGGAATATAACTTACTGAGGATGTTCCCACATTCATTCTGTCTTTACATCATTCTGGCAATGCCAAAAAACTGCAAACCTTTCTAGTTAATTTTGGCTGGCATCTGCTTTGTGCTCATAGTTCTAAATTTGGTTATAGATTCTAGCTTCTTTGATAAATTTGCATTTTAAAATGATTTATCACTTTCAGATTGCTTAGTGTAAAGATTTCTAAAACAAACTAAGAGTAATCAAATAAGCTATATGAGTACTTAAAAGATTAGCAAATAGTTGTGTGAATAAATGAAAATATTAGAAATCAATAATTAAGGTAACAGCAATGATTATATTTATATCTCTGAGACTTTTAAGTAAAGAAAAGTTCAAGGAATATATTTTTCACTTTTAAAACTGTGAGCTATTTAGTATAAAACATATATCAAGCACATCTGTTAGAAACTGGCCACTGTTTCCCAGTCTTAAACACTGAGGCATTTCCAGTCTATTGCCAAGAAAAGTTTACAGTAGAAGCAAAGCACTTCTTCAGCCATCTGAGCTGCTGACATAAATATTGCTGAACTGTGAATGAACAGCAGTCTTTCAGTAAGGGATCAACCACAGCTTAAACATCATCTAGATTCTCAGAGAACTGCACTCAGACACACCAAGAGCAGGTTTGAACGTACAAATAATGCAGAAAAAAATGTTGCAACGTATACATCAACTGCATAATTCCAGAAGCATCTTACTTGAGTATATGCTGATATCTGAGGAAAATACACTGAGAAGTGGATAAGGGAAAAAATCAGAAGTAAACCAGTCACAGTAGCTTTATAAACTCTCACCCGCCAGCCCAGTTGAGGTATCTGGCTGTGTGGGCATTTTTGCCTTTCTTTTCTCTGGGATCAAAAGTGTTGTCTTCAACCAGTTAAATGACGAGTCCTTGAACTAGACTTTTGTGCTGTCCTCCCCTTTGCTTCACATCATTGTACTTTGCTCACATTTAACTTTACTATTCAAGTCACTAGGATCACAGTCCCTAAATTTAGGGGCCATCTAATTTCAGGTCCCTGAATCTAAAGCTGAACTCCATTCTTGCTGATTTGAAAGGCTGTGAAGTTAAATCTGCCAAAAATACAAGATATGAGCGTACATGGCAATTTGTCATAAAATATTAGTAATGTGAGGAATTTAAGGCTGAAAAAGAGATATGTAGGTATATATCATATACAGATCCACTTAAAGTAATGAGATAAATGTTCTCACCTCAAGCTTTAGCCAATTTTGTTTGAACAGTTCCTGAAGAGCATTACAAGATGCTTAAAATAGATGGCGACTGGATTCACTAATGCAGAAGAAGTTTTTTAATCATTTGTTCTTCTGATTAAGACCCAGGGCCTGAAAAATGTTTCACTCCATGAAGCAGTTACTTCCTTAATTGTCCAAGACAGGGTGGTTTTACATCTGCTGCTCATTGCTCTTGGAAGCAGTATGGAAGTCTATAGGGTCACTGCTCTGGTGGGGCTGGCCATTCTTACACACCCTTTTCAAACAGTTACTTCTGCTACCACCTTTATTCTCACTTAAACTTTAGGTATCATGAACAATGTAAAACATGTTTTAATTCTGAAATGCTGGTGCATAGTGCTTGGAGAAGGCTGAGCTTGGTGGTAGGGCTAAGTGATGTATTTCTCATGACACTTTATCACAAACAGCTGCCTGTATCGGTGTACCTTTCTCAGTTGCTTTTCCTGCAGATGCTTTTTCTTTTGGAGGGGATGGGAACAGTAAATTATGAATATTTAGAACTCATGCCCAAGAGACATGCCAACAAATTCTGACTTACAGGTGAGTTCACTTAAAGTTTATATGGCCTTCTGTTCAAATGGCTGTGTGCCATAAAATTATTGTTATTTGCAAGGACACCGTCAAGGGAGCTGCCTGTTTCAATTTAGGATCTTCCTGGATTTGATAAACTGATATTATTTTGGTTTTCCACCTGTAGCTGTAAACCTCTGACTCATATAACTCAATTCTTATATTCAGAAGAAAAAGCATGTGCAGATGTGTTTAGGTGTGTGTGTATGTGCACATCTGGATACTTCCTCATCCCCTTATAATAATGAGGTGATCATGAAAGAGAGAAAGCCCCATATCTCCTTCAAGACCTTAGAAATTTTTGTCTCAAAGCAGGATTCAATTCCATTAGATTTACCATTAAAGCTGACAATATTTAATAGCCTGACACAACAATTGGATGCCCCTGGATTACAGGGACAGATGGATGAAGCTGTAAACATGTTGCCTCATAATTTTTCAAAGCAGAAAGCTTGTCAGTGCATCATTATTGCTTTCATTAATTGTCGCTATGGCATCAAAATTTTACATAGTATTTTATAGATAAGTAAGAAGGCAGCTTTTTTTTTTTTCCACAGCAAATCACACTAGGGCAAGAACTTAAAAATTGAGATGATTAACAATTACCTTCCTCCCTGCTCTTTTTTCTTTTCCCTAGTGAAATAAAGTGAAAAAAATGACATTTCAGAGAAGGACATGTTGCATTTCTGAAAAGCTGGCCTTCCTACATATATTTTAGATTTTTGATTTGATGATGGGGCTGTCCCACAGACTAAATAGTGAGCAGAACTGAACAGAGCCTCTTGTTTTGCAGCAACTTCCGGGCCCAGCATTTAGGCCTTGCTGGTAAACAGTAACAGGTTAGGTGAGTCGGAGCCTACTGAGCGATACAGAGCAGCGTAATTTGGTAGGGGGAAAAATCAAGGCTATGGGAGCAATTCGGAGATAGCTTTGTCAGGTGCTTCCTTCTCTTACATGTTTTATTGGTCGCTTTGTGTAGTAACGTTAGTATTCAGGTAATAGGAGGTAGCTGAGAGGAGTGAGTTGCAAGAATTACACAAATTGAACTAAACCCAGCAGTAAATTCAGCAGTATATTTGATTCCTCCAATTTCAGCTCTGGTAGTAGTCAGCACTGAGTTATCTCCGAGAAGCAAGCAAAGCATTGCAACGTCTCCTTAACTTGATGACAGCTTCTAAAAGGAACCAGAGACCTTAAGAGTCCCTCCAGGGACATCACTGCATTTTTATTTATCTTGACAATATTTAAAACTCTGATTTATATGGATTTATGATTTCTAAAGATGCCAAAGGGAATTAATGTCAGATTCAAGCAAAATATTAAAATGTACAGCTGCAAGTTTGAGACATAATGCCTTGAATTAGATACAGGTTGCACTTACAGAACTTCTGAAGCCTCTTCAAGTGTCACTGTGTTATATGTGATATCCTTTACAGTCTGTGACTGCCTGCCTTAAATGATTTCGTTTATTATGCTGTGAAGCATTTGCTGACAAAAGATCCTTCCGAGTTACCTTTGACAGTAACCTGCATGAGAAGTTCTTGATGCTACAGTTCAGTGAAAACTTATATTCTTAATACATGTTTATACTGCTCTTCGAGTTATAAAAATAGATACAGCTACAGTAACTGTAGTAGTGTTATAAAAGGATGAATGGACAGAGCCAAGAGAATAATTTATGAGGAGCTGTGAAACTTGTAGAAGTATAAACAAATACAAGAAAATGAAAAGCATTTTTTTTCCCTTCAACTTCTTAGGTTCAAAATTTGGGTATCTGTGTTAGTGCTAGTCTAGATCTTTCTATAATAATTTTGAGCCCTAGGCTGTTTTTTATCATTTCTTTTTGTCCTTATGAAACTGACTAATAAAATAATTGCCTTATTCTTGAGTCTTGGAAGTTACTTCAGTCTGGGAACTGTTTGTTGTTAAGACTTTTACCTAAGAGACAAAATAATATACTAAACTTGTTTGTATCACTGTAAGAAGAATGCTAAAATTTTCTGTTAAAATGTTAAAAAGCTTCAAGAACACAGGCCCAACTGCTGGCATCTCCCCTGTCTCTTGGGGAGATGAAGGAGAAACAACAATATATGAGATCTAATTGGAGTCATCTTTGTAGCACATATATTTCAAGACGATTCAGTGAATGACAAAACGCCCTTCTTCAATAACATTTTCTCTATCCTTTAAAAAACAAAAAGACACTATTTTCTCTCCCTATAGTAGACCTATAGTAGTAGTAGGAGGAATGATAGTGATGTTGGAAAAACATGAGTAATCTATCTAAAACTTCTCTGCATAGGATTTTGTAAAAAAGATAGCATGATAGAGAGGGAGGAAAAGCTCTCTGATGGTTTAATTATCAATGAACAGCAGCTGCCATAAATCCATTGGATCTTTATGTTTCTGCAAACAACTCAGTGCCATGTAAATTCAGGCTTTAAGTCAATCTGCATGTTTTCCATTTGGTGGCAGAAGGCTGTTTGTCTTTGGGCAGAGGTAGTGCTTGGTACTAGAGGCAAAAAAAGGAACACCTACATTTGGTCTGCAGTACTAATGTAATCTGAGAGCCAGGCAGCTTCATGACTAGCTCTGAGAAGCAGGAGATCTTCTGTAGTTTTGAGTTGCCTGTCTTCAGAGACAAGGAATCAATCTGGTAGAGGAAGAGCAAACAGTGAGGGAACCGGTCTTGCTGCCTCAGCATGTGTAGCAGAGCTGCCCATGAACCTTTGAGAAGAGCAGAGCTCAGCTATACCACTCTTTGGGCATCCCTGAGGGACACCAATTGGCTATGGAGACACTGAGCATCTTCTCCATACATGAGGAGATGAGACAGTTTAGAGTTATCACTGGGAGGAACATATTAGTTGGAACTTCCTTGGAAAAGACCATGGGGGAAAAAAAAGTCTGAAAAAAAAAAGTCTGAAAAAAACAGGCTGGCACTTCAATTTTTTATTGAGAATCCACTCTTGAACCACACTTAATGAAGAATGTCTTAAAACTTCTTCTGTTTCACCAGTCATGTAGCTTCAGCCATGGTAATTAGCAAAATGAAATTAGAACAGCAAACCACATTCCACTTGCATTTGTCTATCGTCAAGTCAGAGACTTTGTGGGGGAGACAACTGAAGGATAAATCACATTACTGTTTTATTGGCTTGTAGGTATTCAGCTCTTGCATGTTAGGGTACTGACAAGGATAAAAGACATAGTACAATAGAGCACTGAGTAAAAACAACTTTAACAGGAAAAGCCCCCCATGTATGTTGAGCATAAGCTTATAAAGCAGCGACTTTTTTGGAGTAACTGGTATGGCAGAGGCACTTTGACAGTACCTGACCTCTGTACATAGTCTTCTCAGTAATCAGTCACCATCTGTTGCTTGGGGATTTGTTGCCACATCCTGAAATATACCCTAAATGTTTAGCATTAGAAATTTCCTTTGAAACATTGTTCACCTACTTCCTCAATATCCCAAAGCAGGTAGAAGTACCATGTAAGAAGTACCATGTAATAAAAATTCACTATGGTTGGACAATATTAGGAAATTGTGAAATTTCTTAGGTTCTGAAGGTCCATGCCTTGGATTGCAGTAGAGGCGCCATGGGCATAAATACACGATGTGGCCTAAAGGGAACTCCGATATGATTCCTTAAACTAAAGGCAAAATCAAAACACAGGTCGAAGAGCAATGATCTCATTTTTGGCCACTTAAGAAAGAGCTCTAAAGTGAACAACAAGCTAAAATCCTTTTCCAAGAGTTGCACTGAGACTGCTCACATTAGCTAAGTTGGCACACCATTAAATGAAGCATTCAGTTTCCAGCAGTCACTTGGGAAAAACTTCCTCAATCGGTCCTTCACAGAACATCTGAGATAACAGAAGGCAACTTTTTGACGTGTGACGTCAACAGAGTTCAAACGGCGTGAAAGACTGAAAGCTCAGCCCCAGGTTGGTAGCTGATAACGCAGGAACAACAGGGCCAGCATCACAAGAAATAGCCAGGACTGTGGAACTCGCTGTGGGTCAGGCAGAAGCAAGCCTTATCAGAGTTATTTTTCATAGCACCTTGCCATTTAAGGCTTTATCTCACATAAATGTTTACTCTGTCTTTAAACTGAGTAAAAGGATCGTGTGTTTTGCAGGAAGATTACTTTTTTTTTTTTTTCCCTCTAAGAATAGTGTCCTTTTATCTATATTCCAGTTAAAGGCAAAATCAGGCAGCCTAGAAGATGCATTTGAGCCTGGTCAGCCTAAAGCTAAATATCTTGCATTGCAGTTTGAGTATTCTCTGCATTAGGCTGAGTACAATGAATATTTCTATCTATCTATCTGATCTAGTGTTTGTATCTGGCAATGTATAATATGAAAGTTAAGCATGTTATATTATAACATCCAAATATTACAAAAGATCTTTGAACTTGTGTTCTGTAATCTGGTGTAATTCAATCTGCTACAGAATGCTGCATAAAAATGTAAATGTAATGTGCAGCATAATGAAAATTGTGCAGTGCTATTGATTGCACATTGATAAAATTTTAATGTGGTACTGTAAATATATATAGAAATATCTTAATAGCAATGAAAATAGTAGTAAATCAATTATTTTCAAACTAATTTAAAACCCAAATCTTCTCCTTATTCAAAAGGATAGCCCATTTCTTTTTAGAATGTATAAATTTATATACACTTGTTGAATATTTGTGTTTTCATGTTCTTACTTCTCCACAAGGCAGAAAGAAGACAAATACACCTTTCTATGAGTGAGACACCAGTTTAAGAAAGGAGATCAGAAGCTAGCAAGAGGAAGGTGATAAGAAGATGAGTAAGATCATTGCTAGACTCAGCTGACTGTAGTGGGAAAGCTGCAGGTTTGTTTGGAAATTCAGAATTTCTAATAAAAATAAAACCCTCTGTTTTCTTATAGCTCATCTTTGTTCTCCACCAAAGCACAGGGATTTACATAATGTCTGGTTGACAGCTGGAAGTGAACAACAAATGCAGGCAGATAATTCATCCACCTGGAAATGAGGGTGCCTTTTGTAAGTCACCTGACAATGGTGTGCTCTAAGCAGACTCAATGCACGACAGCAAACTCCCACTCAAGGATTCATTCACTTCCCTTGGCACAAGCTAGAGTCCTTTACAGAAATGAATTTCTTCAAATGTCATGTTGGTTGAGAACTTGAAATCAGCTGGTGACTGGCCGCATCTACGAGATGACCTGAGCAACATCGGAAATTGTCACTGAGGAGAGTCACTTCAAGTACTTTCGCTTTCACTTCAAGAGAAAATCAAGAAAGAGAAGAAAAGAAAACAAAACCCCACAAAACCTCCTTGAAATTGTACAGTTTAATAAGACAGAAATCAGTATAAATGTACTGTTCAGGGATGCAGTATTTCCCAAACCAATCATGTCTACAAGTTTCTATAATCCATTAAGTTTATCAAATAAAAGTGGATGCTGGATTATTGTTTCCAATCCCCAGTTATACCAGAGAGAATAACAAGGAGCTTTAAACAGCGTTTTTAGCGTTTAATGAAAAAATGGAACTGAGTGCTTCCCACCAATCTCATCTTTCAGCGTATGAAATACTTAAGTATCTTCTATTTTTCAGCTGTATGTGACAAACAGTCTTCAGAAATAGCCAAAGCAAGTGTGGAATATGCTCCGGGTGTCAGCTCTTAATATATGAAACTGCTGTCTGGAAATATACTCAAGTAAGCAGCACTGTTGTCTGCTAAAGAACAATTCTGTAAGATCTAAATAACTAAAGATACAGATAATTTGACAGGCATAAAGCAGTCTAAATAAAACAATCTTTTTTTTGCGTAAAAATGAAGCACAGTAGAAACTCAATGGATTTTGAAGAACAAGTGAACAGAGAGCTTTGCAAATTGCTGAGTTAAAATTCTACTTAGAGGAAGTAGAACTTTTTTATCTATGGAGAGTTTAGTAAGAAGATCCCTGTTCTACATGGCAAATTCCAGATACTATTGATACTCTGAGGCAGTAATGCAGATAACAAAGAAAGTTTTACATTTTCTTGAAAAGGGAGTGTTGATATAGAGAAGCCATAGTACAGTGATTCAAGTCTAGGAAGCTGTTTTTTATCCAACAGTAGTTAAAATATCAATGTTAGAAACAAACCTAGTACGCTTGTCTTTAACAGTCATATCTAGTTTATTCATTTATGGAAAAGCTAAGAATTAGTGCTACTAACAATTTATATATTTTGATAACATCAAGTGTAATCGATAGTAGCTCAAGCATTCATTACATTTTTATTCCAAGAAACCTGCTTTTAATAATTGATGCAAACTATATGTTGCTTCATTGTTTAATTACTTTTTTGATCAAACACATTTACAAAAAACCCAATAAATCATGCAAGAGCACAATAAAGTACTTAATTAATATACTTTGCATTGATTAATGGCAATAGAAGACCATGACAATCTTCAAAAACCGGTTATATGGGACCATGTACACAAAGCGTATATTCAAACAAATTCCTTTAAAAGAAAAATTGAAATGAGATCCTCTTAAAGGGAGAGGCTGGACCCTTATTGAGTTGTTCTGGGGTTCCAGTTTTCTGCTATAATGATGAATTAAAGCTATTTTAAAGTCCTAATGAAAACAAGATCCATGTGGTTGGGTTGCAGAAGAGCAGGATGCTTCATTGCAGTCAGATGTCATCAGGAAGGGGACTCCTCAGTCAAGGCAGGGCACCATATTCTTCTCAGTGGCCAGGAATTTTGCTGTGAGAGAAGTTCTCAGCTATTATGATGACAGATAATAGGTCTCTTCTCAGATAATGTATTTTGAACCATATTTTTTCAGTTGCTATTGTTCATAGTGTTCACTACCTTATTCTGAGCTTAGGGTCTTCTTTCTCTTTTATGATACTGGCAAAAAAAAAAAATGTGGTTGGAAACCAAAGGGTAAAATAAAGGTGAGCAAGAGCAACATAATAGAAACAATGAATATTAAAAGGAAAAAAATGTGAAGATGATCAAAAGTGATGCTGTCACCTGCTAAATACAGCTTGATTTTAAGAGGTATGTGACTATGTGTGTGACGTGCAAGAGTAGTATGCTCAGACCTCTTGAGCTTATTGGAAGGCATGTGAGACTTCCATTTCAATTTAGTTTCCATTTTTAACTTGTTGGCCACTGCTACCTACTCAAGACCTACATTCCCTCTTTCACTTCTCATGCTGTGCCCTCCTCTCCCTCTGCACAGGGTCTGATGGTACCAAATCTTCTCAGGCCTGTCCCCTCACCTGTCCCAACACGCAATGATTTTGGCAATCATCTCAAAAGGTGCACCGGATCCAGAGGACTGCCTTGATGCTGCAGCAGTTCTTCCTGTTAAATTGGCTCTACATCTGAGAAAGCTTTCTTGGGCCAGCTCTTCCCTGCACATCTCTGGGCGTTTCTAAATATGTAATGCTCAGGAGATTGGGCACATTTGCAAGAACAATGAAACACCAAAGTCACCAGAATATAATTTTAAGTGTGTGGGAATAAAGCACGTGAGTTGTTCAGATGCTTTTGAAAATTCTCCTGGGCACTCATTGCATCTTTAATGTCCTAAGATATTCTAGAAAATCTTGCTTTACATGCCTTCCTCCTTGTCCCAGAGCTAGTGGGTATTACAGGCAAGGGGTTCCTCACCACAAGGTGGGTATTTGCCTTGATTTGCCTCTGCAGTTTATCTCTAAGGGTTTAATTCCTGAAGCAAGTGCTTGCTTTTTCTTTCCTTGTCAGGTACCAGAGGAGAGTCCCCAAGAACTGCTACAATTAATACATACATGTCTTGTTTTGTCCCAGGAAACCATTCCTTTTGATTTCCAAACAAACAAAAGAAAAAGGATGAAGCAAGCACGCCTGTGACAGGAGTGAAGGGAGTTGACCTTGTTTCTCTCAGACACAGCGATAACGGCTAGTGAGGGAGAGGAAATGAGAATACGAGTCCTGTTGGTTGAACCTTCATGATTACTTAACTCATGCACTGCAAACTTCACTATCTTCCAGCAGAGAGAAAAGTGAGGCTACTGTTTTCTTTCTGTAGAACACCTTGCTAAACACCCTCCTAAAGAAACATCTCTGTAAAAGCTTTTTTTGCACGCTTTCCCATAACAAGAAACAGGTAATGCTAAAAATTCTTGGATGTGGAAGGGAAAGTTCAAGTTGTTATTAGATATAAGGTAATTTGGAGATGTTGAAAAATGTTAATGAATGGTTGGAGGAAATTCAGGAAAATGACAACAAAAATGATGCTAAATGTATCATCCCGAATATAATAATAATTATTATTTTTGAAAGCATTTTATAATGAACAGAAATTGGCTGGGAAATAGTGGTAGATTGGTCCTCTGACTACTATCTTCTAACAGCAACTAGAGATCTCTCCATTATACATGCTACTGAGCACAGGGTTAGGAAGTCATCTTATAGCTTTGTGCCACCATTGTAGGTTGAGTTGTTCAGATTTAAGGTAGATAATATACATCATCATCAGGATAGAGAGATAAGCACGAATGACAACAAGATGCAGAAATAAGATGAATTTTTTATTGTAGGTCAATTTAGGAACATGTTTGGATTAGCTAATAAAACATAAACCAAGTAAAGCTAGATCCGTTAAAGCCTGCAATCTGTAATCCAATCCCACCTATAATAGAGATAATAAATAACTGTATACTCAGACACAGCATTCAGGGGGTAAAGGTACCTCTCATCACATTCAAAGAGATGTGAGACATTCTGTGCTAAAGGGTGTTGTGATTAGTCTTTATTTCTGAAGTTGAAGGTTGAAAAGTAGATCTGGAATAGGAATCCTCTAGATCAGTTTGAAGGATGAGTTTCAAATTAACATTTTTCATTCATTGTTTATGGTCAGTATAGTTCCCGTTGCTTTACACACAGATAGGCTTCAATTTTAAGTAATCGATCTCCACAACCTCAGATTTTTGTGTGTGTGTGTGAAATAGTGGAGGAATTTTATATAATTTTCCTTTAAATAAGGAGAATGGTAACCACAACTCAGGTAGAAAGAAAATTCAGATTGCTAAAGAACTTTAGGGAGGTTTTAATCACAAATTCAAAAATAGGCTTTTCAAAACAGTTCCATTGAATTTAGCAAGTATAAAGCAGAGAGGGTATATTTGTTTATTTATTTGCTTTCTACAACAAATACTTTAAGAAGAAAGCCTTGAACATCCATCTTTTCCTTTACAGCCACAAAACTGTGGACTCAAGTGTTTTAAGAGAAGTAGTGTGAAGTGACAGTTTTCCACTTCTTTCATCAATGCTATTCATTGTTTCCTTAGCTTCATTAATCAAAAGGTAGTTTCCTGCTTGTTTTTACTGAAAAAGAACGTTTAAAGGTTTGTTTTCTGTCTCCAACCACAACAGTCAGGCACCCTTTAGCTCCTTGATCAAGCTACTAATTCATGCAATCCACAGGAAGAACCTAAGGCTAAAACTCTGGGCACAAAGTCAGTTCAATCCTAGTTTTATCTGAACCTGAAGAAATACTGGTTTTGCTCACCCAGTGAGGTGAGAGGTGTAGATGTCTGTCAGCTACAGCGGATTTCAAGGCAAGCTCTACAGAGATGAATGAGAAGGAATCTAAGGACATTCATTATTGAGTAGGAAATAATGTCTTTCCATAAGAGAAAATGACTATCCAAACACCTTGATTTTGTTACACAACACAGAAATAAAAGTCTAAAGAACTGCTTAAATAGTCTTGCCAAACACTGAAAGATCACAGAGCAGGCATTTGTTTCATGTGTGTCTTGGGGCACTTGGAAATTATACAATTCAGTCTCTCTGGAGATATATGCATTGTGATTGAGCTAATCATTTTTTTTTTTTTTCCCACCTATTTTAGTAAAGTTGGGAGTTAGAGTCATCTGAGATTTTTGTGCCCTATGACAATCTGTTACTAGAATATAAGTAGTGACATCTCATACACATTCCTTTGATAAAAGACAACAGAGAACTCTTGCTTGCAAGCTTCAAATCTTCCTAACCATCTAAGTGGAGCAATAAAAAGTTGTTGCATTGGAGGGTTTTGTATATATATTTTAAAGCACAGATTATGCTAGATCATGTGTGTTCTTTCAGGGTGTCTCCAGAGGCATATATATAAAACACCATAAAATCACTATGAGTATAAATTAATTAAATATGTTGCAAGGCTAATGCATGTTGTGGCCTGATGCTCACAGGGCAGAAGGCACTGAAGGACTCACACTTCTTTCTTTGCACTGACACTTCCTCCAGTTCCTACTTAAGGCTCAAAAGACTATTATACCTGAAAAATGCTACAGCCCTTGGTCTGTGGCCTAGAAGTCACGAAATTACTTGATTTGTAGCAGTTCACAGGAGGGAGCAGATACTCTGGTTTTACTGCCACACTCTTAGCTAGGGCTGGACCTAGGTACACGAGGAGAATTAAGGGCATATGTAACAGCAGAGCAAATGGAGCTGCCTTCTAAGGCACGCAAAGAAGCGTTTCAGTGATGCCATCGTACATGCAAGAGTGAAGACCCTGAGCAAGTAATAGCTCAAAACTCCGGGAGTACTGGCCATTTCAAGCGGGGATATCTGTGCATTGTATCAAGTGGTATTGCTGTGAATAGGAAAATGGATAAACCAAAGACCATGCACAAACATATCAACTATTTCTTAGTGACCTTATCCCAAGACTTACGTGGACGAAGTACAAAACTTAACATATAGCTGACTCAATAGACTGCACATTTGACTACTGTTCTAACCTCCACTACTGGATTCTTGCTTCAGGAAGAGAATCCTCTAGGATTTGCTGCTCTTTCATTATATACAGTTGAATTGGTTTTGTTTTGTTGTATATTAGGACCATGTATGATAATTACACAACTATCTGCCAAATTCCTCTTTCATTCCTTAGTTTAAAACACTAATTCAGTGTTTTAAAAACAGTACCTCAGCCCCTGGAGGCTCTCTGCTTCACTATCAGAGTGCTCTTCTGAAAAGATATGGTATTTTTGAATGATTTTCAGTGATGAAATGTCCCCAAACCTTCCTCATAGCATCAACCTTGAGTTTTCAGTTTAATGTAATATTCATTTTATCGTTTTTCTTCTGTAGTAACTGGAAGAATTTCACTTTAAATGACCAAAGTGTTTATCCTTTTGAGATTTTTCCCTGGCTGATGAAGTTGTCCTTGGCTTATGTCAGTGGTGATGCAGAAATTCAAATTCAGCAATACTTTCAATGTTATTGAAAGTTAGCAGAATGAAAAGCTACAGTCTTATGGGAAAGCATTTAAGATTGCATGTTCATCTGGCAACATTAAAATTTCACTTCTTTTGTCTGTTTCAAGACTTATGGTTCAGTTCCCTGAGGTTTTTCTTCCTAGAATAGAATTTCACCAAAAGTCAGACGTCTCACAGGAATGGACTGATGATGGTGTCATTTCCTAGGGAAAAGGTTCTTATTATATTAAATGCTTAAGTGCTGTGGGGCTAAACTGACCGTGGATCTCCTTCTTGGTGCATACTACCTTCACACCTCCCTGCTCTCTTTCCCAATTGTATATAGGCATGTAACATCATTGAATTCAACACTCTTTCAAATATTTTTTTCTCTTTTAAAATCAATGAATGGATTCGCTTCCAATGAAGAGCACTGTACTTGTATGTATGTGCAAAGATTCCAGCCCACCAGAGTTGCTCTTTGAGATAATTTTTCTCAAATTTGATGTAAAATTCTGAAAGTAAGAGTAAAATTAAGGTTCTGGTTCTAAAACCGCAGCACTGGAAGAAGTCCAGCTTGTTATCCGAATGATGTACATGATTCAATATTTTACTAATAAAGCTGGCAGATTTTGTCAAAATTACAAGATGTTAACCAAGTGTCAGAAGGTGTCGTCAGGACTAATAAATATAAAAACTAAAATATATCCCAATCAAAGATAATTTTAAAAAGTCTGAAGATGTGTTTATAGACACAAAGACTTCATTGCAGACTGATATTTTAATAAGGGTCAGGGCTGGACATCTCCTGAACAGTGCTTCAGATTATGCTGCCAACAGAAAATTTAAATGTTGTTTGCATATGGCACATTAGCATTTGTTTGCTCTTTGTTCCATTCTTGAATTAAACAGAAGACACCATGACAAGCTGTTGTGTTGTAGGAATTAAAATAAATGCCATGGAGAAAAAAATCATGTCATGTCATACTAAGATATTTTTAAGACCCTTTGCAATAAAGCTTAAAATCCTTGTAAAATCCTTAAAAGCCTTTCTAGATGCCTTTCATTGTACACTGACAGCACACAGAGGCATGAGAAATGATTTTCTGTTCCACCTTTTTGTAGAAAATTTTGGATATATACTGACTAGAACTTGTCTTCATAATCGAAAAACAAGATGATTATCACAGTAATTTTGACTTCTGGCAGAAGTCTTCTGGCAGATCATTACAAATTGATAATTTTCAGTTTCATGCTGAAGTTCTTAAACTCACTCCCTTTGCTTTTACTGCCTTTGCTAAATAACAAAAAAGCTGGCGAACAGGCAACTACACTGTTAAACAGAAGAGATGTAAGAATGAATCCTCTGCTCTGGCTTCCTGTGCTTGCTGGTGCTTGGAGAAGAGGCAAGGTTCTCGCTTAGGATACAACAGTGCTTGCAATGCAAGCACCCACTCTCCTATGGAGGAGAATCACCGATGAGGTGTGGAAACATCTCAGCTCTGGAAGCAGAGTGCGTGTTCAAACAATCCTTCCTCCCCAGTTTAATAGTCCTAGGAAGTGTTTCAAAACTGGGCAAAAGCAGATATATGATTTCCAAGACTGGACTGTAAGACTGCATGCATCCACACTTACCAGACTAGGTTATTGGCCTTTCCTCCTCATGTGTGCCTCTGCAATGTGCTTAGCTACAGCTAATGGCTGCAGCAGGCTACAGCTGATGCTGGCTGATGCTTGCAGGCTCACAAGTTGTTCTGCCAGGCCTGGATTTGGAGTACCTAACAACAATTGAGCACAGTTTGAACTCAGAAATATGCTTGGGAAAATGGCCAAGAACCAATGCCATTTTTCCTCAGTATACAGAAGACTTTCCTGGCAACTTGAAAATGCAGGAGGTGAGTTTTGTTCAATGTCTGACCCTTTGGCACTACCAAGGAACACAGTATATGCACAGATTCAAGTGACCCAATGGATGAAGAATTAACATTAAGCTGATCAGTAGAAAAACTCTATTAATTAGGAAAGCACTGAGACTCAGGAGCAAACTGGCAAATGAGACACACATGGGATACGTGATGGAGGCTATGGCTGTTTACTGTTTTTTATATTAATAGTGTGTGTTGTGTATTTTCTTAAAGAGCACACAGCCATGCAGCAGAGTGGAAGTAAGACCAGGTTGTTCTGTACTGTTTGGCACACACTGGGACAAAACGAGAAGCTGGCGAAGAGTAGAAGAAACTCACTCTCCCCTTCTCATTCTGTCTTTTCTTGTCTTAGAAATAGGAAAGAAAGTTTGCTATGAAGAGAGTTACTATTATGTACAGAGAATGGGATAAATTTCCAACAAAAGTATTAAAGGAAGGAAATTTCTGGACGTAATTGTGAATGTGTCCTGTTATTCTGTGCTGAGATTTACGTCATTTCAGTGTACTTCATATCCTGACTCAGTACACGGTCCCTCAGTGGGTACCCACTGCTTTGGGGAGTGATGACGTCTCATCTTATCTTGTTGTTTGGTGGGGAGATTGTATACAAAAACATGTTGTAGACTGTGGCTGGAAGATAGTGCAGTTCTTCCTCAGATTCTTTAAAGATCACAGCTCTACAAAAAGAAAATATGCAGGCCCTGTTTTATACGGAGGAGTTATGACCTTCTGTTATGAAACAGGCTGCTGTCCTTTTGAAACTGCTTGCCACTGCTTCCAGCTTTCATCTTCTGTCATTGGCATTTGTTCTAGTCTTTGCTGGGTTGGGATAGAAGGAACGGATTTCTCTTTTCCAGATCCCACTCTCCTTCGTAAGCTGTTTTGTCTGTAATAAGAACCTTGTTACAGGAAACAAAGATGCAGATCATCTTGTAAAGGTCCTGCTAGGTTCAGTGGGACATAAGGGGACGTAGCATAGGACTGAATTTTGGGGGAGTCCATACAGACCTTGTGAGGGATAAACCGTCTCATGATGAAAGGAAAGCCCCTGGGGCTGTTGGTTAATACTATGGCTATACAGGATTGATGCTTGGAGTCAGATGCAGCTGCAGGATAGATTTCACCATTGTTCAGATTTGGGGTTTCACAGGGACACTTGTGAAATTCTGAGTAAACATGAAAACAGAAGAACTTCTGCAGGGCTAATAGAAGACAGGAGAACATGAAGAGATGGTATCAAAAGTGCAAAGGTCAGGATAAAGGGTAGTTTGGGTAATGGACACAAAACTTCTTACTCCTCACCTGAAATATCCCTAAATCTTGGACTTCCCTGTCCCACTTTGATTCAAATGCTGCTGCTTGCATCTGTGATCATCAAAGAAATGTGTGTGATAAAGCCTTTCACAAATGATAACCCAAGTAACCTCTCCTAATTTTGAGTTACTTTTTATTCTATTTTGTATTAGGTAGACAATGACTGCTGGGAACATTCATATGTTCTCCTTGTGTGCAGCAGAAGACATCTCTGTTTTTGCTGTTGTTGCTGATGGTTTTTTTTCTCCCACTCTCTCCAAGTTAATTAACGAAATGGTATCTATGGAGAGTGGGATCAGTTAATTTGAAAATAAAACACCTTGGCATGAGGTAACAGTATGCAAGTCTGCTGCTTTTATTTCATGCTAGAGACATTTTTTTTTTCTTAGTAGTGATCATGAGAAAACCAAATACGAATAGGAAAGGAAAACAATTTCTTTCTTACTGCTATAGATGAAAAGAACAGTACAGCATGTTATGACCCTGAAAAACACCAGAATTGTGGTTTTAAAATAGGGATACAATTAAAGCATGTGCCATTTCTTCAGCTTCACTGTTAGTCAGAGCAAAGGCATAATTGCCAAAGAGTTTGCCATACCATCTGTTTGTTTTTTAGTTTATCAGATTCTTGGTATTTGTTATACTCAATGAGTATAACAGTTTTGATGAGACTGCTGATTTTGAATTCTCTAAAGAAATAGATTATCCATGCTCTGTATTTTTAAAATACAGGTCATCCTAACTCAGCTGATGGCAAAACAATAGGACAGAAAGTGCAATACTCTTAGGATTTTGGTGCCTAAAACTATTTATTGGATAAAAGAATAGTCCTTTAGCGCGTTTTGGTAGAGCAGCAAAACTCTTGCTGACCTTATGTTCAGTATAATCCCATAGGGCTGCAATGGAACAGGGTTCATACCTGCGTGAAGCTGGGTGCATGCATACAGCTATGTCAGACTGAAGGTTTTGGATTTTTCCCACACCAGTCTGTTCACTGCTGGATGCTGAGGGTAGTAATAGGGACATTACTCAGCTAGCACTATTCGTGATCCTATATTCAGATTTCCGTTACTTTTACAATTGTCTAAACATTTCCTGCAAAACCAGCATCTCTTTGTGCTGTGGTAAGGAATGTCATTTAAGGTAGATCATATCTCAGATTTATCTAAAGCAAGTCTTTTTTAAAGTTCTTATTGTGTATTCTGCGACCTTGCACTCCCACAGGATTTTCCACAGGAACAAGTTTCTAAAAATGTATGTGTCACACTGGTCAGAGATTCAGTGATAAATACCAGTCACAATGAAGTCCAGTGCAGGGATAACTTAATGGTCCAAACACCAGAAGGTGGTAAGCTGGAAGGAGGGAAGGCAGAAGCAGTTGTTTTATTCCAGAAATTAGTTTCAGGAGTTGAGCAAGGTTGGGCATTAAGCAGCATGCTCTGTCAGCAGGAGAATTGCTTGTTAAGCAGACTTGTTTGTTCACATTAGGAGCAGGCTCTTTTAGCAACGTTGAGCCCAAAAGCAGATTTAAAGCAGGGCAGTTCCAGAATTCTCTACAAAAAGTCCTTGCTTCTAAATGCAAAGTCTCTGTGAAACGGCAGTGCAGGGAAGTAGAAAATGCATGGATAATCTCCCCTGCTCTTATGCGTTCCGTAGTGAAAACAGATGTCAGTGTAATAGTTTATAAAGATTATAAAGCCTCAATTAATCTTTCCTCAGACATAGATCAATGCCTCCTACATGGTGCGCGTTGCAGGAGGACAGGGTCTCACTGAGCTCTGTAGCAGTTTACCAGGAGGTGGTGCTGGCTGGTCCTCATTCTTTGCTATTAAGGGGATTATTCTGGTGTAACTTGTTGCCCAGGTGCAGCAGTGCAGCAGTATGTATTTACAAATCACTGTAGAGCAACTGCACACAGGTTGTTATTTGGATGATGTTCTTGTGACTGGAGAAACAGAGCAGTCCTTGAAACCTGGAAGTGACATTAAGCTGAATGCCAACCTTTGTGTTAAGTGTGAGCAAAAACCCAAGTATTTGCAGGCACCTATAAATATTTCAGAGGAAGAACTGGTGCTCTTGGAATTCAGCTGCTTAATGCAGAAACACAAATGATAGATCTAGCACAAGCCGAGAAGTCTCCTGACATCGCTATGATGCTAGGGACAGGTCATTTCATGCTTCCTTGCTCTTGCAAAATGTATGAGCAAATAGTGGCTGAAAGGTAAGATATTGGGATGGCCTTGTGAATGCCAGAAAGCATTTATTTGCAGTTAATGTATGGCAAAACCTTTCTCTCCATATCTCAAATATTAACTCAGAGATAAGCCTTGGTGATGAAAAGCAGAATTTATTTTTTGGCACTTTGCAAATTGAGAGAAGGATCTTGGATTCTTGTTTCAGTAGAAATAATAAATTTAGTGCAAAGAAATTATGCAGACTGTGTTTACACTGAGTGTCTTTCCCACAGGAACAAAGATGGGCCTTAAAGAATAGTAGAAGCCATAAGAACTTGATTACAAGGGCAAGCACAGAAAACAGTTGAGCCAACAGTGCACACAAGTTGGGATTTTTTTATTATTATTTTCTTGGAATGATATGGCTTTATAGAGCTCAAACTAATGAATTTGAATAGGGGAGCTGATTTTTTTCCTATTATTAATCCAAAGAGATGTTTTTGTTTTTAAACAAAATCATGCAATGATATAGGACAACAAGCCAGTAGATTCTTCAAGAAAGAAGACATCAGTAGAAAAAAAAGGAGAAAATACAATAGGAAAATTTTATAAATTCATTGAAATTCATTATGATGTTTTTATTTAATTCACTGATGTGTCTCTCACCCATTGTTGTACCATTCTGTGTATGTGTTTTGTAATCCATTTTGTTCGGTGTGTACAAAACTGTCATTATTAGAAAACTAGAGAGACTGGTGCTGTTTATCGTCTTTTATAGCTTGATGTTCATTTTTAATTATGATATATTTAATATGAGAGTTTAATAAACTTATAATTAAATGCTTATTTACTCCAGACAAAAACAAAATATGGCCCTGTCCTTGATTCCACCTACTGAAAATATCACTTGAATTTTGAAAACATATTTCTAAAATTAATATTTTTCTATTTAATGGTTGATAAAAATTTTGTCATAGAAGGTGACCAATAAACAAACATGGACTTTCTACAAGAAAATTATAAAAATCTAATGAGAAATGGAGAAAAAAATTATAAATTGTAGAGGAATTCAGAAAACTCAGCGTCCTTAAAAAAGTGAAAATACAAAGCATTCTACTATGTAAACAGCAGACAAAAAAGAGCCTAGTGCTTTGTGAGTTTCCATGCAACTTATTGGAAGGTTGACTAAATTTTTCACTGGAATATAAAATCTGGAAAAAAAAGTATCACTTCTATTTTGGACACCAATACCTTTCCTTATTCCTCTGAATATTATTCTGTGTGTCCCCTATTTCTCTTTTTTGATTCCACCTCATAAGTATCTCAGTGACCTATAGCACCTGCTTTTGGATACCAGTTAAGGCTCATCCAGAAGACTAGTAAGAAAAACAGTGAGAAATGCCTCCTTCTGTGAAAAAGGCAGTGTTTCCGTATGCATAGTATCTCCTCTCCTATATTTTGACATGAGTTAACCAGTAGTTGTTCAAGTGAATAAAAAAGATTAGGATTACCTATATATATATATATATTTATATATTTATATATATATAAGAGGTAGCCTAAATAATTTTGGTCCGTTTCTCAAGCTTATTGGTTTACAACATTAATGTTCTGTGCATTTCTTTCCAAAATACACCTACAATTTTGCAGTGAAAAAAAATCCGTTCTTGATTCAACTGTTTCAAAGAGCTGAATATTTTCATCTTTCACTTGCAAATACCGTATCAGCACAGTGTGTCAGTATTACCACAGTCCCATTAAAAGCAATTGCAGACAGTAAGGGAGACAATTATATCTGACTTAGTTTCTGAGTTGTTGATCTTTTCAGTTCAAGACCACAATACGAACATCTTCAGCCTTCATTTCCTATCTTGTCCTGTTTAATTGACAGGCCGCCATTGCCTGCAATTTACTGCAGATTGCGATCTTCTGTCAGAGGATATTTTGGATTCAGAACATGGATTTACACTGTTTTGCTACTAAGGTTCATTAAGACTTCTTTTTGCTGCTACCAATAACAGAAATGTTAAGGAAACATGAAACTGGTGTAAATGGAAAGCTGCCAGTTATACGCTGGAAACTTGAGTTCAAATGTTGTTTGGTGACAGAAACAATTTTATCATCTCTTTCAGACTGAACATTTGGCCACATTTTAAATCAGTATGTATTTGTTAAGCACAAACTTTTTTTCCTTTTAAATTCTTTTTTTTTTTTTTTAATATAATAGGCTTATTTGCCTACTTTTGAGTCATCCTTAATTCTTAATTATTTCTCCTTCAATTTTTATTTACTTACTTTTCTTCAAAATATTTCCAGGGCATTGCACTTTCAGTTTTCATTATTCTGCCATTGTTTAAGTCCTCATCTTTCCCTAATGATTTCTCATTTTTTTAATGTAATTATTTTTGTGGCCTTCCTATGTTCCACTTCCAAAAAATGAGTCTATGAAAATTAGTTTTCAACTGGAGGACCCCAAATCAGAATTGTGCTTGCAGCATCCTTAGAAAACCCTCATCTTTGCCTAAAATTAATAGGAAGAAGGCTGCTAGCAAGACTTTTATGATTATTTTTTTCAACCTATCCCAGGAAGACCTTTGTTTGTGATTTTCTAGAATATCCCAGGTGTGTCCTCTTTGGACTACTAGAAAAGTAGGGAAAAGAATTGTAGGAAAAAAAGGCTTTCCATTTGGGGCTTAATGTTGTTTCTAGCATATGAAGCAGTGAACTATCTAATTTTTTAATGCTTACAGTGAACCCAATATATTTTTTTTTAACAAGACAAAGGTACTATATCAAAATGGGATCTACTGAATCCGGGTATGATAGGTTAATTGGACCATTATTGTACGATTATACAATGCAATTATCGCTTCTGATTCTGATATAATGTGGAAGAGTAAGTTCACAGCATATTACAACCTATTGTAAAATCTCATGATTGGTATGAAATTACCCATGTTTAACAATGTAATTAGGGAAAAAAAAGTCTTAGTAGTACTAGTGCTGGCACATCTCTGCTTCCTTAAAAATGCCCAAACTATTCTTCATAATTCAGTATTTTGCAAATTAAGAAGAAGTACATTCAAGTTGGTTATGTCTATGGGGACTAGATTATAATTCTGCAAAAGGTACAGTATTAATGGTAGACTACTTTGGGGAATTACTCGGAGAATACACATCAAATTAGGAAACAGAAAATTCCAGGAGGAAACAAAAAGTATTTTTTCATTGTTTTATTTCTGTGTGACAAAGGAAGAAAATACCTGATCAAATCAATCTGTGTGCATTAAAAGCATCATCAAAGATATTTAAACTGGAAGCCAATTTCCTTTTCCAAAGAAGAGGGAGAACATTTTCCACCTTTACCATTCCTAAGTGATATTTGCCCTGCTTATACCTGAGTGCAATGATGATGAAGTCAAGGCGAAATAGCAATGTTTACTTTCAGGTCTCTTTTAAGAAGAAATTATTGCCTGGGAAGCTATTATCTATTGATAACTGTTCAGAATGATGAAATCTTGGTGCTGTTGGAGGCCCCAAAATGTTAATTGCCTTAAATTGCTAATGGTGATTATTTTATACTGAAAATCAGGCCACTATTCTTCTCCAGGTGAGAAGTAATTTTAATTCCTAACTCAACTAAACTTTAAAGCACACACACAAAACATTATCCAAATAGAAATAATTCTCACAGACTTCATTCTTTCATTAAAAATCTGAAAATCCCCATAGCTGAACATATACTTTCCCTGGTATCCTTAGTATTTATACAGTACATAGAATATTAAAAAAGAAGTGGAAGGCTCTAAGTAATCACACTTGGTTGCTGCATGACCATTGTGCCTATCACCTGCGTTACTTCTATTGGCTTTCATCATATTTAACACCTTGAATAGGGGAAAAAAGTAGTAGTATTCCTGGAGTGCTTTCTGTCTTGTGTTTGCAGATCTGAGCAGACTTTGAAACTCAGCAGATGGATCTCTCTTCAGCCATTCTTGGTAATCAAGCAAACTGTCTGGAAACTAGAAATTCCCCAGAATGTCAGCTGTTCGGTAAAAGAAATTACTTATAAATATTTACTGAGAATGGGGCTGCAGAGACAGAGGAGACGGAAAGGCATCTATAATCTTGTTATTTAAAAGCTGTAATGGTTTTGGAAAAGCGGTTCACTGGTCATTGGAGCTGCTCCTAGGAGATCTAGTCCTAAAACCTGGCAGTTTAAAGATATAAGTACTGTTAGAATTATTCAGAATCGTCCACAACCACACTGATTGCAAACCCTGCTTCTGCAGCTCATTTGATTGATACTAGTCTCTCAATAACTCTGATATAAATGTCTATCTGCATGTGAAATAGTCTCCATTGCTGTTTCTGCAGACATAGAAGACTGAGAATGTACTTGCATCAGTATCCGTATGCACTGATAGTGAAAGGTACTGGAATTTTAGTGGGAGGGACAGTAAGTAAGAAAGGTTTGAGAATTCAAGGTGAAAGCAGGAGAAGGTGAAAAACTGATTATAGAGACCATCATGGCTACTTCCCTCTTTAAACAGCAAAAAAAAAAACTGTCCTGAATGACCTGAGCAATCTGAACCGCCAAGGGACTATAGCAACTTAAGGTAGCCATGTTACAAAAGGCAAACAGGATCAGACCTCCTGAGACTGCTTACAGGCTGAATTACTCTATGATTCCATATATGTATTTTTATAACATAAAATCATACAGCACTGTGCTGGAAGAGACTTTAAGAGGTCATTTAGTCCTGCCTCTCTCAGTGCAATATCAACTATTCCTGTTTCTCTGAACTGTTTAGAATATTCTCAGGATCACTGTGTTTAAAAAATTTTATATCCCTTGTTAGAAATCTGTTCTGGCGTTCTTACTATTATTCTTACTATTAGGATTTTTTTCCTGATGTCTAATCTAAATCTTTCTTAATGAAATTTAAGTTGATTATGATTTGTTTGAATCCTGATGTGAAAGAAAAGTTATCCTTGCGGCTACTTTTTCTATAATTGAAGACAGCTGAACATCACCTTGGGCTCCTTTTCCCTAGACTGAAGGACCCAAATTCCTTTAGTCTGCAGGATATGTGAACTCTGGTCATTACTGTTGTTCCCTTTGAATATTGTTTGATTAGTCCATGGATCTCAGAAAAACAAAACCTGGACCCCGTACTTCAGCTGAGTCATTGCCAGCACTGAGCGGAATGGAAAAATTATTTCAGGTATTTTAGCAATTATATTGTTGTTTACAGTTGACAATTTTGCAAACAGCACAATATCACTGACTCACCTTCTTCTGCAAGTCTTCTAAAGCACTATCCTCTCTTCGAAAGTTTTCAAAGTTTTTTCCAACCGTCACATTGCTATTTTTATGCCTTCTGGCGGTGTATAGCTTCTTCTAGGAGGAATTCTAGGAGGCCATTGGATGGAATTCTATGACACTGGCAAGGACTATATTTCAAATCAAAATGAACATGGACTTTCTCACGTGGCATTTATATGCCTCTTATAATATGTCTCCCTGTCTTAGAGCAATATAGGAGTTCGTCAGAAAGTCCTTGAAAAGCTGCCTTCTCTACCAACAAAACGCTGTCACTTAAATGAAGGCTTCTAGGAAAGCCACAGGAGAATACACAGGACAATTCACCTTAAATTAATTAAAATAATGATGCTTAATAATAGTTAAATAATAGTTAAATAGTTAAATAATAGTTAAAATAAGGATACTTAATGATGCTTCATAATAATGAACCTTTTTTTTTGTCCTTTCTACCTCAGACTGTGCTAAAATCAGTAATATATTGGCCTTCAACTACGTAAGCAGTCACTGGATGTTTTCCTCCAGGAGGAAAACTGAAACAAGGGGGAATTTTGAGGCAAGTTTAAACAAATCTAAGGCAGACTCAGGCATGTCTAACAAGTTCTGGTTCTGAAAGATGCAGAACTTTGGTTTACTTGAACAACCCAAGGACATAAAGGAGCTATAAAGCTACATGAGTCATGTCATGCAGTATTATATTTATGTATAAAATGTTGTTAAAGTACACAGATTAAGGAAACTGTCTTAAGGAGGTTAGAAAAGCCATCAAACTGCTTGAGAGCAGATACTGAGCACATCCTACTGAACTGTGAAGCAAAAGCAAGGCTCCAGTTCAGCCTACAAGTTGTCTAAAACAGTGGTACTCCTTGATTATATTACTGCCTCCTTTTAAATTTTTTTTCACAGACTACTGGAAATACTTTATCCCCAACTGAAAACACATTTTTTGACCATCTCACAGACACCACTATGTTTGTAGAATCATTCACACAAAGTACTTCAGATAGCAAAGATACTACAGTATCCTGAGGGTGTAGGGTGCAAACTAAAATTTAAGTCTGGATATTAGTGTGATAGTATTGGCATTGTGAAATATCTGTAGCAAGAGTACAAATAAGATAACTTCCAAGGGTTAATATCTAATAAGAAAATTCTTAACACTATACCTTTACTTCAGTTTATAAGTGTTTATTTTTATCTGAACCATTTTTTTGGCCATTTTAAACTGTTTTGATGCAAAATCTTGTTTTTTTTTGTTTGTTTGTTTCTTCTTTAGTGTTGCTTTTTTGATGCTTTCACATCATCAGCTGTAGCTGGTCATTCTTCCTGCAATGCCAAGTGCACAGAGCATTCCAGAGCTCAGGAAAAATGATGGCAGCATCATGAGAGCAGAAGGTACCTGATTCTGCGATATACTCATGGGAAGAGTGAAAGAGGTTGCTAAAGAGTAGCTGCAAACTGCAAATGCAGTGGCAGGAGAGAAGAGATGGGGCAACAGAGAGCCCAGAGACCAGGAGGTGAAACCACATGCAAGCGAGAGCATGGAGGGACGTCACAGGAAGTGGCCTTCAGACAGGGAATGGTCTGAAACATCTTAGCAAACCAGTTATTTTCTCCTTCTGATTTCACTATTTGATTTGATCTATTGACAGAGAATGATAGTCTTGTAGTTGATACTTCGAAAGCGAGAATTTCGCAAAGTTGTATGCTGAGTAAATATGTGGATTGATCTAGCACATGGCATAGGCATTTTTTTTAAAGCAAAATATCTGGTCTTCTAATTTACATAAATTAACAATATTGTTTGAGAAATAAAAATCTTAATAAACTCTATCCTGTTACTTTTAAATGCATATATGTGCATATTTTTTAACGTTAGATTAAAAGGTTCATCCATTCTGAATGTGGAAATTCCATTAGTACCTTCCGTTAAGTACAGTATGTGGAGACAGAACTGATTAATTTAGCAATCTTATATAAAGTCAAATATTTATGATTCATTTTTTTCTGCTTATGCTGCACTTTCTATTACATTCTAATGAAAAATCAGAATGTGTGAGGGACCTGAGGTTCACTTCATTGTTCTAGAAAAATCCTGTATAGAGCAGAAAACTTCTCTTGATCGATGAAACAGCTGTACTATTGGTGATTAGATGGCTCCCTCCCTGCCTTCTGATTTATACTGAAAATACAAAACTGAGCTGTTTAAAATAGACTCACCATGGATAAAATTTTAACTGCTTTCTCCCTGTTTGGTTATTAGAATAACAAGAGATAGTTTTCAAGAATGCAGATGAGGTTTTATTAGTGTAGGAAAAATAACGTTGTCCTTAATGTTTATAATTGGCCATCTGAAACCTCTTTAATTAGCTCCAATCATTCATGAGGAATCTTGCCATTTATTCCTTGGAAGATAGTATTAGCTCCCCCTGTAATTCTCCAAGACATTTTATTAGATGAACAGAGCAGAACTGGCAAATATCTCCAAAATATTTGCTGTGAATGTCAAGTTGTGTAAAAAGGCATGAATAAAAATTGGATTAAGATTTCAAAGATTATTTTATTTTTATAAGTCTACAGAAAATTCAGCAAATCAGCAATACCTGATATATATATATTTTTTCAGATAAGTCATATACTTTCCTTAACAACTTAGAACTGCATTTTGTTCAGTACTTCAGGTATCTTCTTCAAATAGGAAAGAAACCTAACACAGAAATTTCTGTTGGGGAACTATCAGTTATTGAAGCACATATGCAACTTACTAACACAGAGAAGGAAGGGAGATATTCCATCATTTCCATCAGGTGAAGAATTCAACAGGATACTGCCTAGTTTAAAATGACACGTGGAAATCTAAAAATCTAGAACACGTCTGCAAAGTGAAATAAAAGTATTCATCTCTAAATGGGAAAACTTGAACTTTATTTTCCCTTTAGACCTAAAGGCTGATTTTTAAGGTTGATTCCCACAGAACATTTATCACAGCAGCACTGGATCTTTTGTTTAGGGATGACTCCTTAAATGTTGAGTATCAGGCGGAGGCCTTCATACCTGCACTCACTTGTCTCATCCTTGGGGTAGTGATGTCTCTGGAAAAGACTCCGTGTCATCTTCTTGCTTCGATGGAGACTTTAAGAACTCGGGGAAAAGTGAGGGTCAAGACTAAGGACACTTCAGGGTTCAGAAAATGCTGCATTGGTGACAGCTGTCCAGGGTCAGACTCCTGTGGGATCTGATTAGCCGATAACAGAATGTCCTAACTTTGTCCATACGCTCAGAATGGACACTGAGGCTGTCACACCATGGTAATCAGGTGATTCTCTTGAGAATAGCTGTACTATATAATTTTCAAGTCACTTAAGAAGGCTTTGTGCGATGTAAATGTCTCATGGTTTGAACTGAATTCTAGATGATCATGGACATCTGATATTGTAAAGAATGACAGTCTTTTCTGGCTGGCTTTTATGCTTGTTTAATATGGAACTAATTTTAAGTTTCAGAAACTGGAAAAGATCTTTTCAAAATGTGGATCAACAGTGAAAATCCATATGAATTTCATATGGAGGTGTCATTGACACTCCCTTTCTGTGATGAAAATCTTCATCTCAGTGTGCCTGTGAACCTTCTGGATACGAGCACTAAAGGGAAAGAGGGTTCCCAGCTTCTCCACGTCTTTAGTTCACTAACACGCAAAGGTGATGGAATCGGAACTTTCCAAGCTTCTCAGCTACATTGCCACGGTATTCCCAGTAGGATTAGTCCAGCGGAGCTGGGAGGGACTCAGTAGCTGACCAAGACTCTGCTTCTCTCGTCCTATGAAACTCTGTGTGTTCTCCCCTCTGACCTTTTATGTAACAGAACTTTATATGAATTAGATGTGATTATAGGATTTTATGTTATTAGCCTTGCAACAGACGTTAGCAACATTCAGAGTCTTGGGTGGGTCGTCTGAGCAATAGCATTTTCTTCCTTTGGTGGCTGCCCCGTGCACTTCATGCATCCCTGTTTTATCTGCCTTTGCTCTGACGATAGCGGAGAATGGATCCATGAAGGAACAGCATGTTGCAGTACTGGCCTTTGATATTCCTCTGACCCCTGCTGAAGCAACAAGCACTATCCGTGTTGGAAACAGGATGGTGCTTACAACAGATGAATTTGTGCACACAGCAGAAATGACTGAACTGTAATAAAGCTTTGAATCTCACTACAGATCTGAATAAAAAGGGATTTTTACTTTAAAGGTCATACTTTCTCCTTAATTCTCATTTCTCCTTAATTTCCTTAATTCTCATAAATTTCTTCTTAATTTCCTCTCTCCCATACCACCTACCTTGCAAGCTATAGAATGAGGAGATGCACGGTGCTTTTGCATGACAGCCAGGGCATCTCAGCATCTTAGCTGTATTTTCTTAGAAAAGAAAGAAGGAATAGAAAATTAATTGAAACAATAGAGCTTTTGGCTTAGTTCAAATATGTGGATTGCTTTCTCAATAAATATTGTGGATTTCCAGTTCTGTATCTTCCAGACAATAGGTTTCTGTAAAATAAATATACCTTTGGTTTACTTGGCTTACATCACATGAAATGATTATTCACACAGCAAAGATGGAATTCTCTATTTATAATGGCTGAGATGAGAGAGAGCAAGGCAAGCTAATGTGGACTTCAGTTATCTAAAGTTTCTTTAGAAAGCCATCTTTACCTAAAAGGTTCACAAGGAAATGGTTAGGATTGTAGTTATGAACCTAAAATATTGTGAAAATTCACATATGCATAGTAACCTCCTTCAAGATCTGTGCAAATAAGTGCTATGCAAGACCTAAATAGTTCTGGTGGTGTTGATACCTGCATTGATAGTAAAAATATTTGTTGTTTTCCTGACTGTGGTTCTAACTAATTTTTTGTTTTCCTTGAAGTGAGTGAAATTAGAACTGTTGGAAGATGGTTGAAATATCAGGTCTGGTAGCCACATGAGGAAGTGATCTTGTCTTTTCTTAACAGAGACAGGTTACAAGAAGTAACATAGTTCCTACCTTCCTCCAAGTAATAACTTTCTGCTCTTCAAGTGAATGTTTTGCAGACTTCAAAATTTTTTTGCAACAGAATTTAAGCCAAGACTGTTTAGCCTGGAGAAGAGAAGACTGAGAGGAGATCTGACCAGTATGTATACCTGAGGGGACAATGCAAAGAAGATAGGGCCAAACTCTTCTTAGTGGTAATGGATATAAATTAAAACACAGGAAGTTCCATCTCCATGTGAGGAAGAACTTCTTGACTCTGAGGGTGCCAGAGCCCTGGCACAGGCTGCCCAGAGAGGCTGTGGAGTCTCCTTCTCTGGAGATCTTCCAAACCCGCCTGGATGCCGCCCTGTGCCACGTGCTCTGCGTGTCCCTGCTGGAGCAGGGGGTTGGACTAGATGACCTCTAAAGGTCCCTTCCAACCTTCTGTGATTCTGTGAGAACTGGCCACACCAAATTTTGAGCCTATATGCACTGTGTCAGCATATATATTAATGTTATGGAAAGCATTTTTTTCTAAAAAAAAAAGAGGAAATGATCCAGGCTGGGTATCTTTTTGCTGACATCTACCTCTCAACATTATTAATAAAATGCTTTGCTTTTGTGTTGCTCTGAAATAACTTTTTGATGACTTTGGGATTCTGTACAGTTCATATGACCAAGGCACTTGGCATGGAGCAGGAAATTAGATAGGCAAAGCTCGTTTAAAGGAAAAGGAGCAGAAACTGAAGATGTTGGCAAGTCAGGGAGCTCTGTTATCATGGAAATGGTCTCAGTGTATCACAAAAGGATGCTTTGGATGCTGATTATTTCAGAATCTAGACTTGCTTAAATAAACTTGAAGGCTGTCTTCCTATACTGATAGTCTTTCACAGGATTAATCTCAAACCACCATCAGGATTAATCTAAACCACCACAATATTGATTAGTGGATGGTTAATATCCCTCTTCCAGAAAATCGGTATTATTCCTGTCATATTTAATATAAATATCAACAGCTGCTCTCAAATCTTGTTAAGTTTTTAAGTTTAAGTTAAGTTTTTAACATTATGTTATCAGGAAGGTTTTTTTTTTTTTTCCTTCTCTTCCCNTAAGTTTTTAAGTTAAGTTTTTAACATTATGTTATCGGGAAGGAGGAAGGTTTTTTTTTTTTCCTTCTCTTCCTAGAAAATATTCCTTTATGAACATGCAGACTTTGTGATGTTGCAGTTAGGATACACCACCAAATACATGTGTCTAGAAGAGCTACCTTCCTATAAAATATGATTGGGAAGATGACTGGAATCCTAGCATAAGCAGACTTTACTGAATTTACTTGAAAGCAAAACAAGCTTTTTTGTTTATAAGAGCTTTGAAACTAACCTGTTTAACAAGCTGGATACTTAAAAGGGCTGAAGGCTCATCACTTTCAGTGAAACTGCATTTGACTTTAATTTGGCTGATACTTTGACAGGAGAGGAGAAAAGCCGGAGAGAATGACCTTTGCTTATTCCCTAGAGTGTAAACAATTGAAAGATAGATATGAGCAGATCCACATTCTCCTTAGGAGTCTTTTTCAGTACATATTGTGTAATGAATGTAAAACTCACATTGTCAATAATAATTATTCACCTGCACTGAGGGGAAACAGAACTTTTGTACCGGTAACTCTTCATAAAATTGTATTACCACTGATCTATATGCCAGTGCTCCATAGAGTGAGCTGATAAGTATTAGTTAAATTTCTCTTGGTGCAGCTGCAGTAACACAGGCAAAATGTTTAATAAATATTTCTTGCTTAATTATGCTTCAAAGAAGAGTTTAGCTAATAAATATGTTCAGTAATAGATTTTCATTCTATTTTCTCTCCATCACTGTACTGCTGCTGTCAATGAGCACCACCAGATGTGAGAAGATTAGCTGATATTTTAATCATTTAAAGATTGAATTAATTAAAAAAAAAACATACAGAAAACAAGCTGAGAGAATAAAAACTCTCCTGCTTAAGTCTGGAAATGCATAGACAGTCTTCACCCCACTATTCATGACAAGTTATGACACATTCCTTAAATACATGATGGTATACCACTTCTGAAAAAAAAATAATGCCTCAAATGGTATTTATGTGATTTTTTAGTTCTATGTATTATTTGGTGTATGCTAGAAAGAAGTCACATAAGTTTCTCATATAAAATCACACAGCATGCCAATATTACTCAAAAAAATTATAAATCAGCCAGACATTCTGGAATACCATTCATCTTTGGATCACAGACAACATTATAGATGGATTGCTTTTAAAGAAAGGTGACTAAGGCAGAACTCAGCAGCATTTCACTTCTTCTAGCTCCCGGGAACCTGGCCACAGCACACGACATTTTGCTGTCATAAGCAAAGAGACACATTAAAGTTAAGAAACAACCATCACAGCTCTAGTATTAGAGGACACCTTGAAGATCACCTACATTTGTGCAGAAACCCCAGTAAGGATGTGCATAACCCACAACCTGTGAGTTCATAGTCAACACCTCATCTGCTTTTGTAGTTTAATGAGATTTCTTATCGCAGGAACAGTCCAATCCTGCCTGCTACCATGAAGCTGAAGAATCAATAGTGAGTCACAGGAATGCAGACACTGAGATTCCTCCTTCTCTTATACTGCAATAGAGAATCTGAAGTGGTTATAGGATGGGGTAGAAAGAGCACTTTCCCTCCCTGTAGCTAGAACAGTGGAAAACATAATGGAAAATGCTTACACACCCACATATTCACAACGTGTGCTCTTGTTACTCCTCTCTAGTAAAAGTTAGAGAAAGAAAATTCTAGTAAAGGACACCTGAAAACCACAAATCTTTCCAGAATACAGAGTAGTGTTTGTTCTGTGATGATAATACATTAATGGGTACTACATGCATTAATCACAATATGTAGTGCTGTGACTGAAGTATTTTGCAGTGCAAATGTCACAGGTAAGTGTCCAAACATCACCTATAATAAATATTTTCCCCTTTATTTTCTCTTATTTTTTAAACTTCTTTGACCATACCAAAAATGCATATATGTCTGTCATTTGAATTTGCAAGGGAACCCTGGTGAGGCAGAAGAAGCTCAAGAAAGACATAAGCAATTACTGAAAACATCCATGTTTTTTACTATGATTGTTTCCATCATGCTCTTCAACAGGCATATAAAATTAAAAGATCAGTTTAAAGAGACTCTTGTAATCCATTTATAAATAAATTATGCTTTACAGCTTTTCTTCAGTCTGCAAATATGATTACACTGTTCTGGATTTCAGCATCCTTAAGCCTAGATTGGATGCCATATTCTAAACACTATTTAAATATGATATTTTGAATAACTTTGATAAGCACTAAATAAGATAGAAAACGTTTTATTGCAAGTCAGGAAGGATGTACACTTGATTAAATATCAAAGACAATTTACAAAATTATATTATCAATCAGAACACAAGCAAGTTGAACTTACAGGTTTTAAGGGAAGACATAATTAAACTGATTGCAGTGTGCAGCATTAGTTATTGGTACTATAAAATTTTGCTCTCTGTGAAAGTCTCTAGTCTACCGTAGCAATAAGAGGTTATGTTCATCAGAATAATATATAATATCAGATCACTACAAATGAAATCAAGAACTGTAATTGAATTTTGATGTACCTACATACTAGAAGCAAGTGTCCACTAGACAAATCATTTGTGATGTAACAGAACTCTTTGTCAGTCACCCGATCAGACATGCAAACCTTAGAAAAATCATCTGTACAGTTCTCTCTCTCTTTTTTTTGTGAGAATTAAAAAAAAAGGAAGAAGAAAAGTTAAAGTTGAACAAGTTTTGGTCAGAAGTCCAGTTTGGCTACCAAATTCCAAGACATGTCTTGTTAATTTGTTAATTTCCTAATTTGTGTGTGGCTATGTTTAGCTCTGACAGAGTAGAAGAATGAAATAGCTGGGAGAATATATTTACAATAAACTTATTGAGTATACTTTCATACACAGCAAATGCAAAAATGATTTATTTCACACGATCTGTTTTTCATTTTAGTGGCCCTACTTAATCTCAGTTTCCATGCAACTTATTTTGTAGAAGCTGTAATTGATGGTGTTTCCATTCGATTCAGAGGAAAACAAAATTATCTGGAGAAACAGTTTTAACCTATTTTTTGTACTAATGAGGGCTTGGGGATGATGATTCAAAACACAGATACATGCAAAGGAACAAGAAGTTTCTCACAACTCACCCAACTACATTTGCATGCAAGTATGCAGAAATAAACAAGGTAATTTGCTGTTTCTCCTCTTTCTGGGCTGCAAAACATTCATACAACTTTCTTTGCCTCCTGGTTGTCATAAACAAAAGCAGCACTTCACTGGTAGCACACCATGAATAAGGTCTTATGTCAACTAAACTGGCCTTGTAATATAGAGAGCTCTGGGGAAAAGAAGTCAATAATGCCAAAACAACAGCTGAACTCCCTTGGGCTGACTGGTAAAACTGAAGTGACTCCATATACAAATTGTGAGACCTTTAATAAAGAAAAAAAATAAGTTTTCAGGTGCAATCTGTGGCATTCTTTATTTCTTACCTCTGCAGTGTAAAACATACATACCAGGAAATGATATTATAAGCCGTTTTATAATAGAGAGCTATATTATTTCACTTTCCCATAATTTAATATCTTTTGAAATTATTCTGTTGAAAATTTTGGAAAGCAAAATTCAGAGTTAGAAGTGAACAAAAGTAAAGAAAATTAGTAGGAGGATGTGAAAATATTTTAAATATATGAAAAATAGAGCTGTATTGATAAACATTTTGTGATATTTGTTAATGTAATATATAAGCTTGTGAAATATGCTACTTCATATTGGACAGCCAAAGAATTAGCTATTGCATTGCCTTTCTGTAACTTAGTGTATCACTGTCATTTGTAGAAAAGAAGCTCTAACTAATACAGTTCTTAAAATTAAAGCAATATATAAGATTCTTTATTTTTACATCCTTTAATATACTACAGTTCAAAAAGCAGACAGGCCCAGTACTTTCTTATCCCTGGTTCATCACACAGTCTGTTACATTACCTCCATTTTCACTTTTTTTTTAAAATAACTGGAATTTCTGTGTAGCCTGTAGCCTGTACTCTTTATTCATTTGTATTTGGCAGTACATTGAAATATATTGGCATTGTTAATAAACATCCAACAGTTATTATAATCAGATGTAGCACTTTAAAAGTTATGTTGATTTTTTTTTTCTTATAGCCACTAATTGCTTATTTGAAGTGATGGATTTTGTTTCTTCAGAGGCAGGCTTCTGTATCACTTATTTGTCATAATTTGGGAAAGTGGTATGATCTTATTTCTTCTATTTCAGAGCTTTCCAAAATTGTGTGCAAAATGAAAACAAATATAAATCATGTGTCACCAGTTAACTTTTACAAAACTATTTAAATTGAAACAGTGGTAGTTCTGGGTTATTTTCTCCCAAGCAGTTAATGTTTAAAAAGCTCAGGTAGAAGACAGAAGTGACTGAATTAATTCAAATTTATTACTATGTATCAGACAGTACAATTATTAGTCTTTGGAATACGCCCCGGGAACACCAGGGATATGCTACTTAGTTTCTTCACTCAAAGACTAGAATTTTCCTCTCATCTTCACATCCTCTTTCTATTTTACTATAAGCACCCATATCCCATCTGAATATTCTCCTTGACTCTCATTCATTTTTCCTAACGCTGTTATCAAAAAATGTGTGGTGTCAGATAACATGATCAGTAATACAGACGAAATCTGTGAATCACTACATACACACGGAAACTGCTCTATAGATGAACACTGATGAATTCTTATACATTTCCCACCTAAAATTAGTGGAATTACACTGCAACTGTGGATTGCAGCTACAAGGTGGCAGGAGTAAAGTCAAGTCATAAAAGTAAAGTATTGCCGGAAGAGACATCGAAAAGCTCTGTCCTACATCAATTTGAATGCTTGTAGTACCTACTGACTCCTAGAGATTCTTGGTAAAACTTCCAGGAAGCCACCAGGATAATAAAAGATTTGGGTTTAAGTTTGATCTACTGTGTTTCTTCTGCAGAAGATAAAACGAGGAATGTGGCTCTGGAAAGATGGCTCTGAAGAGCAGTCAGCAGACCCAAAATACATGGCTAATCTGAAAAACTCATGGTATTAAATGTTCTAATAATAAGTGAAACCACAATGAAGGGCCTTATATTCCTCATGTTGGCTGCATGAAGCCTTGGAGAAATAAGAAGAGACAAGCCTACACATATTCTTACACACAAAAATGGAGCCTCTTTCACAATTGCATATTTGCATTCCTAAGACTCCATAATTATCCCTATGACTCTCATTTCTGAATAGGAAAGGGACCCTGGAACGCACTGTATATATCCAGGCATACAGCTTCCAAATAATTCCCTCTGATCTACAGAACTGTAAATAATTTTTCACAACAGGCCATGTAATTCATAGACTCTACATAACTGTAGTTACACGACAAGTTAGAGACTTCCAGTACTCGAAATAACTGTCTTTGTTTGTTTGTTTTGATGCGAAGAGGCTGAAGAGAGACGTGTTGCAAGAATGCCCCAAAGCAGCAATTTCTTCATACGTGCAAAGGTGAAAAATACAGTGTAATTCCCATAGCACCCATGCAGGATCATGACCTGAAACCCTCTGACTAAATGGCTGTTTTGAACTCTCAAAGTAGTCTCTGAGCCTCTCTGTTTTGAAACGATAGACACTCAAGTTAAAGTTGCTGTTACTAGGCAGATATCAAATGAATATTTTCAAGCCTTTAAACTTTATTCAGTGCTTCTAAGTAAATTAGGAATGAAGGAGTAGATACTCAAGATTTTTATTATTACACCTTTTATCATCTTTTCACATAGTTCCTCTCCTCACTCTCAATTAAAGGCAAGTTATTTTGAAAAACCTTCAGCAATGTGTTTTCTACCTTAGTTATTCAATGTTCACAGCTGTGAAGTGCAGAAAATGGCAGCAAGCAGCTAAATCTTAGCAGATTTTCAAGTATGCTCTCTCTACTTTGAATATTTGCGGAGATGTCTAGTTATTCTTTCTCACCTAAAATGGTAATAGGTGCTGTAAAGCAGGGCCTGTCACAAAATCCATGTGGACAGCATTAGCAGAAAGCTACTTGCTGTACTCAGTGATTTCAGCATTAGGAAATCTGCAAGCATTCCTGAGATTCCTCACACTTTTAAGCAGGTGGCAGTGTAGGTTAAAGAGACATAGACTTTTCCTGGAACTGACAGAAATTGTTTTCCAATTTTTCCATCTATCTTAACCAAAAGCAGTAATTTATAGCAGTGTTATTTGGCTTCTATCTAGCCAAGGACAGGAAGAAATTTTGAAAAGTGTCCTTGTTTTAGTGAAAAGGGACTCAAAACTATTCTATTATTTACAGAAGTAGCTTTGTGGGTCTTGTTTCTCAGAATGAGATGCCGCAGTCAGAGGCATAACTCTCCTCTTTAACACAATTTTAGAATGAGGAATTATTTTCTGAAGAGATGAGAAGATGTCATGGTGTAGTGATTCAGCATAAACTCTAAGTACATACTGTTAAACAGTGGTAGTTCAGTGCAAACTTCCTAGCCTTTCTTCTCTTGAACCTTCCAGTATGCTGCTAACACAGACTTGGTAGGCAAGGCAATGAGGGATTTAACTTACACTTTCTTGCATCTGTAAGATTTTTCTAGTTAATTCAATTTTTGTGCACAGGATATGTTGTTATCTAGCATTTGCATCTATGAATAGTTAGCTTTTTTTTTCAAAGAAATCCTACAGTATTAAACTAAAATAAACAAAATACAACAACTCAATTTCATTTAATCAGTGGTAAGTGGTTTTGATCCTTTACATGAACAAAACTACTTTTCATAAGTGATTTTTAAAGATTATTGCAAATGTGGAGAGAATATTTATCATGAAGTGGATGTTTCTTGGGAGGAGAGAGAGAGAGATAAAAAATAATAGTGTGTGAAAGTGCCTGCGTGAATGCTACAGCATTTCATGTTCTCCAGATCTTCCTAGATGAGACTCCCTAGCTGCCCGCTCCAAACCAAGCCACCAAAACGGTTCTGAGGTTACATTTTGTTGAGTAAGGTTACCAGTGTGCACTTTAGAGGTGGCACATCATCCTCTCTCTTTCCTCGAACAGTGCAACACCTGTGTCACAGCTTGATTTAAGACAAGTCCCAGTAACCGAGCGATGAGAGCTACGGGAGCCACTGAGAGGAAAGGTGCAGGACTGGGGGTTTGCAGAGCAGCAAAGGTGCTCCTCATCCCTGCTCCCTCACACACCTCTCTCAGATCTGGTTTCGGTAGCCTTGCTTCAGCTACCTGTGCTTTGGTGTATAACCAGGGTAGGATGCTCTCCTCCTAATGCTTCGGAATCTGGAGATGGAAATCTCCCCAAGTGACCCCAGTGGCCTTACTCTCCTCTCTACACCTGCGAGGTAGGGAAATAAAAACAAGCAGTGGTTGGAAATGGAAACTATTTAATCTGTCCTCCTCCTCACTGCTCCACACGCTCTCCGAAGATGAGTCCTTCCTACTCTTCCTCCACAAGCAGGTCCTCAGGACACAACCTCCAAGATGGGCGCTTGAGCAGTGTTGCGCAGTGTCGCGGGGAGGAGGTTTCCTTCTTCCCTCTCCCTGCTCCTTCTTCCCTCTCCTCACTGCTCCCCAGGGCCATAGGAGAGGAGACCCCCATAGGGAGGAAGGAACCTCCAGCCCAGGATGCCATTTCAGGAGGGCAGCGGCACCCCCATCCCTTCAGGGCTTAGGAGGACGTGGCCATCATCGCTGCCATCATGGGGTGTGACCTTCCACACCCCAACACGCACATGCACACGCACGCACCCTGACAAACACCCACACGTGCACCCCACAACACAGAGCCCTCCTACAGCCCACATGCACGCTCCCTCTGCCAAGCACACCGCAACAGCCCCACAGATACACCCTCCACCCTGCACCGCACACCACCACCTCAGCACCGCACGCACACACACACACCCCCACACCAGCACCTCAGCACCACACGCACACCCACACACACCACCTCAGCACCGCACGCACACACACGCCCACACACAACCACCCGACGTCGCTACTGCCGCTCCCCGGCTCACACCCCCCCCCACGTACACGTACGCACACATATGTACACACACACACATATGTACACACACACACATATGTACACACACACACACATATGTACACACNCACCACCACCTCAGCACCGCACGCACACCCCCACACCAACACCTCAGCACCACACGCACACCCACACACACCACCTCAGCACCGCACGCACACACACACGCACGCACATATACACACATACACACACATCCACCCCTCGGCGCGGCGCATGCGCAGGCGCGGCGCGGAGCTGTCCGAGTGCTGAATTTATAGCGCGTCGCGTGGCCGCCCGCCTCATTCCGGCACAGGCGCCGGGGCGGCCGCGGCGCGCCGCGGCAGGGCGAGGGAACGAGGGGAACCAAACCGAAAAGAAAAGGGAAAGATCCGCCCAGTAGCCACCACCAGCACTCACACATACTCTTTTCAAAAGCAAAAGGGGAATCAAGCACACCGACCGCAGACTTCTCTCAGCGCTGTTTGCTTTTGCACAGCGCTCTTGGGGTAGTAGGGTGTCCTCTCCTTCTTCTTTCCTTTTTTTATTTTTTATTTTTTTTTTTCCTCCATCGTCCAGTAAGAGCGAGGCAGGGGGGACAGATGCTCTGCCTGTGCCGTGCTGGCTGCTGGAGATGAGCCTAGGCTTGACCTGACCATGATTCCGAGGACTGGCCCCTCTCCTCTACCCCCAGCCTGTAGACATCCAGATCTTCTTTTCCTGCCACTCCAGAGATACGAATTATTGCCGAATTCGGGAATCTAGACAGCACCAGCATACTTTTTTTTCTTTTCTTATTCTTCTTACTTTTTCCTTTTTTTTTTTTTTTTTTCCTGCATCTCTCTGGAATTGTTTCTGGGATATTTTCCAAATCGTCACAGAAAGCAGGAGGAATGAACCGTCAGCTAGTGAAAATTTTGACAACCTTGTTTGCATTTTTCTTTGAGACAAACCACTTCAGGTAGGTGATACAACTCTATCTGGTGATATTTATCAAGAGGTTTGGGAACCATAGCTGTAGAGAAGCAGCATCACGTTAACCTCATTTCTTTGCTATATTTGAGAGTATTTCATGTTCATGTCATATAAGCTGTCCCTTTTACACTCGGAGAGATTCGTTGCTTGGTAACAAACACAAAAAAAATCTCAAGTTTGGGTAATCTGTTTTCCATTTCTCTGATTCCAAAATATGCCTTTTCACTGAATATTAATATAGCTTTTTTTTTTTTTCTCAATTAAATTTATTCTCTCTGTTCCTACTGAAGGTTATTTAGGAAGTTGCTCGGATTCCCTGCTCTTTGAGCTTTGGGAATGATTGAACCAGTTTTGTCGGGAATGTAATTACTTGAAATTAGGGAGTCCTCTGATTTTGGGAACCCCGTGGATCAGACCAGGATTTATACTCACTTAAAGTATCAGTACATGTCAGTGTTATTTACTTTCCTTTTCTTTTTCTTTTTTTAATTTGATGAAATGTTCCTTCAATTATTGACTTTACATAAAGCAAACAGTTTGGACTAAATAACAAAAGCATTGTTTCAGATGAGTTTCATTACTATATTGTGTGGGATTGTATATCGATATGTACATGTATGTAAAGTGTATTTGTATGTGTAATGATATGTGTACAATGCCAGAGTGAAATAGTGCTTATATTCACAAGTTTGGAATCCCCACACAACTCATAACTAGTGAGTTTCAAATTAAAAGAGAAGTAATTTGTATTGGACCATCCCAAGTAAATGTAATAGTTGTTTTCCAGTTTTTATTATTTTCACATGAATATCTGTACTGTCTATATGCAGAATATATCTTATTACATAGTAAAAAATTAAAGGTATTGTCATGGTATCTTGTCATTGACAAAAGCAAAAAGAAGCAACCAGCCCCTCTAAATTGTACCTAAAGATGGGGGATCACATTATAGAATTTTACTATTACATTGCATTTTAACATTTTTGATGCTTTTATAAAAGAATTAAGCATCTGACATTTGCTTTGAATTTCATTTAATCACCTGTATATCTAATTTGTTTATGCTTACGCATTGATGCACACACATGCCCATGCACATGCACGCACACAGACACACATAGAGTAATACTAAAACAGAAGAGCAAGAAATACTCCTGAACCTCAGTGGTTCCCATTGGGCAAATATTTTAACAGAGCAGTGATGCAAAGACACAGTGATAAAATTACGTTCAATAGGCACAGTGATGATAGAATTACTTTTAATATAGATAAAAGATTATGTTGAAAGGTAAAACAGTAAAACTGGCTCCTCATATATCAATATAATGAAGTTCTTGATGAAATCTAAGACCCTGCATACCAAATATGTTCATTTCATTTACCTAGAGAGCAATCTAGGAAAACCCCCACATTCTTTCTCTGTAATACCTAATGTGTTTGCAGTAGCTAACATGCTATATGCACAAACCCATTGCATGGTGTGAGAAGTTTACTCTAAAAACCTGAAAACAGAGATATGTTTTAAGAACATGTATACAAATACCAGCTAAAGACAATAAAGATTATTTTCGTTATGTGATGTTCATTATTAAAAGATCAGATGCGGCTGATTCTGGAAACCTGTTCACACAGTTGGTGAAGAATCCAGACTTTGACTCACATAAAAGTTTTATCTTCTCTGGGTGGCATTTGTAAAGAACACCACTCCATATCCCTCTCCTTCCCCAAATTAACAAAATCAGTAATTTTTACATTTGCTTGGTGAGTTCTATCTGCCATTGCCTGAAAGTTTAAGGGCATCTTAGATCTGGTTTCTAATAAGTATAGTTTGAAGAGCAGACACAAAAATAAGCAACCATATGACATAGGATGTCAAAGTCCCTATAAGATTGCTTTACACTTTAAGATAAAGTGTAAACTAAATCTTCTAATATTCTATATAATGTATTTCTTTTTCAAGATGAGTTTTTCTGAATAGTAAAATGTGGTCTGTGTCTACTACTTGAAGCATTTTTTTATTTCTAATAAAAATTTTCTAATGAAAAATAGGCAATTTTCTATACAAATATTTATTATTACATTCACTGAAAAAAGATCATTTTACTTAAAATGTTTTAATTTCCCCATGAATTGAAGGTGATGCAAGCTAAATAGTAGCTAATGGTGGCTAATAATTTATTTAGGACGACTTTCTGTAAAGAACATGATTCAAGATCTGGAAAATCCCCCTCACAGACCCTGTCTCCTTCAGATTTTTTGGACAAATTGATGGGAAGGACATCGGGGTATGATGCTAGAATCAGACCAAATTTTAAAGGTAAGTTTCTTTAAGATGGTTGATAAATTAATTCTTAACCTATTAGATAAATAATGGTTTTGAGAGTTCTACCTCCGAGTTCTGGTTCTATTTTCTGTAACATCTGGTATGATAGATTCATGAAGATCAGTTGTTTCATGGGAAGAACTGAGAGCAGTGTAGGTAATAAGGGTTTAGAGCTTTAGAGTCTTTTTTTCTCAAATTTATATGTGCATAGTAATAATGTTTAGTTAGACGTTGTTTCTGAAGACCTTCAGATTTATAGAGGATTCCAGATTCCACACTAAAAGCAATTGAAATGACTGGTTTCTGAAATTTTTAAGCCATGCAGACTGCTTACTCAACACTTCAGTGCTGAAGTGCAGTTTTCTTTAAAGCAGTCTCTAAATGAAAGATATTACATTCTGCTAGAAGTAAAGCCTTTTCACCTACAAAGAGCAGGTAGGAGAGGTTAGTCATACAGCAGACTTTACCCCGCTAATACTAAGTGATAAGGACCAAATTCTTAGGACTGCCATGCACTCATAAAAACATTCTGCTTACACCTTTGAAGACTTCCTTTTTCTGTCCCGTAGCCTGGCCTAAGGGCGCAAGGAGTCATCCCAGTGCCTCCAATGCAAGCAAGCCTGTAGATTGGAGCCTTCTTTCTCAACCATTACTATTTGGGGCAAATTTCCATTGCTGTCATCCTTTAAACTCCTGTGGAAGAATATTTTGTGGTTTCAGGGGAAAAGAACTTGCAGAGAAGTGTTCACTGTAAATATTTGGAAGTTTGGGAGAGCTCTATAGTTCCATCAAAACTTACTCTTTTATGTCAATTCAAAGTTCAGAAAGCAGTCTTACTTTGAAAAAGAATAAAGTATTTCCTTCCCCAACATATCCAATGCCATTTTACATTTGCGTTCATATCTATTGGTTTTGTTGGCCAAAACTACATTTTTTTAATATATTGACCCTTGTTAGTTGGGCGATGGAAGTTGATAATATGGGGGGAACAAATGACATATTACTTTAGCTTGTGAATACAACTGGTAGGAAACAAGGAGCTCACACGCCAATGAGTATTTAATTAAATTCCCAGTCATTTTCTTCTTTCAGTTCCACATATCAGATATCCAAATTTGGAACAAAGTGTCTTTTTTGACTGATTATAATGCATAAATGAGGAGGAACTTAGTATGGCTTTCACATCAAAATATTCGAAAGCTGACAAAGTAAAAAAAAATAAAAAAGCCTTCAGTCAAGTAACCCTAAAATATTAAATTTAGAATAGTTTTTAAAGTGCTTTTTACTTCCCCGATTGGAACTAAGATTAGTTATTGTAAAAAAATATTGCATTAGGCTCTCACATTCATTTTTTGCACTTGTATGAGTATCAGTGAAGTTTTTGTGAATACAAATGAAGGCAGAAATTGTTCTGCATTAAGCAAGGTACCATTCATCAAAGATTTCATCTTCCTGTGCTTTATATGTGACGGACAATAAAAGAAGTCTGCTTCATCCCTTGTAGCTCAAAGAAAACTAGGCAATGTAGTGGTCCTTGTATATATGAAAGCATAAAGATAGCTCCTTTATTGCTCTCCAGAGCATGTCTAAAACCATTTTGTGAAAAAGGCAGAAGACAGATTTATATTTTGTTCATCTAATGCTCAGGTGGGCAGAGCAGAGACCGTGTGCATGGTGCTGCACTACTGAACTACTACACATGCTGAATCACTTGACAGACATTGCTCGGCTCTAAGTCTCACGGCTTTTTCTTGCTTCCAGCATGAAGCCTCTACCTGATGACACCCACGAGACCTCAATGGGGATGAATCTGACATTTCTTTTTTTGCCTTTTTAAGAAATCACCTTCAAGAGCAGCAGTTTGAAATGATAAACATTTTTTTTCCCCAGAATTTTGTATTTCTGAACTTTCTCTGAGCTCTCCGTACTGTGGCAAAGGTTTTAGAGGGTTCCTTGTGCCCCTCCGTAGGGTATTTTGCATCTTAGAGTTCTAAAATAGACAGTTAAGACACGTGGTTTGGAACTTCACACCAATGAAAACTTTATTAGTCGATAATCATTCTTATTAGTCATTATTGTACATATTCCATGATCTAGTTGCCTGAGTCTTATTAATTATTTTTTTTTAAATAGAAAGTACTGTTGTTTTATATAATATTTTCTATTTTCTTTTAAAGAATAATAACTGTAGATGCAAATAGATGTTAGTGAACTTATCTTGCACAGAATTAAGTATTATGAGGATTTTTTTGCACTGAGACTTTGTTGCAGCCATAAGACAAATTGTTTCATTTTATAATACTTTTTAATCTGTTCAAGATCTTTTTGGGTTATATGGTTTATTGAACAACATTGATTGATAGTCTAAATCATATAACTGTATTGACAGATAAAATGTTAAATGATTACTTGATTTATAGCATTCTTTTGTGTTTTTAAACAATATATTGAAGATTTTTTTGAATGTAAAAGATGTCTAAAGGAAGAATGCCTTAAAATAAGGATGCACTATATGTTTTTGAATAGTTTTAAATTAATATAAGACATTGTGGATCAAGATACCTGGGACGCCACTCATTTGTCTAACTTTTCCTCTTTCAAATTGTTTATATTGGTTTACCCTAGGCCACCATAGGCATTTTAAAATATACAGAAAAAAAATTTAATGTTCCTGAAAAAACAAATGGATAGACTGCATTGTTTAATATCACTGATTACAAAATAATGATATATATATTTTTTTATTCTTTATTATTGAGAAACAGCAACTCTTTGATTAGTTTTTAAAACAAAGGTAACACGTTTTAAAAAGAGAGGAAAATATTACTGGGACATTGTGTTTTATTCAGATAAACACATTTCATCATTAGTTACTACTTTTTACTAACTGGCTACTGTGAATTAGGAAATTAAGGAAAATAGGTGAAAATAGGTGAAAACAACAGGTGAATGTTTAGACATCAGGAAATTAGTGCTTAGCTCTTTTTTTTTTACAGCAGTGCTGTACACTAGAAGTCCTTTCTTTTGGTGTCTTATAAGATCATTTCAAAAGCAGAGAGGAAGATTTCTGGTTCTTGTTGGTACAATAAGTGATGAAACACCACCAGATGTTGTGACACTGCCTCCCTGATGGATAGCTGGAGAGAAGCACAGAGTGGCAGCTCTCAGAATAGCCTTGCTTTTAACTACTTACTGAGAGATATTTAATGGAGACTTTTTTCATCTTACACTTGTCTTTTATTGAAGTTGAATTGCCTAATAATTTACGTAAGGGCATGGAGGAGAATACTTTTAAATGTAAATACAAAGACTACAATCAAATACTAATTGCAGTCCCTGAGAATCCTTCTGTTGACAGGAAAAAATCAATTGGGGTCCTATGAGTTGATAGACCATTTCTTTTTTAGTTAAAACATCAGTTAAACCTGTTTGCTGTCCTTTTTTTTTCTCTTAATAACAATACCCCCATTCTAAAAAAAGAATTTAAAAAAGAGAGAGAGAGATCAGACTGATGAAGGTTGTTACTTTCTCTGTTACTCACTTTTTTTTTTTCAGCAAAAACCTAATGACAGTGTAGGGCATTTGTGTTATAACACTAGCCAAGGACATTCTTTCTAGCTTGTAGAAATCAGAGATGGTGAAATGATATCACAGATTACACTTACCTAAGGCACTCTCAAGAGCGCTGTGATGTGCACTGCTGTGATGTAATGATATACTCTATGACTTAATCACAGTGTGAAACGAAGGGGTGATGGAAGGTCAGCTTGATTTAAAATTTCTAGAAGTTGTTGATCTTATAGATGACTAAATCATTTACACTTTTTAACATCTTCATCTCCTAAAACCATTTAAGGCATAAATATAAGCTAGAACTAATCAGATACAAAACAAAGAAACAAACAATCAAAAAACTAAAAAACCACAACTATTTATCTGCGAAAATTACTATGTTCCTTATGTCAAATACATTAAGAAATGTGTTGACTGTCATACTCTTGAAAGAAAGTAGGAAAGTTTGACTCCCAAATACTCCAGATATGCGTTATCCTTTGGCCTGGAAAAAATTACTGGTGAAGATGATTGTGATTCTCTTTTGTACTGAATTTCATTCTATATTTTAAAGGACTTTCCTTTTCCACTTACTTAGTTATTATTTTCTAAGGAATATTTTGATTTTTATACTGTCAAATGTAGGTGTCAAGCAACAATTCTCGTTAATGTTGCCTTCATTATTGGACATTGCAATGCAGTTCCTACCTATGCCGAACTAACTTGTTCAAAAGCTGTTGTTTCTGAGCTCAGTGAAGTCTTGTTGGAGGAATGCATTTTGTGCATTGGTTGTAGTTGTAAAAGATCAATCTGTGATTGTAGTGGTGCAATGTCATTTTCATGGCAAACCAGTGGGTTTACATCTGAATAATAAACACATGGGTTGAATCATTTCCTGAAAATTAGCCTGACAACTGTTACAGGAAATGGCTTATGCACTTTAATACTTTAACTCCTTGGCACCAAGAGTCATATTTTCCCTTATGTCCACCCCATTGTTTATTTATTTTGTCCATCATGAACTGACCAGCACTGAAGTGCTAAAAAAAAAAAAAAAAAAGCCTGAATGAAAACCATGGTATCACATTTAAAGATGAAAAAAAAATGGTATCACTTTTGATACCAAAAAAAACCCCAAAAAACAAAAGCCAAAAAAAACCCCAAATNAAAAAAAAAAAAACCCAAAAAACAAAAGCCAAAAAAACCCCAAAACGTCTTCTATATATGCACTAAGAAGATACTTGGTCTGCAAGTGTCTACTAAACCTAACAGGTAAATATTTGCCAGAAAAAATACCCCAATCTCTAAACACAAATATAAGTTACAAAGTACACACAGTGTAGTGTGGACCTGGAGAGTTGTATCCTCCATTCCTTTCCGTGACCAACTTCAGCAGCTAACAACCATTGGCTATGAAGTGAGATGCAGCAAGAGTATCCCAGACTGGGTAATTTCCCAATGCAGTTTGCAACTCAGTCGACCTACATCCAATAGAGAAGCAAATCTCGTCAAGGCAAAGCACGAAGTTGCAAGGAAGCAATAGGCATGGGTGCACTCACATCATAGTTTGTGTGCTGAAGATTCCTTGCTGGAAGAGGGAAGCTACCTTTACAGCTGGAAGAGGGAAGTTACCTCTTTAACTGCATGAATATATCCAAAGAAATTCTATTCATCCCCTACTACAGTCATGCACGTTTTCATGCACAAACTTCTCTACTGCACTTGTGGAAAGAATCTTTTAACTGTCATTCTTTCAAAATTCCTGATAAAGCTGGCTGTGGAACCTATTACAGAATCACAGAATGGCTGAGGTTGGAAAGGACCTCTAGAGATCACCTAGTCCAACCCCCTTGCTCCAGCAGGGACACCTAGAGCATGTGGCATAGGGTGGCATCCAGACGGATTTTGAATATCTCCAAAGCAGGAGAGTCTACAGCCTCTCTGGGCAGCCTGTTCCAGGGCTCAGTCACCTTCATAGGAAAGAAGTTCTTCCTCATATGCACATGAAACTTGCTGTGTTTCATCATTGCTGTGGTCTTTTCTTTTTTACTTCCAGGTTCTTATCTATTTTCCCACTTCTGTATGTGCTCATTCACCCCTGATACCCCATGGTTCTCCTTCCTGAGAGGTTGAAAGAACAGCAGCCACTCATGAAGGCTTCGGTTTATCTTATTTCATTATTTCAGCTGTTTTCTTAGTTTACCCTGTATATATCATTTCTTCCTGAGAAGTGGAGAGATAAAGTTCATTCTAAGGAAACACTCTGGCAAGAAGGTCTGAGAGTGTTAGTTCTTTCCCTAGTCCATTTTATACAGAGAAACTCATATAATGTATTTTTTGGCACCGGCAATATATTTCTTTCTATTTTTCTTTGCTTTCAGTTTCTTCTCCAGGTGGCTGGGGAAGTTGCATGGGTTGCAGTTAGGTTATGCGTAAACTTCTGCGTAAAAGAAAGCTCAAGCAGACCCCCTGACTATCTATATTGCTCAACTGTTTGCTCATCTGTTCTCAAGTTTCCTGCAGCCCTCCAGAAGAAGTCAGGAAGAGTGCAAGCACTCAGAGGTATGAAGGCAAGACAATGCCGCCTGACTTTGAGACCGTGGATCTGTCCCTGGTCTTCTTTTACTTAAAAGGATAGCCATGGTGATCTTATCATACTGGCATATTGCCTTTCTTGAGAATCAGTGATTTAATTAAGAGATATCAATGGATTTGACAGTTGTCATGGAATACTGGTCTTCTGCTGAATAAACGGCATTTTGCATTCCTTTGGTCTGAGGCAGGCATAAAAAATCCTAGAAAAGATTTTCTGTTTGATTTTTCTGAACATTTTTGTTACTGACTGCAAAGTTGGCTATGCATTAGAAGAATAGACTGAAATTTTTGTTTGCTCCTTCAAAATCAGGTTATGTATGTTGATTTGGAGGAGAATATTTTGAGCTGTGGATCCTGAACGAGATACCTAAACTTTACTGAGAAGCAGGATTTCAGAAGGGATTCCAATGAGCCCATTGCTCATTATTTTCTGTCTGCAAATGGTACTTCACCACCATGCTCTGCCCATGGACTGTATAAGATCTTTGAAATTCCTCCACAGAGACCTGGATGTTTACGCACCCAAATGTCCGACACTGCAGCTGCTTCTGCCTGTTATGGGACCAAGCTCTTTATAGGCTACAGTAAGCAGCCGGGTGTCTCGAGAAGCACTGTAGTGGTAGGATGCTGTCCTCTGAAAGCAAATAATGTCTATTTGTATATACCTCTATTTCTATATTTGCCTCTCCACATCCCAGGAAATGTGCAGAAGCAACTGGGCACATCTGAGACTAGCTGAGTTGTAGGAACTTTCCCTTAGAGAATAGTAATTGATATTCAATTGATACACACTGCATTAAGAAATTTGTTCTTCTTCCATCCCAGGAGCATGTCTCTGTGTTATCTCTGTTGCTCTTGTACTTGGGGAAATACAGTTGAGTAGAGACAGTTTTCCTTAAACTAACATAGTTAGTCAGGGAAAACCTTGGATTAAAACTTCCCAGATCAATACTCATGTTAGCCTATCTCTAATGACTACATTCTCAATGTGTACTGTCTTTATATGTTCTTAGAGAACAACTAAAACCGCCTTATCAGGACTGTTCTTTCTTCTTGTGCTGTTTAGCATACCAAATACAGAATTAGTCCTAATAGTAAATAAAATAACAGAGAACGTTTATATCACAAATATTGATTTAAAGGTTCAAAATTAAAGCAGCAACTTACTCCGTTGAAGAGAGGGGTGTGGATTGCGTACATTGGGCCAAACCAGTGAATATTGCCTATTGTCTGTGCGTAAAATCATGCACATACATATGTCCAAGCTGAAATGCACATGCAGCCACACCAGATAAGTGTTTCAGACTGCAGGAATTTTCTTTTTCAGGCATTAATATCGCATCAGACGTAGCAGTCAGAGGTGTTAAAAGCCTTTGGTCAGGCTAGCTAAAATAGTCATCCTAAAAATAAGCATCTAGGAGAATTTTTCAGCTGTTTGACTTCATATCTCTACAAATGTTATTTTTGACACTTTTGAGGTGTGTTATATGTAGCACAAAGCACACATAATCTTTACTATTTAATTTTTTCTGTAGGAGAAAAGCATAGTGGCCTTATTTAAAGTTCTAAATTATTATGGTCAAATCCTGCCACATCTATTTGGACCCATTAGTTCCTTAATGTGAATGTAGTCTCATATGGATGACTTTGTAGGAGAGTCCTGCTCCACAGGACTGCTGGGGTAGAACAGGCTGCTTTATGTCAGCAGAGGCTTGCGTCTATGTGAAAGCCACGTCATGCACCTTTCAGCAATGCAGTGAGCATCCTGCATCAGAGAGTGGATTATTTCCTTACAGCAGGTAACATGGTATAGATTGAAAGGAAAAAAAAAATTTATCAGATGCTGATTTTAGTTTATAAGATGGTCCCTTTCCAGTCTGGAGAAGGATTCTATTCCCTCTCACTGTTCCCAGCCATTTTATTTAAAGGAAGAATTGATGGCTGCTAAATTGCTGATGAAAGAGACAGAGAAGTGCTTTAAGGGAGACTTGCAGTTAAAAGATGTAGATGTAGATCCCCTTTGGGATCTACAGGATGTGAGAAACTGTACAAGATATTCCCAGAGGGAAAAGGAATCTTTCCTGCTAAGGGGAGGGGATAGGAGGCTGAGTTAAATATACATCACAGATGATGGGATCATTGAAGCTGGGAGTCAGGAGGGTGGAATAAATTTCAAAGCTATATTTTGCATAGATTCTATGGAAATGACTTGAACTATAAGGAAGTCAAAAATAGGAATCTCCAAATAGCCAAAAGTTTTAAAAATAGTAGGAAACTTTTCAGTGTGAGTTGTGGTGGATATATGACTGACTAATTGCAAATGTCATCTAGTTCTGTTGTCATCTACCCTTACGTCTGAGCTATACCATTAGTCTAAACCCCATTGTTCATCTCTGCCCCATATATCATTTGATGTATAATTCTCCAGCAGCCATAAATCAACTCCAGTCAGCAATACTAGTCAGGCAAACTGTTCTTTTTCTTGAATGTCTGCATATGCTTTCTGACAGTAAAGGAAGGAAGAATATGAAGATGTTAAAGGAAAGGCCGGTAGAACTGCAAAATAAAGGAGATGTCCAAGGCCTGGAGGAAAAACAAAGAGTTAAAACAGATTCTGACACCAGACCAAGCTCTGTATTTGAGATTGTGCTTATTGATATTATAACAGAGCTACTATGAATTTTTGTGTACAAGATCAGATTCACAGAGAAGGTTCAAAAAAAAAAAGAGGAAAAGGAATAAAACATCAGTTAGTCTTTTTTTTTAAAATATATTTTTAAGGCAAGAGTGTAGAGCAGAAGGCTGTAACAGTTCATTCTGGTTGAAAATGAAAAATGAGGCTTAAACCAGGTCAACAGAATTACAATATTATTATTAATCCCCCTTTTTTTAAGTAAGCATATTTTCCCTTTTTCCTTGTCTTTTCAGCACCTATTTTTTACCTTGTGGTTCCGTATGGTCTTAGATGAGCTGGCTACACTGAATTCATAAATTTTATTAAGAACAAGATTACCCAGGAGGAGTTTGACCCTATGCTGGCGTGCAGAATTCATGACTAGAGAGGCAATACCATCTTTTATTTAGCCATATTAAGGAGTGTCTGCACAGATTATGCACTTCACATGCTGATCAGCAGCAAATAGCTCTGTCCTCACCAGTGCGAAGCAGTTTCTCGGAATCTCGTGCAAGAGTGTATTTCCTCATACTCTATCTGATGGACGTAGGAAGAATTAAAGCACTTTTTCTGAATATTTTCAAAGTTAACGTAAGTACAATGAAACTTTGGGCTGAGGCTTCTGGTTCCTGTGAGAAATTTATGGATCTAAGATTTCTAAGCCACTGGTTTTCAATTTTATTTCCATGGGCTCATTTGCACATGCAAGGCTTTAGCTCTGGGACTAGCTGTGCTCTGTCATAAGTGTAGACTCCACACTAGTGTAGAAATGTCTGAACTACCTTTCAAGTAATTTGCTCAGAGCTGCTCTGCGCCACACCGAGATGACAGGGAGCTCAGCACAAGCTATAGTGCCTGAGGTTAATGGCCTCCAGTGAATTCCAGCCTGCTATGACTACACTGGTAGGAGCCCTCAAACTACCTATGTGAAAGCCAGCTCCAGTGAGTTTATACAATCCGTTGTGACTGCTACGGCTATATACGGCTATATATTCTTTGCAGACTAGTGCAGGTTAGTTGGGAAAATCAGGAGCATGTCAGCTGTTTAAAGAGCTTTTCGTTTCTCATCTCCTGGTTTGGGGAGCGAAATGAAATAGTACCTGATTTTTTTTCTCTTGTGCAGCGCCTACTAGATAACCAGGCTGCAAATATCCCCTTGCAGCCCAGAGCTGACAGTAATATATGTTTCTGTTATCAGCCTTAGCAGAAAGAAGCAAGGAAGAATGAACATGTCGTATGGACTATCCTATAATTCTAAGTGCACAGTGTTGTAGTCTGAGTCTTGTCTTGCTCTTCCAGTGCTGAGTTTATGGGCAAAGGCATTCATTCTTGAATGCCTTGTGTCAATCCAACAATTTTCACAAGCACTTTAAAGCACAAAAAAATGCCTCTTAGCAGGAATTCTCCTTCCATGAAGCGCTGATAGGATTTTACCGGCATGACTCCCATTACATTCAGCAATAGTCTCACAGCAGAAACCTCACATACCTCTTCAAAGCTTCTTTGCTTGCTGTTTGACCTGAGACTATGTCAATGTATATTTAGATGGCACTAGCTGTACTTATTGCAAAGATGCTTTGTTTCTATGTCTTATTCTGGTTCTAACAGTCCTTAGAGTATTTGTCTTGTTTGACTTGAAACACATTTTCTTGAAGAAAGGCCTTCAGTTTTTTAATTTGATATGCCCTTTCTATTATACTGTAAGGCTGGATTTTTGCTCAAATGTTTCTTGTAGTTATCACAGTGAAAGAAGCAACTTTTCATTTGGGAGAAAGGTTCTCTTGATGCCATTTTGTTTATTTATTTATTTTTTTGTTTGTGCTTATATGTGCATTTGTGAAAATAAGCAGTTGGAGTTAGAGAAAAAAAGATTTAAGACACTCATTTATCTATAATGCTTACCTGCTGATTCAATTCAGCGTAGCTCGTATCTCTCCCTCTGCTTTGGGCAGGGTATGTTGTTCAGAGAGCCTTTTCTAATCTATAGATACTATTGCAAATAAAAATCATTGCTTAAAAATCTCTCTCAGTTTCTTCATGGTATTTGGGCTCAGTGATATCGGTGGGAATGATAATCCTAAAAAGGGTTTAGACATCTAATATCTTTACAGGCATGGTACTGTCTCTTTAAATGCTTTTGTGCCTCTTCGCTGTATCCTGTTCATAAACATATACTGATACCACCGAATACTATTCTGAGTCCCAGATGCTACAGAGCATGCCCAAAACCATTGCTGAATTTTTACCAGTAGACATAGCGTGCTAAGCAAAATAAGTTATTATACATGACAGATGAACTTTTAGAGGATGTTTGTTTTAGCCTGATGAAGCAGAATAATAATTTGGCTTTTACTTGATTTTTTCCAGCAAATTGGATCAGTACAAAGTACCATACAATTACTGTATTTCAGAGGTCCTTGAGATCTCTGCCCTTGTGTTTGTTTGTTTTTTGCTTAATGGTACAATTGTCGTTGATGAGTAATAAAGGTGACGCAAGCATAATAATGACATAGTGGCTGTGGTGCAACGGATTTTTGGTGAATGCTTCTAAAGAAGAAGAGATTCTCTAATAGCCAGGGGAGGGACTCAGGGAGTCAGGCTGATGCACTCCACAGAACTTCCTTAAAAGAACTGAGTGAAAAGCATCACTCCCTAAAAAGAAAGGCCACCTTGATATTTAAGTCTTAAGGTGCCATTAATTTTGTCTCCTGTGACTGATACATATCCTTGGTGTTAGCACTCCAGTGAAATGATGATGTTTAAATGGAGGAAGACATTTTATTTTGCCCAAATGGCAAAAGGAAAGGGAAAGGGGGAAGAAGACCTCCAACTAATTATTTGTGATAAGGACTATATCTTTGTCCTGTTTTCTTACCTAAACCTCAAGCAAAATTATTAAATCATGTGAATTTTCTTACCGGAGGCTAGCCTGTGCATTATGGTAGACCCTAGAAAATTGAAAGCTGCATTACTTTAGGAGTAGCTACAGGATCCCCGCACCTCAAAAAAATTTTCACAGTGCATCAAAGTCTCCTTTCTCTCTCTGGCCCTCTTTCCACGGTCGCCAACCCCAGGACTGTCTCAGCTGCTTTTGACAGCACTTCTCTAGTCATTACTCTGCCTACCTCACTCTGGAGGGGGAGAAAGCTAGAAGGATAAATAACTTGTTCCTGCCCAATGACCATGGCCGTGACTAATGACCTGTGTCCCCCATGGTAGTTCAGCTCTGCTGCCTGACTTACAGGGATATGCCTGCAGCCACGAAGAGATAGTCTGACAAGCTCTTGAAGTCATAATTCAGGTACCTGTAGTACTGCAACTGCAAAGGCAGAGTCCTCCATGGGGGTCAGCTTTGTTTCAGGCCTCATGAGGGCTATCCTGGATTTTGAAGGCTGCTCGAGTTTGTTGAGAAGAAATGGTTGTTAAGATCTCAGTTGCCTCTGGCAATTCGAAATAAGCCTCTAGCAAGCTCTGCTGCTCTCCCCTGCTGTGCTGGTTTCTGCATGGGTCTTCCTTCTGCCCTTCCCTCCCTCATTTAAAGTGGGCTTGAAATCACCACGAGGGCATGCCCAGACCTTGGTGGCAATGCCATCTCCTCACTTTGCCCTTTCGTCTTGTTCACTGGATCCCTACACTCAGACTGGATTGATTTTACTCTTGTGACACAGTCCTGATGTCACGGGACTGGTCCCCGGCATACAGAAAGTAGGAAAGTTCAGTTCATCTTTCTCCTGCGTCTAATGAACTAAGAAGTAAACTATCCCAGATGATGGGAAACCTTGTTCTATGGGCACATAGGCCAAAGTTAGAAGGTAGACTAAAAATACTACACATACAGAAGGACACAAGATTTGCACACAGATCTGTAAATGTCCGGCCAATATTATCACATTCATTGCATAAGCTTTCTGTTTCATTATTTTCTTACATACCTTTCTATTTTGCCAAGTCCTGTGTGTGCGTATGTGTGTGTGCTCATGTCTACTGTATTTCTGCTGGCCTTACAAAATCACTTAATAAATACACATATCAAGGAAAATTGACAAATGCACAGGAATCATTTTAAACCCATTATATGATTATAATGCATATATTACCTATAAGCGAGGAGTCTGGAAACTGCACCTTGGAACATGCAGAGTGTGGATGAATGTGGGAATATAGATATAAGTAGTCACAACATGGATGTTCTCCAGGACAAGAGTGCAAGTACGACTTGACATGAGCCCATCAAACGAAGAAAGCTTTGAGGTTACGTGTTATCAATACCAGAGGAGATCCAGCAAAAGCTACTGACAGAGTTAACAGCTGGAAAAGACTCCGTGCGCTTCGGTGCGCCTGGGAGGAACTCCCTCCTGTTCCTCCCNGCCCATCAAACGAAGAAAGCTTTGAGGTTACGTGTTATCAATACCAGAGGAGATCCAGCAAAAGCTGCTGACGGAGTTAACAGCTGGAAAAGGCTCCGTGTGCGTCTTCTGGCGCGCTCCGTTCAGCCTGGGAACTCCCTCCCGTTCCTCCCCCTCTCACAACTGCCAGCGAAAGAAGGACTCACTCTCCAGCCAGATGGTGTCACGATGGCAGCTGCACACCTTTGGTACAAGAATCATCAGGCAATGTGCCAGAGCATGTCCAGGGGAATATATTATAGGATATTCCGGGTTTCTTGCAGCCAGCTGATCAGGGGAGCGCTGAGGAGTTTCTGAAATTATTAAGTTCCCTCAAGTCACAGGAGGAGTATGGCACATTACAATGTCACATCTTTTTAGAAAGGATGTGTTTTGGAGACTTCTGTCAGCAGACAGACTGGGTTATCTAGGGAAGCAGTGGGAATGTAGTTGTAAGAGTATAAATGATATATTAGTTGTCTGACAGACAAATGGACACTGGTGTTCTGGTGGATCTGCACATTAACTACCTGCTTTCTTGGCCTATGTTATTTCAAGAAAAAAAATGGCCTTTTACCTCAGAGATAGCCTTGACTATCTTGAATGCAACTGAAAGACACCTGAACTGTTGGATCGTTGCATTCTATGTAACGAAAGCAAAACTAGTTGGCGTAAAAGGCATTGACTGTATAGTATACTTTGCTTAATTTTTTAGAGGTAATGTCAACTCTTTTGAGATTCTATTTTAGGCAGTAAAATCAAGTGTTTCCGTCGCTTTTGAAGAGTCTTAGATTATGTTCACAGGTCTCAGTTATACTTCATAGAAGTTTACAGCTTTCATCTGAAAAGCACAGTTAGGTTAGACAAATCTTGCAGAAGGCATATAAGTATGTGAAATATTTCTTAGGAAAAAAATGGCATGATGAGCCTTCTTTAAAGCACACTTCTGTCTTAAGATGTAACAAGTAAACAACCTCACCACCAGAATAACACCAACATTAAAAAAAATTTAAAAAAAAGGAATGAAAGTGTTGCAAAATCTGATGCTCAGTTAGTTACCTTTTTCCTCTCACAGGAAATTAATTCACCCATATTCCTAGTCATGTTTACAAACTTCATCACACACAGATTGACTTTAGCAGAAAATTGGTCTCTCTGCTCAGAATCTGTGAGTTACATGATCAGAGGTTAGTTTTTAAGATCTAGTGGTAAGTACCTTCTATTCTCATTTGCTTGTAAATCTCCCACTACGCTTTTGGTGTTTATAAAAAAAAAATATGGATAGAAAAGGAGCAATATCTCATCAGCAAATCCCTTTTAAGATAACTGAGAGTGAAAACCATGTGAATGGTTTCATGGGCAAGCCTTGGGTTTACTGAATTCTTGTACTCCTCAAAGTCTTTTAGTAGAAGGAAAGTAAAGGGTGTTATAAGATTGGATACAGAAATGCAGAAAGGCTTGCTTTGTTGTAAAATACAGTGGGCTAGCATTTAACTATTTAGCATTTAACTATGAACTGTTTAGCATATGCCTGTTTTGTGATAGCACCTTCCATAGTGTAACTAATCTTGTATAATTGGATTCAGTGGACACTGAAGAAAAACTTGTGGTGCTCATATATGCAGCTTTGCAGGACGGTGCTGTGAGAAAGGTGAAAGGGACACAGAAAAGGCTGCTGTCCTCAGTGCCTTCCTTGTCTCAGGCTTTCCTGGTGACACCAGCCTTCAGGACTCCCAAACCCTGGAAGCAGTGGGAGAGCCAGAGGCAATGAGGACGTCTGCCTGGCAGAGGATGAACAGGCCAGGGATGGCTTTAACAAAACAGATCTACATGAGTCCATGGGCCCTAGTGAGATTTGCCCATCAGTGCTGGGGAAGTCGGCCACTGTCACTTCCCCAGTTTGCAAGGCCACTCTCAGTTATCTTTGAAAAAAACAGAGCAGTTGATGTTGGATCTCCTCGGGACTGCAAGAAAGCAAATGTTATCCATACTTTCAAGAAACATAGGAAGGAGAATCCAAGGAACTATAGACCAGTCAGTCTCACCTCAATCCCTGGGAAGGTGATGGAGCAAATAATACTAGAAACCGTTTACAAACTCCTTAAGAGCAAGAAAACAACTGGGAGTAGTCAGCATGGATTTATGAAAGGAGAATCATGCTTAACCAACCTGATAGCCTTCTACAGTAAAATTCCTGGCTTGGTGAATGAAGACCCTCTCAGACAGAGGAATGGGTGGTGTTTATCTCAACTCTTGTAGGATTTTGATTCTGACTGCCATAACCTTCTCATGGACAAACTGATTAAGTACAGACTGTATGACAGTGAGGACAGTCAGATTGTAGAACAGGCTGTAGGAGAGTGAGGTTGACTGAAAACTGGCTGAACTGCTGGGCTGAAAAGATTCTGATCCCTTCATCCCTTCTGGGATGAAGTTCATCTGGAATCCAGTCACTAATGATTTACCCTAGGGGTGGATACTGAGTTTAAGGTCTTCATTAGTGACCTGAGTGACAGGACAGTGTGCCGTCTGATGACACATCTTGATGATGATGCAAAACATGCAAAATGATTGATACACCAGATGGTTGAGAGGGACCTTGACACTGGATAAATGAGAGAATGACCTTCATGAAGTTCAACAAAAGGAAATGACAGGCTCTGAACCTAGGGAGAAATAATCCCATATACTAGAAATAATCCAATATGCTGGAAAGTGGCTTTGCTAAAAAGGATCTGAGAGTTTTGGCCCAGCACCCTGTCCTTGTGATCAAGAAGGACAATGATATCCTGCCCTGTACTAGGAAAATTGTTGTCAGCAGGCTGAGGGAGGACATCTTCTCTCTCTGCTCTGCCCTGGTAAGGACACATTTGGACATCTACATCCAGTTCTGAGCTCCCTAGTATTACAGAGACATGGAGTTACTGGAGCAAGTCCGGTGCAGGACCATGAAGGTGATAAAGGGACTGGAGAATATGACATACAAGGAGCTGAGAGAGCTGGGGATGTTCCGTCTGGAGAAGAAAAGGTTCAGGATTATCTTATCAAATGTTATAAATATCTGATGGGATGATGTAAAGAGGATGGGGCCAGTCTCTTCTCAGCGTTCTCCACAGGATGTTTACAACAGAAATGACTTTGTGATTCTAAGTACTCAGGTTTAGAGAAAGATGATGCTCAAGCTCCCCAGCTGGTACAAATATCATCATGGAAAAACTATTTGTGATGTTCACTGAACTACACTGTGGTTTAAGAAAAGGAAAAAATATTGTTCTTTGGGAAGAGAATAGCAGATCGTTGGGCTTGCTTGTCACAATTGCTGCAAAACCAGACTTCCACAACAAATTTTGTTGGTTTGTAACAGCTTTATAAATAGACTACTTTTGTGGACTTTCTTTGCCAAAGAGAGCAAGTTTCCCTCCTGACATGTGTGCGTGTGTGGCATAGCACCCAGGAAGCCTGTTCTGGGCTACTGCATGCCACCAGACCCATTAATTTTTTTTTTTTTTTTTTAACAAAACAAATTATAATCTTTCTGATTTCAGATCCAGTGATGAAATCTGAGATTGGTGTTTATATATTTTTTTGAAATTTAATATTTAAAATAGTAATGGGAAATTTTTCATACATAATTTAAAATAGTAATGGGAAAGGAGAAGAAAAGGAGTATTTGATATTAAATGCTTGCTTCAACTTTTGCATCACTGAAATTCAGTCCTATAGCGTTAATCTATATTTGCTGATTTGTGATTCAGCTAGAAACCCCTGTTTATTTCATCACACCTAAAAGAATAGCAGGCTAATAGATAACAGATTAAATATTATGTTCCCATTCGCTGTGCTACACTTCAGTGACTGCTAAATATCAGCAAAGGAGGTGGGAGGGAAGAGATTATGCACAGCTGTCTAGCGAAAGCTGTGTCAGGTCAGAATAGATAGCGCTGAAAAACTTTTGTTACGGCGAAGCAGAGATCTCCATACCAGATTCAGAGAGCTGCTTGTCCAAGTTCCGTTTCCACTGGACTGGAGTCGATGTGAAAAGTGGCCCTTGCTGGAATTTCACTGGCGTGCCAGTGCATACAGAATGGAAGGTGCGTGGGGAGATAACCCTCCAATTGTAAAGATGAGCAGGAAGGCAGAGAGGGGAGGTTACAGCGCTGTGGCGAATTCCGTGCAGGTACTGTGGGTAAGGAAAGAATCGCTATATCCACACCTCAACACTTCTCATAAATCCTTAAAAGAAGGATCTACTTCTGTGTATTTATATAACGGCTTTTACTGAAACTACAGCAGTTACTGATGATATTTTTCTCTTGGTAGACATTTACATGTTTTTGCGGGGAGAACTCACTTTCTACTTGTTTTCAGCCACATCTGTACCAGATTGTATGGAGGCTGTGGGATCTGTGCCTTTGTTTCAATGTGTATTGCAACATTTTTATTGCATTCCACAGGTCCTCCAGTAAACGTTACTTGCAATATTTTTATCAACAGTTTTGGATCAGTCACAGAAACCACAATGGTAAGTGCTATGCTGCCACTGGCAAGAAAACAACAATACTTAATATATGTCATGAACGCAACCTGTCAATTTTTCTATTTATTGTTCAACTTGCAGGTCCTCCTGTAAATGTTACCTGCAACATATTTATCAACAGCTTTGGTTCAATAGCAGAAACTACAATGGTGAGTGGGACTGGCCATTGAAGCCATCTTGTGAAGGAGTGGGATGTGATGTAGAACAGAGAAGCTGTAGTTGCGGGGACAATAAGTTCTTAACTTACGAAAAATAAACCAGTTGAATTAAAATAAAAGAAACATAAAATAGCAATAGAGAGAGAGATGTAAGACTAAACTTGACTATCAAATCTTAAGACATAGCTGTAGTGACTGTACCACAGTCTGTAGCGACTGTGACGGCAGCCAACAGATAGATCCCAGGGGAACTTTCCCAGCTCTTTTGTAGCGTTGAAGATGCAGAATAATGGAGTTCAGCTTTGGGGATGCCTGTTAATGCTTACTTGGCATCTTGTGTGCATTTTGCACCACATACTGAATTACAGGGTTCTGCAGGCTATGCTGATGTAGATAACTTATCTCTCTTATTTAAAACTAACTAACTAATCCAGCTACTTCTCTGTGAATTGCATCCCATCAGTAACTCGGCCAAATGACCAAAAAATATAAGTATGAGGAGACCAGGGAATTTTGAGGGAAAAACATACTAGGAAATGATGGGATTCCAGAGGGCTGACAGTATTTTAACTAATTTCAAAGAACGCTCTCAGACAGTAAAAAAAGTGAAAAAATAGCAAATTCAGGATTTCCATTGTGATATTTAAAAATTTAAATGCTTTAATTCTCATTTCAATATGAGATTTTAATTTTTAAAATGCCTAATTTTAAGACAGGAGAAGTCAGAGATAAAACAGAAATGCTAATTCTGGTCCAATTATTCTTTGGGGGATGGGTTGGAAGCAAATTTTCATTGTTCCTTAAATTTTGCTAAGAAAATGAAAAAGAAACAATTTGAAATAATGCTGAGCTTTTTAAGCCTTTATTTCAAGCAATGAATCAGAAAAATCAACTACTTTTTCAAGCATGCATGACAACTGGTGTTAATCTTCCGAGCGTTTTTGGTGGCTTTCTCATAGTAAAAGCTTTTCTCAAGAAATGAAAATGATCAGGTATTAGCATGCAAGAAGTGAGCACATTCTGAAAGGGAACGAGTGACACATTCCAAGCTGTTTTTGGATTCTTCAAGTCTCTTTTGTGACAGAATAAACTAATAAAGGATGCTTGCCCTTGCACTGAATATATCATATTTTGTGAGACTTACGTGCATCCCCTCAGGAAAGGAGCTATGGACACTTATGAAGCAATTTCAAAGAGCTTTCACTAGTCTGGTGTATGAGGATTCCTACACATTGCAGAGGTCATTCTGTGTTTGCTGAAGCCAGAGGCAATAAAATTGCTTAGTATTTTAACTATGAACAGAGCTCTTGATAATTGCTAATGAGTTTGCTAGCTCTAAAAGGACTTAGGGTATACCAGAGGCTATTTCTTTATATCATGGGATAGATATTGCCTTGTGATCTTTGCTTTCTGAAGGAAGAGTGGATATTTAGCCTAATTTAAGTGTTTTATTTAGTATATATAAATATTTAATATAAATGTAATTTTAATTGTTGTTGCTATTTTAGAAAGAGGTCCCCAAGGAACACAAGTCCTTTACTCCTAAATATATATATTTTTAAGCCATGTAACTTAACATTTTTCAGAGATAAAACGCAAGCTGTAACTAGGACGAGTTGTTTTATTACTTAATGTGGGAAAGACACAGCTACAAAATATACAGCGATAAAGCAAACAACTTAATGCATTGAATACAAATCTGCAATCTTTTAAAATCATCTCAGTGAAAAAAATAAATTAAAGTTAAAATAACAGGAAAATAAATATATTTTGATGCAATTTATAATTTTTAACACAATATTTTCAGGTTTTTGGAAGACTTAATTCATTTTTCCTATTTAAAGGACATTTAAAAGACAGATATGAGTATAGCCCCTTTTCCTCAGCCATGTCTGTTGTCTGTCTTAGCTGTTAGAGACATCAGCATAGGTTTAAATAGAGAAAAACCTGCACGTCACTGGCTTTACAAGATGGCATTCAATGAAAATATTTGCACGACCTAATGCTGATTGCATTAATTAGACTCCTTCATTGCTTTGATTAAATCCCCTCATTGCATTTTACCGTCTATCAAATATGTTAATGTGTACCTTTCCGATGTTCATTAACACATTCTGCTGAAAACAGCTAAACATTCAAGTAGCTGAAAAACAAAGACCGTTGGCTTCCTTATTTTGCTTTGTTCATAATATTTCCCAAAACTGTGGAGAGTTCTCTTAGATGCTGTTCAATGGTTTGGTAATGATTTTATTAATGTTGTCACTTCTTTAATGAATGATATGACTAGTTTTAGGATGTTTTAAAACTGTTCAGAAAGGAAGATATCAGTTACTGTTCCACTTTTTGTTTGTTTTGAACTAGATAAAATTGTGTGGTAAAATGTTCTTGTGATAAAAAAACGAGTTCTGTTTGACTCCTAGGATTCACTTTTGCCTACAACATTGTCTTGATGGTTATGACATAAAACTAAAAGATTAATTTAAAACACTGGGCTGTAAGTCAAATATGGACATTCCTGTCTCAGAGGACAGGTATACCTACTGAAACGATATAGAGGTACTGAAGGCACATTTTTGGAATATAACTTTGAAAAGCTACAGTAGGTCATTGTAAGCTCTGGGAGATGAACACTTGCTTTGAAAAGTTCTCAGGGGGAGAAAAGAACAGGGTAATCAGGATTAATGTCCCAGTCCTACCAAAATCAATAAGTCATGTTCTCAATAGCTTTAACATGGGATTGCTTCTTTCCTCTGATTGGGCCTGACATCTGTGTCAGAGTCATCCTTTTGTGAAAGGCCGGCACGTTTCCTGTGTCCAGTGTATTTTCCTAAAAACTAAACTCTTCTGAGAGAATTAAAGCAGAATTTTTTGCTGGTTCTCTCCAAATAGACAAATTCCACACAGTCTTTCTGAGTTTTGTTGAGAGTTATTCTCAAAGAACTCAGAAAAAAATACATCCATAACAATCTTTCTTTATTATAATGCACCCATGGAACAATATCACATTTAATTATATTACTCTAACATATTAGAATGATGTATATTATACCAAAATAATAAAAATAGTAGATAAAAATAGTAAAAAAAGACCAGATTGGAGTCAAGATAGTGTCACAGGAAATTTTCTTTATTGATCCACTTCTCTTTCATTAAACTCCTAACTTGCAAAGAAAGAGTAAAATCTCTTCCTGAGTCACTTCACTGAGTAAAAAAAAATCCCATAAGCCAGTAAACTCTGTATCTATTTTTAGAAGCATTCACACATGCAGCATTCAGCAGAAAATTCTCTGTGCAGCCTCACTGTGGTTACGTATCACAGATGATAAATCTACATCAGGCTGGGCAGAATCCCAAAGAATTCAGAGGTTCAGTGTTCTTAATGACCAGAATTTTTTAGCTATCACCTGTAGGAGAAGCTAAGAGGAGTCTGTACATTGACAAGCTAATTGTTAATTTTAGAAATGACTTACTATGAGGACATTATTATTGTCATTATGCCCCCTAATCACTGAGTGATGCCATGCAGCAAATTCTTTACTCAGATAAATGGACCAAACTCTAGTTGCGTTTTAGGTGTTTACATTAGTAGAAAATTTTGTCATTCTTCTTAAAATTTTAGGAGCAATACAGCTTTGCTGTGGTTGGATGGGTGTTAGTATTTTCCCACTAGAAAAACATAAATAAGCTTGTTAGACTCTGATTCAGCAATTTATATGTATAGTTTTAATTACATCCGACAGTCCCACTGAAGACATTGGGGCCACCTTGAATATCTTTTAACACATGGTGACCAATTACTTTTCTGTTGTGCGCCCTTCATGACCTTGCAATTAAGCCACTGTATTCCAGTCAGTAATCATATTTAGGGTACAGAGAAGATGCAGTTTCCCTAGCAGGCCTCTCTATGCATCGGCTAAGTCTGCTGTTTGACTCAGGCATCTGACTCAACACCTGGGTGATTAAAGTCATTGGAGGGAAAGCTGGGAGGAAGATGAGTTCACAGAAAGAAAATAGCACTGAGGAGGGAAGAGGACTCCTCCATCCCTGTTGCTTCCAGAGTAGCTGCTGGCAGCCAAAAGGACGTAGCACTTTGCTGATGCCCTTAGCAGTTACCTTGGTGGATGCAGCATGGAGGTCCCTGACTTTGCCCAGTGTGAGGGGAATAGAATGATATTTCTCTCTAGATTCCTATATGACAAACTTGGTATATCTGTGTATCAGCTTCCTAAATCTTCAGAGAAATCTAATAAAGCTAATCAGGTAAATAGCCCTTGAGAGTGTTAGTATTACCCTGCTTTTTCAGCTTGAAAAGAGCTGATCATTCATATGAGTTGCCCCGAGCTATTGCCAGTAGCAGTACTGCAAGATGAGATCACAACTTTATGTCCATACTTCTCATTTAGATCTGTAGAACTGCCTGAAAGACTTTGTGAAGCAGATGTACTCATGCTAGGGTAGGAGTACAGTACTGCACTCTAACCACATTCGCCATGAGGAACTCGCAAAATACACACAGCCTGAGCAACGTGTTGTCATTCTCAGAAAAATGGCCTTTCTTTTTGTAAGAACACTACAATGATAGCGCAAGAAAAAGTAAATTTAAAATTCTACACCTGATTAGCTTCATGGTGTAAATGTACATTCCTCTTTGCTGCTTTTATGACAAGCAGAAGAAAGAAAAAGTAAGGATGGCTTTCAACTGTTCATGTTGTATTACTATCCACATTTACTCCCAAGTCTATAAACAAAGCCAACCAGACACAAGCTGAAGTGCTGCTTTGCTTCTACCAGCACTGCATGCAGAGAGAAAGCATTTCTAAGTGCATCAGTGTGATGGGTCTGATATGTTTATAAAGAGTTTGAAAATGAGAATATAAGCTTATTAGTATAACTAATGCTTTTGGTATAATATATGTCATAAGCAAGCTTATCTTTGAATAGGGATTTTTCAGACTTTTTTTTTGTTATCTAAATCATCAAAAGTTCATGAAGGCACACTTTTTTAGATCTCTCTAAAGGATTTTATGATTTGACTGATTTATGATTTCTGTATCATGAAAAAAAAACTTTACTTCCTATTTCAAAGAAAAATTAAGGGTAGTTGTGCAGCTAATTTTAGTACATCTATCAGCAATCTCTGATTACAGCTCCAGCACTCTTTTCTGAATTAAAATGCAGGATTACTCTTGAGACCACTACTAGGTCTGTCTCTCTGTGATTAGTAGCCATTTATGTTTTGACCCAGTAGCAAAACAAAAATGATAAAGAAGGCAGCAAAATCATGTTGCTATTAAGATTGTGACATATCATCCCAAAGGTTTCAAAAACATCTGTTTGGATGCACACTTTTAATATTAACCTACTGAATGAACTGGGAAGTACTGGTGCTTGGAGGGGCTTGTTCAATGGAGATTACCTGTTGCACAAACAGCTTACTGCATCTTTAATGAGGGTAGTAATACTTACTTGCTTTTCAAATATGATAAATTCTTTAGGAAATGCAATTGAATGTCCTAACTAAACACATGACAACTCATACATTTTCCAAGTTAAAAATACAATGCTGCCATTTTGAAGTAATATTGCTATCACAAAAGGAATTAGAAATGCAAAAGAGATGCACAGCTAACAAAATTATTTTGCTACCATATTCCTTCAGATAGTGTAATTTGTATAAATATTCTTGAATATTTTCCTTTTAGATGAAGAATAGGTGTATTTCTAAGAAAGCATAAATTTAGTAATTAAAAATATATATAACAATAGCAGGGAAATCTAGGGGAAGCAAAGTTTTTATTGGCTGACCGTGGAAATTTAGGATAAGGAGAACAAGTGTGATCACTTTTCCACTGCCTCCAGTGAGTTTTGGTTTAGACTCTAAAAGCTGTTTTTTCACACTCTCATTTAATAGCCAGTTCTTGACACAGTCTTAATGTTGGTTCTAAATGAACCTCTAAATAATTGCTGCCTTCCCAGTTGTGACTAACAGACCACTGAGCAGAAGAATGCAATTAAAATGATTTTAAAGGGATGCAGAGAGGGAGGAGTGAATGCAGGAACATACAGAGAAAAGCATACGGTGGACAGAACAAGGATATAAACAGTAAATAAGAAGTGATGATTTAATTTCTTGAGTAAAAATCTGGCTTTACTGGAATGAGCAACTATTCACGAGTACATTAGAAATAATCAATTTACATATTGTAAGCAATTTGTTTGAATTAGTAGTTTCACAGAATCTCTGTAGAAATGGTATATAGATAACAACAATTCTTTCTGATTTTCTAAGTACCTCTGTGTTAATCCATGACATTTGACAGAGAGTTATATTTAGTATCTCAGGTTGTAGTTAATATTTTCTTCATCGTAGAGGTAATTTCAATTTGGAAAATGTACCAGTTGCATTTGTTTGGTACTTACACTGCTTTAGTTTCAAAGGACAATTCTCACGTTCAAAGGATAACATATTGTTTGCTATAACCCTGGTACTATATGTAATCTAAAAAAAAGCATAAACAAAGCTAAAGCGGGGCCATTTTGGTAAGTGGCTTAGTAACCTTTATACATGGCATTTCTGTAGGACTACAGAGTGAACATTTTTTTGAGACAGCAGTGGAACGACTCACGTCTGGCATACAGCGAATATCCTGATGATTCCCTGGACCTGGATCCCTCTATGTTGGATTCTATTTGGAAGCCAGATTTATTCTTTGCCAATGAGAAGGGTGCAAACTTCCATGATGTCACAACAGACAACAAGTTGCTGAGGATTTCTAAGACTGGAAAAGTGTTGTACAGTATCAGGTAAATCTGACTGGTTTTTATTCTTCTTCCTTCTCATTTCCTTTAGTCCCTGTCTTTCTGCATATAGCCAGAATATAATTAACATACCTAATTTTTTATTGTCCCATGCGAACACCAGAAATGAGACTTAATCACATCAGCTACTTTCCTTTGCTCAGCTTTAGTTTTCACAAAATAGTCTGTAAGGGGCACAGTGGTACTTCTTAATCTTGTTAGAAACACAAAGGTGTCTAGTCCTTCAGTGTCATGCCTTGATAATTTTCATTAGCATTACCTCAATTACTGCACTCATAAAAAAGCATAAAATTGACTCTTCAGGACTTCGTGAGTTGCAGTTTCCAAGCAAAGAGGAATAGTATCTTAAATCTGTAATGGAGACTTTAAGTGAAAACATGCTTGAAATAATACAATAAACTTGACATGCAAGTTGCTGGGTAATCTGATACGTCTGCCCACATTTAAAAATCACTGGAATTACAGAGTACTTTTTTTTCATACTAAGTGCATTGGAGTGTGTGTCATGTGACCAGATTAGGCTGAATTTATAAATGCTTTTTGACAAAATATGATTTGTTATGACCTCGTGAAATGGGACATATGCAAAGGATCAGAACTGCATTGCACAGGCATAAACAACATCAAAAATCTGCAGTATTTCTTTGATATTCAGCTTACTGTGCCCATTAATTGCAGTCAAAGGTATGAAAAATGATAATATTGCTCTTTACAATTAATAGAAAAGTAATTACTGTGTTTTGTGTGTACCTGGGTATGACTCTTGTTTTTTGCTTTCTTGCTTTGTGGAAGGTAAACATGGTAATATCTGTCTAAATGGTTGTTTGATCACCCATAAGGAAGATTCTTTCAGAAATGTCCAGTTATTTCTAAGTGAAGATTCTGTTGATACTTGGATTTTCATCCAGCAATCACTGTTGATCCATGTTAAGGACAGCGTGTTGTGTAGGAGTCTAAAGAAACAAATAACTACCTGGAACTTTCTCTCTTAACTTAATACGTGTGGAAACTCCTTAATTAGGCGCAGTAATACACGGATGCATTAAACAGCCTGGAATTAAACATTTAGCGAGCAAGATTTCAAAACAGCATACCTGAACATTTTGAGGAAAATAACTGGGATGTGAGGATGAAACTGGCACTAGCAGAGTGATAAATATGCCGTCACTTACAAATACTTCTTGCTTCACCCTGGGGAAGAAATGAATGCACCCGTTCCTTTGAAGGACATCAGACACCCTCTCATTGGAGGCAGGAGTGCAGTTGGGTGCCAATCTGAATCCAGATGGATAATTTTCCTGACATTTGTCTGTGCGGGAAAAGCAGTATTTCAAGCTGTCGAATCACATTTGTAAAATTCCCACACTAAAATGCAGACTGATCTGGAGTAAGCAGTATTTCATTGGAGCAAAACACGCAGAACACGTTTTTATTTGTACTGCACAGCAGTAACTGAAGTTTACCTGGTGCTTCTAAAACAGGGCATATAATTTTGAATAATTCTTTCCAGAGTACTGAATTTTGAAGTCAGAAGTAATTAGAAAAACTTGTCTCTATTCTCTAGATACTGAGCCAGATGCATCTTTGTGTTACCAGGGGCTTTTAGTTGTGCTGTGCTGAAACAAACAAGAATATTTTAGTCATTGGTTTCTGAACATTAAGAATGTTATAGCACTGCCATTTTCACTACGACACCATTAGCACTTAGCCTGACATAATGATATTTAACATTTAGCATTTAGTATGCTCTTAATGTTTAAAGCACTTTACAAACACATCTGAGAAGTACTAGCGCGGGCTGCTTCATCGTATTCCTAAGTTTAGTAAAATTGAGGACAAGGTAATCGCATACATATATATATATATATATATAAAAACCATATTCTGTGTAAAAAGTGCCTGCAACTGCTCACAGTAGCTGCTGGGTAAGAAGCAAGGGGTGTTTGTTACATAAAATCACCATTCATCTTCTTTATATACTGCACCAAATGCATAGAAATAGGCTACACAGTGGGCACAATTGTCTCATGCTGATATATGTCCTGAGAGGGCAGTCCTGCCTCCTCAGGGGAGAATTTCGACAGCTACATGGGACCAGAGCTTGTGGTCAGAACTATACTGAAAAACAACCCTTGGTGTAGGATATGGCTGCTCAGGCAAGTTATTGCAAGGTCAGTGAGGACTCTTTGCATGATGCTACCTCTGTCGCAGCAGTTGGCTCAGGGACTTCTTTTGCCCCATGGTAATCATGAAGTTGTTTATCCTTTCAGGGAGGGATAAGCTACTTTACATTCACTGGTGACTGTAAGCATGATGTGTATTTGCGCTGTAGTTTACCTATCAGTAATTAGTGTGCTTATGCTTGCAGACTTCTGGATCTATATTTAATTCTCTGGGAGTTGTTGTAGAAAATAAAGGCATAGCGGCGCATGTAGCCATCTATGAATCATGTAAGCATAGGAATCTAAACCTATTCTTAGATATTTTGGCAGGCTCAGATTCCTACCCTGGTATTTGTTTTCAGCTCAAATATCATGCCCATGCTATACAATGTCTGAGGCAAGACATGGTATTGAGAGAGCGCTTTTGACCCTACAATATATCTAAATGACTTAGTGATGGGTATAAGGAACATGAGGCATGATAGATCTGTGTTGGCTGAGGTCCATTTTCACAATAAAATCTCCATTATGTGAAAGAACAGTTGGACATACATACACTTTTACGGTGAAGGAAAAATTCTTTCTTCAGGCCCAGAAACTAACCAGGACACAATATGGACCTTTGGGGACAACTGGTCTAAAATTTTCAATATTGCAGGCAGAACTAGACTCTTGTGGAAGAAGATTATTAATAAATATATATTATTGTCATTAATGATATTACAACCAATCTTTGAGGCCCCTGTATTTGCAGAAATTAGTGATTGCAATAAAGTTACATGTAGAAAATGACTTTGCTTTAGTCAAAATCTGTTTCCATTGCACTCTTTGAGCTGCCAAACACTGTTGAGTAACTATAACTTTTATTCTAAAGCCCCGTGCAGACGGCAATCAACAAGAGAGTTTCATTATAGCAGTGTTCAATATAACTGGCTTATGCTGTGTATATTTTGTATGCTGAGAAACAATGAGAGCTAAAATCTCAACCCACACAGTCACCCCCCAGGTGTCTGTGACTCATTCCTCTAAGCTTCCAGCCCTTGAAAGATCTCTGCATGGATTGGATTGGATTTCATAGATGGGTTGTACACTTGGAAAGAACGGATGGCAATGCCGTGTGTTGATAATATGCATCCTGCTCCTGGCAGTCATATTCTGTGTGACACCTGAATTTTGCATTATATGCATTATGGAACTTATTTTACATTCCAGTGGTAGAGACTGTATCTTCTCTGGCCATGTATTTCTCTGGACGCTTGGGTCATCAGGAAAATGTTAAAGAACCTCAAAGGAGGCTTAGTATTGTCTCCTAGCCACACATTTTTGCTATCTGATTCCCACAAACTCGTTTTTAGCTGCCAGCTGTCTCAGAAGATTAGCATTTACCAAAAGACTTATCTAGCAAAACAGGGGAAAGTGGAAAGGTTTTATTTAATTAAGTGCTTTTCTTTGTTGCATTAATTATCTCCCTCTCCTGTTAATATTTTCAGTGCATATCAGCATAAGGAGTTTTAGGCATAAAGTGATCTAATTTGATTGTGGAGGCAAAGGTAAAAGGGTTAAGTTCTGTTTTTGCCTCCTGCTCCAGAAACACCATGTGCTGCTAATCATCTGATAAAGGAGAGTCTGTGAAGCTGTGTCTTGAAGTATGGTGCCATTGCATTCAGCCAGAAAGAGTTACAAAGTAGATTACTTCATATTTTTAAAACATGCAAAGATTTTAGAAGGTTTTGCATAATTTGGCAAGAGAGCCTCTGAAATTCTAGGGAGGAGATTTGTGCAAATTCACAAATTACTTCCCTTTCTCCCCGTTTTTATGACTCCAATTACAAAAGCAATAAAATACAGAAAAGGAAGTGCTCAAGAAATTTCTGAAGTCTTTCAAAATGCCTCTTTTATTGTCTGTTTATCTTCTCAGTGCGAAAGTTAGTGCAGCTATTTAGACAATTGTGTCTTCATTGTTTTAACTCTTGATCTGGATTTAATTGTTAAATGTTACTATGGAGTAAGGTAGAGCATGGAGAGATAGTACTGTTAGTGCACTATGATACAGAAAAGTCAAGCTTTTAGTTTGCTCTCTGTTTGCACAGCTGTTTGGGGTGTGATTGCCTGACCCTCCATTCTATAACAAGTGGCTGACGGAATGAACTGGCACGTGTAAAAGCCCTTGCCTGCTTATGCACCCAGAGAGAGGTATCTGTGAAAACAGCAAATACGTTTGCAGGGCCATCTCCTGTGACAGTTGCTTTACTCAGGAGTTTCTAAAATGAACTCTTCCGGCTGTTGCAATTGTGCTGAGTGCCAGGACACTAAGTGTATGCCTCCCACCCTCCACATTTTGGGTTTTACTATGATTTGTAATGATAACTGTATATCTCATGTAAGTCATCAGAAAAAATCTTTATCATGTTTATAAATCCGCCCATTAAAAAACATCATTTAGCTTTTCTGAGTGAAAACTCTGTTTTTCATAGTCCCCTCTGTATCTGTGTTCTTTATCCTATGGGAAGAAAATACACAACAGACAAGAAAATGCATAGGTAATACTGTGTATCCCTCCACAATACACAATTTATATGAAAAACTTCCAAAAAGAAAAACAAACAAAAACATCTTTTAAAATCTAATTCAAGCTCTCTGTTTACAGCTCAGAGTTTTTTGGACTTTGAGCTGTTGTATCCATGTTTCTGCTTGCAAATGGTTGTGCATGTTCCTGCCCGAATGGAGTGTGTGTAAGGGTGTGCGAAGTCGAGGAGGAAGGAGCAGGATTGTACCATATACAGGGACAGTTCACCTAGCATTATCTTAGGACTCTCCTGCTATAGCCTCCTAGATAGCGTAGCTGCTGTTGGCATGTAAAGTCAGACGTGGATTTTCTAAATTAATTTTAGGATATAGAAACTTATCAAGTAAATGACAATGCAGTTCCATTTGCACCTAAAGACATAATTGCACTTAATTCTTTCATGGCACCATGCAGCTGAGCCAAATGGTGCAGTAGAAACTGTTCAGTTCTACAATTATGTATGTATCCTATGCTTAAATTTGATGACTTCAATTTTATATTACAACCTAATGTTGAGATTTAAGAGGATTGGGACTTTGCTAGCAGCATTGTCTTTCCATGTGACAGATTAGCAGAGGGGGGAAGGAGAAAGACTGTTATCATGATTGACATGGCTGTTTCGCTAAGTAGGAATACCACTCTCTGACCTCGCACTATCATATTTATTACCTCAGCTCCTACGACAATAACACCGCTATTCACAGGATGAGGAATTTCCTTTGGAAGCCAATCTCAGTCAGCATAGGAAAACTTCCATAGGAATTTTTTTTTCTTCTTTGCAAAATCCATACATTTCTGTGTTCATTGCTCTGACTTTCCAAAAGCATGGCTTAACTATTCCAGATTAAAAAATAGCATTTAAAAATAAGGAATGAAAAGTGAAATAAAGCACATATCTAAAGAAGGTTTGAGTTTGCCAGTTAGTATATTTAATAAGCAGAGGTCTTACAGATGTTATATAAGTAGTGCTAGAATCAGATTTTGTTAAACTGCAGATACTGTTGCTAGAATATCATTGACTTACCAAATTGTGACTGCATGCTATGTAAGTTTGACAAATTTGTCTTTCTGTGGGAATGATTACAGTAATAACAATGGTTTCAGAAGCTAAAGAATTGCAGCTTTTTGCAGGACAACCAGCCATTTTCACAATATCTGAACGCAATGTCCTTAGATTATCATCAGTTATCCATTTTTCAACCATTCTTTCCCTTTTCTTCTTGTTCTCCCTCCTGACCCTACTTCCTTTTTGTATGTTTGAATCAAATCTTACCCCTCTACTCAGCCCTGGTAAGGCCACATCTGGAGTACTGTGTCCAGTTCTGGGCCCCACAGTACAAGAGGGNTTTCAGAAGCTAAAGAATTGCAGCTTTTTGCAGGACAACCAGCCATTTTCACAATATCTGAACGCAATGTCCTTAGATTATCATCAGTTATCCATTTTTCAACCATTCTTTCCCTTTTCTTCTTGTTCTCCCTCCTGACCCTACTTCCTTTTTGTATGTTTGAATCAAAAAGCCTCAGATTCTTCTTATCCTTTGGGATGTTTTCCTGCTTCCTCCCATTACCCACCTAAATTTCTCTCATTCCTTCTCAGTCTACAAATGCAGACTCAGAATATAGCTCTGGGTTTTCAACACACCTACTTTTATGTTGGGTCTGAAATATTTGCTTTGTATAACAAATAATAAAACCTACTAAATAAATAATAAAACCTAATACAGCTACTTGGTTATGCTAATAGTACAGATCTTATAAAAGCTTCATTGATTATCCTGCTTAAAGAAAGAATGTTTTACATTTTAACAATGCAAAATTACTTTACAAAAATTTAAGGAAAAGTGAGGATTTGAACATTACACCTGAAGATATACTGCCTCATTACTTCCCATCAGACCATGCACCTCTCTAGCTGACAAGTGCACTGGAGGTGAGGTAAATAATACAAAGAAAACCAAAGGGCTATTTAAAGAACAATGCTGCCAAAAGAGCAAATGGGGGTAAACTGACTATAAATAAGCTTAAACTGGAAATTATAAACTTTCTAACCATTAGNGCTTGAATTCCTGGAACAATATCCAACAGAAACAATGGGTGGGTGGGTGGGTATAATTAGGTATCAGTGAATGAACCTTGATCATTTTTGAGAGGGATTAGGTGATGTGGCTGGGTGTCTAGATGTGATGAATACATTTGATGGACCAAGATATCACTTCTATAAGCTTATATTTCTGCCTTTCAAATATTCTGATTTTCAGATATTTTCAATCATCTGCTTTGTTCTAAGTAGAAAGATGGGAGAGTTGGAAGTTAGTGGAGCCTATTTGTACATATAAAGTTGTTCTTGGCTGACAGGATCAAATAATAATGGCAGGCGTTTAGCTTTGGATGTCTGTGACAAAGGGAAAGTTGCATTTTGCTGACTGTATGGAAGCCAACCACACATCTGTGTACCTGGTCTCCTTATGGATAACCGTAACATCTGTCCTTCGTTGCTAATGATCAATCACCTGTGCATGGGAGAGGAATAAGGTCAGATATGAAAAGATGCAGACATGGGAGCCATTTCTAAATGAACAGCATAAAAAAGGCATGTTTTCCTGGAACAAGCTTTCAGGAATGGAGGTATCTTGCCAATTGCATTGCAATATGCAATATGCTTGGAGCAAAGACATCACCTTGCCAGAAGGAAAGCAACGCCATACCAAACACTAACCAGTGCAAAGTAGGAAATCTAAGATAAAAATTAACAAAGAAAAAAGAGAAACTGAAATACTATTCTTCATAGAAAGGAAACAGGTGGTTGTGTAATTTTACTGTTACATGAAATCATACTTGAATTTAATTTCATAGATTTGCTTGAGCAATAATTGGAAAATCATGTGCTGGCATTGTGCATCTACAGACAATGACTGCATTACAATGAGAAGCAGGATGGTTGTAGTGAGAAATTCACCACGCTGCTCTGTGCCAGTTCCTGATTTGTTAAGCAGTACATGCACCAAGGCAAAGCACTGAAGGGAGAGAGAACACTCTCATAAGCTGAAATACATGAAACTCCAGCCTTCATTTTGCATTTTACCATAGCAGAGAACGTGCCACATCATCTGTGAGCTTGACTTCAGCCATTTCCATCTGACAAAAGCAAAGCTGCATACACGACAATTATTAGAGAGGAATTCCAGGACTTTTAAAAAATAAAGCGAAATGCAGACTGTTTGACTGTTCCATTTAACAGGACAAAGCCTGTAGATTGTGAAAATTACCAGAAATGACATTCAAAATGATGAGTCAGGTCCCTGAAAAAATAATGATGTAGACTAAGAAATGAAAGGCCTTTAAAAAAGAATGTCATCGTTTTTTCTTTTTTTTCTTTTCCTTCTGATATATGAACAATGTTTATGCCTTTCATTCAGGCACAGATCACCCAGCAGGGGAGTGGGCTGGGAAGAATATAAGGAGATGACTTTTCAGTGGCATCAGTCTGAATGGCATTTGCTCCTGTGCCACACGATGCTGTCATAGTTGCTGTGCAACTCCATCTCCCCTGCCATTTAACAGGGAATGCTTTCTGCTTGTGCTTGGATAACATTTTTACATTATTTCAGTAGCTGTGCAAGAATGAGAAATTTAATAGTCTAAAAAAGAATGCTAAGGATTTCTTTGAAGCTTCATCATCAGCTTGGAACTTTAAGAAAGACATCAGAAATGAATTTAAATTTATGATAGTATTTTGAAAGCTGGCAATACCGAAAAAAAATTTCTACTTGTCTCAGCAGGCCCAAGACTGTGGGGTTTGCACACATTCCAGAGTTTTTATAAAAATGGAAGGCAGCCAGTGTTAACAGTGACTATGTGTTAGTTTTGTTCTATTATTTGCAGTATAAAATTCTAAATTGTAATGTCCTGGTAGCTAAGCTGCAGATGGGAGAAGTTTAAAAGAATGAAGAGGTAAGAATAGAAACTGCTATTTCTGATACCATGCCCACTCATGGTGAGGCTAATGAGTGTTAGCAGCTTGTAAATATGAACTATAGACTACAGTGTTTAATGTTTGCTACAGATTAAGTAATACTACATATCCTAGTTAAAATTATTCTCTTATATTTTTCAAAAACAACAAAAAAAAAACACACAAAAAAACTTGGATTTTGTAACATGTAAACTCAGTTCCTTAAGGGTTTAATCTAGTACTAGGAGTTCTTTATTTCAGTTTTGTGCTGTGGAACAAGTAGTTTTCATGTGTAATACACATGAAATACACATGAAATACACATGTGTAATATATTTTTCGAAAATTGTGGGAATATAAAAGAAAGTAATACTAACATCTGGATCTTCAATATAATGATGATGAGCATTTGCATTTAAAATCTTTAAGAGAAAGTAAGAGCCTTGAGATGGTTCTGTTTAAAATATTTCACTATCTTTTTCTGTATTAAAAGACCTTCACTTTTGTCCCTTTTGTGCTCTTTTCTCAATCACATGTCCTGCAATGGACTTGCTTTCATGCCTTGATCCTCCAAAGAGAGGTAGAGAGTGGTATTTGGCAGGAATAAAAAGAGAGGGCAAGAGGAAAGGGAGAAGGATGACTGAAGATAAACCAGGAGGCAAAGGAAAGAGATTGTGCCTTCTGGAAGTGGATGGTTCCAGAGGAAGAGAGATGTGGGGAAGATGGGCAAGTGTAAAAGGATTTGGGGCAAATAGGGATAGGGTCAGAAAAAGCATAGGGAAAGGGCAGGAAGTGGGGGAGGTTGACAAAAGGAATTCAGTGAGTGAAAAGCACAGTATTTCAGCCCACCGCTGAACTCAGGACTTCACTGAGGTGCACGCAGGTACCAGTGAGATCCCCTGCCTGCACACGAGTGCCCCAAACTTTCCTGGTGTTTCCTTGGAGAGGAAACTGCTCCAGCTGCTATTTTCAGGGCCAAGGTAGTGCTTGTGTTGGTGCCTCCTGCCGGCCCTTCCAAGGCCCAGCCTGCTTCCTTCTGGAAAAACACTGGCACTGCAAAACCAAGTGTTCAGGATTACCAGCATGTGGGTTTTTTGATGTGGTGTCTTTTATCCCCCCTTTTGTATTTGTGACTGTGTTTGACAAAGTCTTGAATAATATAAATTCAGACAGTTCTTCCCCCTTCCCCTTGCAGGAAGTGTCGTCCTGGGGTCTGTAACAAAAATCTGCAGGACTTCTGCCTGCCTGGCTGCAGAAGTGGGAAGTACAGATCTTTGAATAGTGGTGATTATGGGACTCCCAGGTACTGAACAAAATGCAGGATATTGAGCTAGGGTGGGGAGAGAGTTGGGCTACCGCATGAGTCTGAATGAGTTTTACAAGGACATCCTGATGAAGCTACGGGATAAAAGAGGGGAACTTGAAAGAAATGCCATCTGCAGCAGTTCCAGCATGGCCCATTGCACTTTGAAGACATTTAAATGACTTGTTCCCCTACCTCTACCCCTCAAATGCATTTTGGAGTTACAGTAATTATTCCTCTTTTTTTTTTTTTTTGGTCATAGTGATGGTTCGTTGTTCATTCCTTGCTTTCTGCATGCAGTAATGTACATTATTCCAGGGTCTTGACTGTAGTCTGGGAGAGAGAGCAGGAAAGGAGAGAAGGGAGCTACTATGCCTCTCTTCCAAAGCTGCCTACTGGCCCTGGCATCATGCCTGGTGTGCAATGGAGAGCTGGAGTCATGACTCTTCTTTTTCCTCTTGATTGTAGTCTGCTCACCTGCAAAATATACAGTGTCCAACCTCAGAGCTAGCTGTGCAACCTCAGCCTTATTAATAGTGGCAGAAGGATGTTCAGGTAACTGAAGACAAAATTAAGTCCATTGTCTCTTCTTTAGATTTCATTCAGATTGTTCCTACAATTCTTAACAAAAACAGAAAAGCACTATTTTATGGTGCTACGTTATCAAATATCTTATTTATGCATTTCAAATGCATAAACATGTCTTAAAAATAAGCAATAAGCAGTTCTATAGCTGCATCTTCTTTTTAATGGGCAATTATTTATTTGTACACTTTGTACCAAATTTTCAGAAATCTTGAATTTGCCAAGTAAGTCGGAGGCAGCTCATTTTATGAAACCTTTCTGTCAATGGCACTGCTGTTATCGATGATGTGGTAGCTATATTTGTAGTTAGGGCTGCCTCACACTTTCTAATACTGATCCTATTTGCTTATAAATGTGAATGTACAAGCAGTAACATGGCACCTGACTTTGGAAACATTTGCAGGATCACTATTTTACTGAAAAAGAGTTGACTGCTATAAATTGATCCACCTCCATGGAATTCACTGTAGCTTTTTCAGACTCCAACAGCTTAACATTTAGTCTGTAGTAATCATGTTGAAAATCAATGAATCTACTTGGTCAGAAGCATGATCCTAGGCAGTAAGTGTTGGGTTCAACACTTGCATTACTCTTAGTAAAATCGGATTGCAGAAGCAAAGATGTCAGGTGTGAATGGCTACTCTGCTGAGATGAAAAACTGATAGAAGTAAAACTCTAAGCTCATGCTGTCTTGAGCTGGCCTCATCAGTAGAAATGATTTTCCATTTTTCCAGGTGAGCAGAGAATAATTTAGTCTTTCTGAAAGACATTGTTAGGGAGAGAAGGAAGATGTTTGCTCATCTCCAAAAACAAGCTAACATATCTTTCTAGCTGTCAGTGGAGATGGATTAGGAGGTATTAAAGCTGTGCTTGAGCTGTGCTTGATGTATTTGCTTTCTCATGAGTTTACTAAGAGATTAAGAAAAGTAGAGCCCCATGCCCATTAGGTCTGTATAGCTAGTCAACTCCCAGATTCTCTCAGGGCTTTGGGGAGGAGAAAGGGATGAAGGAGGGAAGAACAAAGACCATGACTGTGAAATCTAAAAAGTGGTGGGTAGACCATGCCTACTTATGAACATGAGCAAATGACTTATTTTTGCAGTCTTTTTGAAAACCATTTGCATAAAGTCATATTTGAAATGAACTTAGAACATCTAACCCATACTTAGAAGATGACTGAAAAGAAGGAAGAGAGCTTGGTATATCAACATTTCAGAGAAAAGACAAGCATTCTTTTGTTAATACTGGGGATTAGCAACTAAAATAGCTCAGCCTTTAATCCAGGAAATTACCTAGTAAAATGAGACTAGTTAACATTTGTAGAGCACTTAAAATATTTAGAAGAGCAAGGAGCAGATTTGCAAGATATTTATGTGTCTACTGGATATACTTTTTTATCCAGGTGACTAAAGTTTTTTAAAATGCTTATGCTATTTGCTCTCAGAGGTATTAAATGGGAGACAGATACCATGGGGGATTTAACTAACTAACCAAGCCCATGGGGGCTGAGAAGACTGCTCGATTCTTCTCTTGATCTCAGTGCACTTCACTGCCACTGACAACCAGCCTCTAATTTCCTGATATTGTCATCTTGTAACCTGAAACTTCTGTCAAGAGGAAAAGAATGTGACATTCTCTCTGCAGCAAATGAGTAGGCAAAAGCACAGAGATGGTGAATGTGATTTTTGATCAGTCTGAGACCATTTTGGTTACCTAAAAATCATGTTCTTTTCATTACAGTGATTTGATTGCAGGGCAGGACTAGCAGTCCCATTCAGTGCATCACAAAAAAAATCAGAGGGTAAAGAAATAAACTCAAAGAGCTTGAATCACCCTTACGTGCTGAGAAACACCAGCGTCATAAGCAGCACAAAGCACCAAAGGAGACAAAGCTTAATGAAATATTTCTCCATATATATCAGATTTGTCCATGGAACAATGTATTTTCTAGGTTACTAGCTGGCTCATGGGTTCACTGGAATAATTAAAAATATATGTTTTCAGTGTATCATATTAAATTTTAAGCATACCTCCGTAAATGGACACAGAGATTTTTGTTTTTATGTTTTCAGTGCATCAACTTTTTTTCTTATGCTGAAAATAATCTCAAATAATAAACATACTCATTTTATATAACTTAAAAGAACATCTTGATACTTATTTCTGTTGTTCAAAGCAGCTAAGTATTTGTAATTATATCATCCCACAGCCTTAGTTTGTCAAGATCATTTCTTTTTTCCACATGGAAAAAAATAGAAAGAAAAAAAAGCAAAGAATAAATCTTGAAAGAATTTTCTCTAAAGTGCATCCGTTTGTCTGAGAAAATAATGCCTGAAAAAATAAAGACAAATTTAGTTTGTATGGTAATATTCCTTTACTTTTACTTTCATCTGTCTGCCGTCTTCTAGGATTTACTGTTTTTTTTTTATTTCTTTAAACACTAATTAATAAGAATAAAGATCAAAAATGAACCTCATTCATAACAAAAAGACTATCTTTTAAAAAAGGAAAAAAAAACCCTTAATGATTGTATTTCCTTCCTTTGGTTTTTCCTAAAATTAAGTGTCCTGAAGTTATTTAACTTTTGTGTTGTTTGGGTTTGCTGTTATACCTCAAGCATTCATGGGTATTTTAATGGGAGAGAATTTCATGCTATTTTGCTGTTGTCTTCTCTGTCCCTCTTCTGATCAGCCAGCACACCCACGGAGCAGGTGGTTTGCTTACTCCTTTTGTCTTTGAAGGATCTTAGCCCATGCAGCTAAGAGGGGATGAAGAGTCAAACTTCTGAGGCTCTCAGATTTGACTGTGATTCTTTAAACTTTAAATATGAAGCTGTGCATAAAAACTGTGGATTCCTAACAATAGCACTTTTTTTTTTTCCCCTTCATTTTTAGGCTTACTTTAACCTTATCCTGTCCCATGGACTTGAAGAATTTTCCTATGGATGTACAGACGTGTACAATGCAGCTAGAGAGCTGTGAGTGTCCATTTGCGTTACCTAGCCAAGAACAAATATTACTATAACTTTTGAGGAGCTAGGTAGTGTCTACATTGTTTTATTTGAGTTATGAGACTTAATATGAATATTTCATAATGGAAAGTCACGGAGAAGTACTGTTTTAACCATCCATCACCTTATCTTGCCTGACCTTGCTCCCTGTGCTGTCCCATTTCCCTCCCCTCTCCCTCTTCCATGGAGCATTACATCGCCCATCAGCACCGCTCTTTTGCTGTCATAAGCACATCAGTGCTGTACAGGCGAAAATAAATCTCAGGAAAGTAATAACAACAAGTATGCAATTAGGAATTAGCTATGTCACATCAAGATATGCTATGGGCCTTTTAAAAACACAAGCCACAAACTCAGTGAAACTCAGGCCCTTTTGGTTTTATCTGCACTGCTAGTCTAAGCACAGCCAAGGCATGGGCTTAGGTACTGGCACAGTCCTCTTAACCATGTACTTGTCTGTGCACTCCTTGGCAGTCTGGGCTTGTACCAAGGCACAGTCAGACAAAACCTGGGCTTAGCTCAGACGATAACACGAGCTGCAGATCATTCCCAACAGGCAGTACATACCACATCACTTGGTTTTTGTCTGTTTGTTTGTCTGCTTTGTTTTGGTGGGAGGAGGTGAAGGGAAGTTGTTTGCGTTTTTTTGCCTTTTTGTGAGGGTTTAGCTACATGAGCATGAGCTGCTGGTTACCACTTGCCTATGTGGCCAGAGGATATATCACAATCTCTTTAATTTACTCATAAAGATGCAGCCATTGCAGTGAAAAAGACAATGCCTGTTGGCTTTGGTGAGACAAATCCTCTGTATTTCTGCTTCTTAACGCTCAACAGCAGACTCATAGGTCTACAAAAGCTGGTTTCCTTTAAGCAAGGATTCAGCATTTTGCAGTCTAGAAATCCTCATTTTGTTGGAGCCTAACAAATACGTTATAAAAGAATGATGAAAAGAAAGCAAAATATAGGCTGATACATACACGGAGTGAAATGCCATTTCAGTTGTAAACAGCATCTTTTATGGACGAGCAAAATTAGTTTTTAGAAAGAGACCAAGACAGAATTTCAGAAAACAATTGTGTTAAGTATTTGTTTCTCTCACAATATAGGAATAGCACAGTAAGAGTAATTAGAAAGAATAGCAATAGCATAGTTGCTAGTTGGATGGTTTAAGCATATACATGAGGTAACATTTATTGTGGTAAGAGATGTATTTCTTAAGATTGCTAATATATATATTTTTTGTATTTTACAGTCTTCTAACCAACTAACAAACTCTGATTCTTTTTATCCTAGTTGGCTATACTATGAATGATCTGATATTTGAGTGGCTGAGTGATGGTCCTGTGCAAGTTGCAGAAGGTTTAACTTTGCCCCAGTTTATTCTGAAGGAAGATAAAGAACTCGGTTATTGCACAAAACATTACAACACTGGTGAGCATTATTCTAATTTTTCTATTAATAATTTCACCTAACAGTATCTGCAAATACTATATAAAGAGATAAAATGGATGAAATGAAAGCAAAGTATTTTGAAATTAAAATTAGATTATTTTTTAAATCTGAGGAAACAAAAGAATAGATCCTCTCTTTTTTCTTGCTTTTTTAGATTTCTTTTTTCTTCCAAACTTCCTTTAATTTCATTTTAAAATATTCTAGTTGATTTTAAAATGTAAAATTGAAAAAGTCCTTAAAATGAAAGTTTTATCAAACTGAATCTTTTTCTTAACTATTGATTCATCAGTTTTAAAATACTGACTTTTCAGAGCCTCATATATTACTTCAAGATTGCAAAGTGCTGATAAGAAAAAATATCTAATTTTTGACAGTTTTTATGGTTATCTAATTTCTAAGATGTAGTATTTGAAAATACATTGCTTTCATTGATGATTTGAAGAATTTATAAATATAAAATGTTGAGAAATGAAATGTTTGCTTAAGAATGCATTATTTATCCCTTATTTGCTATTTAGAAAGTCCAACTGTCTTTTCTATCTTTAGCTTTACAGAACAGAGAGAATACTTTTAAAATTTGGATTTAGCTGCTTGGAGTTTGTTTAATAGGGACAGCGTTTAGATGATGTTTTTATGAACGGTTTGCTGGGTGCTTCCTGAGATTAAACATAATCCTTCTCATCTAAAATAGCTTTTTCATCATTTCAACATAAAAGCCAATCTGGTTGCATTAACTACATTTGTTTCATTCTGTGGAATAACATAACATGAGAGATTCTGCCTCGGTCAAAAATAAAGTCACATTCATTTTTTATGAGAAGATTTTTTTTTTTAATTTTTATAAATACTCTTTCTCATTTTTCTCATTTTGGGGCCTAAGTTGCCATGGAAGCAAAAGTTTGTGATGCTCTGCTGTGCGAAGGGGAATTTCCGTGACTTCCCATCTCTTCTCACACTCAAAGGCAATAATGAAGAGTAAATTCCATTAGACAGAGAGACACTTGTAATTTGGCTGATAGAAAGTTTAGCCATTTGCAGCTTGTCATTTAGCTGAACATGATTATTCAGTTCTTCACCCCAGCCTCCTTGCCAGACTGCCTCTGTGTTGTCCTTCCTGCCAACTCTTGCTCCTTACTGACCCTGCTATTCAACATTCCAAATTAGCAGAAAAGTATGCATTTATCACAGAAAAGGGCAAAAAACTAATTTTACCTGCAGAAGATGAACAAGAGACAACGCGTATGGCCAATAAATACAGAAGTCTGACTTCTTTGAAACAATTAGCTTGACCTCACGCGCATGAGTTAATGTACGCAGGTTAGTCTGTCTCGAGCGAGGTCCTTCACAGTACGTAGCCACAGTCAGGCACACACTAATTTGGTGAACAGCACAAAGTGCCTGCGCTGGTAGCTGGTGAGCGGTTGCAGCTTGGGATGCTGCAACACCCACTTCATGACTCGCTCAAGTGTCAGGGGAGCTTAAACTTCTGTGCTCCTCTACCCCCATCAAGTAGCTATTTATTGTCTAAAAATCACTCTACTTATACAAGAGATTTTTGTGGATTTGTTGGAGCTAGACTCTTGGCAAAACTCAAAGTAAGCTTTGAGCTGATACCGCTGGAAAAAGTAATCCTTGGGTGCAGGCAAATGACATGATCAGAATGAAACAGGGTGTAATCTACCATAGCACCATAAGACTGATGTTTTACAGCTTGTCTATATAATTACATGTTTGTTTAATCTTATGCAACTAAAAGAGTAAAATGTTTTTACCTTTTAATACTAGCCATTGTATTTGACTAATGTAAAATCTGATTAAATTTTGAGAAAAAAAATATTTTCTGGAGGTGAAACAACTTTGCTACTATTCATTTTCTCAACTAATTTGAAGAACTGGGCACCTTAAGGGTTGTTTAAGAATTTCTGTGGGAATATCGTGTGATCGTCTCAAGCTAGAGTGCAACAAAGGGATGACTCATATCTGTAAATCCAGGACCTGTTTTTAGTGCTGGGTTAGAAAAGAGGCCAGGCAGCTAACTTTTGTTCAGGAAATAAGACAAAAATGTGCAAAAAGCATTTATGAAAGTAATTTCATGTTCTAGGAAAGTTTACATGCATTGAAGTCAAGTTTCATTTGGAGCGTCAGATGGGATACTATTTAATCCAGATGTACATTCCTAGCCTGCTGATTGTCATTTTGTCCTGGGTTTCTTTCTGGATCAACATGGATGCTGCTCCAGCTAGAGTCGCACTGGGTATCACTACAGTTTTGACAATGACCACTCAAAGTTCAGGATCCAGAGCTTCCCTCCCAAAAGTAAGGAAATCGTTTTATATCACTGGTTTGTTATCCAAGAAATATTTGGACTGCTTTTGATGTTTCTGAAAAATACGAGTAAATATACGTCTGACAAGAATACCTGAGAAAGTGATATCAGTGTGAAGTTAAATTGTTGCAAAACCCTTGTGTTTGAGGTGAGGAGGATTTATGTTGTTTTGTGGAGTGGCCTGTGAGTTCAAAGTTATGGAATGAGTACTAGTTTGGACATTTATGCTTCAGAGTTTTAGAAACCAGAATTTCTAAAGTATTTATGTTCCTGATTGGATTTCTGAAAGCAATTTCATGAAAATAAGGTTTTAATCTGATTGGGACATTTGTAAACTGTATGTGTCTTTTCTGGATGGTTAGATTTCAAAATATCTTGGCATAGATATTGCACTTACTACACTTATTTTGCTGCATGTATAGATGTGTATATGTATATATAGTGTCTGTCTATTTATATAAACACACGAGTGAAAGCTATCTCTGGAGAAACTTTCAGTGACATGCTGAGCGCCAATGTCTTTCTCTGCTTCATGGCTGAATTAGTCTGGATTCTCGTTCAAGTGTAGTTCCCAATCCTCCATCCTGGCTACCCACATATGACACCTCTCTCTTGAATTTTGTGTGCTTTTTTAAACAGAGACCAGCTACCTTACATGGGATCACAGACTGCCAACTGCACTGTGTGCTTGGGCTGATAGCTTTTCTCAGTAGGGGCACAAACTTAATGATTCTTTTGGTAGCATTCCAAGACATATCCGTATTTTCATGTGCATGCTCAAGTTTTTACAGTTTCCTAGAAAAGAATTCAGAAGCAGATCAGTTCATTATAGTGTAAGGGATCATGAGATATGTTCCTCCTCTTTGCAGAAAATCCCAACATCAAAAGGGCTGGGATCACAAAACTTTGCTAGCAACAGTGAAATCACAAATACTGTGTGTTTGTATAGATTAGGGTCCATTCCAGAAAGCACTCTGTATTTTATTCTACAGTATCACACTTAGTTTCAATCTAAATACTCTATTTTTTTCAAATGGAGCATAAAGAGGGTATCTTAGAAAAAGTGCACTGACTGTGTTACTATTCTGTTGGTAATGACACTTTAAAATTGGCTGAATACAATAGTTTGTTCTGCTCCATTTGTTCATCTCTAGATGTATATGCATGCAAAATGTAAAGATAAGTGTCCTTCATATATTAATTCAGAATTTCAAATGGAAATTTTCTTAACATTGATGCAGACAGTATTGCTAACAACACTCTGAAGATAAAGTTGTTAGAGACGATTTTGACCAGGACAAGCTCTCTATGTAGCAAGTTACCAAAGTTAACAAAGACTGCATCTAATGGTGCAACATGGTTCTATGCTGATAAATACCAAGTTCGTTCCAAATTAATTGGCTTGAAGATTAAAGATGATAAAATCACTGTAGTGTGGATTTACACCCACATTTCCAATAGGGCCAACATACCTTGCCAAGACGTCCCACAGTGTTAAAGTGCCTAAAATGCTAACACTTCTTCACTAAGAAAATTCATCATATACCTTTGATTCATCTCAAACCTTTCTCTTCTTTATATTCCACCTTGTGGGAGTATAGAAGTACTTGCTGGACAAGTTTTTGGATGTGTATTGAGTAGAAGATTTGGGAAGATCCAGAATATGCTGACTGTGGCAATTTGGTCTTTGGAGAAATTCTTCTCCAGACCCTGAACAGAGGAGCTAGATCTCTGGAGATTCCAGAGGACAGTGACACTCTGGTCCTGCTCTATCCAATATGTTCTGCTGGGCTCCTTTGCCAGAAGGTTGGCACTAAGGAAATGCATCTCACCAAAGAATCCAGCACACATTTCAGGTTACTCCTGTCTGTTACAGCTCCATTCTGTGAATTCAGCTGAGTTGTTCTGTACAGTTGTGGTCTCTGCACATAAGAATTAGTCTTCACCAGGACTTTGGTGCACCAAGGATGCATTTTTAGGCCATAGATGACCTAAAAATGCATCTTCTTAGAAGATGTTAGCCTATATATCAGCTGACTCCTATCTGAGATGACTCAAGTGCCTGAAGAAACATGGGATTGATCTGAACCACAGTACTTCGAAACTCGTTCTGTGTGCACACGTAACTATAGAACCATGCTTGCAAACATGTTTTCCATTACATATATGCAAACATATTTCCCATCATATCAGAAAAAGAAACAAGTTTTTGTTGCTGTTTGTTGGAAACTTCTTGCCGGCCCAAGGAATCGGGAGGGGATCACAGACGCAGACTCCATGTGAATTAGCTCCTGATCCGTGAATCGTTTATTTAGCTCGAATAGCGTACTTAAATACACAAGCAGAAGCAAGCTCTCTACACGCGTACAGCTACGATTGGTCACAGGCTACTATCCATGCATTTCTACCGCATTCAGTTGGTCGTGGATAACGGCGTGTATTCACACCATAGGTCTGTGCACCAGTCCTTCTTTCTTACTGACAAGCTTAATCAAGGTTCTGTCTCGCCCAACTTTCTCATGCCTGCTGTTCAAGGACTACTGTTCACATTCCTTTAACTTAGGGAGTATCCGCTATCTTCTTTAAGCTCAGCTCCCTGCAGCCACTTCCCATGGGAAGGCCTCCGTTCCCTAGATATGTTCCTACAGCTGTTGAAGGTGCATAAGTATTTCAAAACCCCATGTGCAACTTAATATGTAAATTGCATTTCTTAATAAATCTGTGCAGCTGAAATGCATTTAGAAATACAAATTTGAAAAGAATTGAATGAAATCAGTGTTAGAGCTGAACTTCCCAAAGGGCTCTTTAAAAGTAATGTTTTTCAAAATCCTGTCTATATATTGCCAAGATACAGGAAGTTAGGCTGTCAATAAAATATCCATTTTAAAAATTGCTCCAAGCATGAATATCTAACAGAATAAGAAAAGACAGAAGCATTATTTTTGCAACAGCCCTGAAAGAACAGAGGTGCCCTTAATGTGTAAAAGCACCCTGGATTTCAGTACAATAGTTGTATTTGTTTTTCCATCTTGTAAAAGCACCCTGGATTTCAGTACAATAGTTGTATTTGTTTTTCCATCTTTTTATTAATTTGTTCTTTCCCTCATTGTGCCCTATTCTTATTAATACACATTTAAAGAACTTTGCCTTTATTTAACTCATGATTATTGTTGCTAGTTCTTATTTTTCTATTTTATTAAAACTTGTCACCGAAAAAGTATTTAGTATTAAAATTTTAATGACAATTTAGCTAAAAAGGGCTAAGAAGAAAATGCACTCAACAGATTCATAGATAAGGTTTTCCAGACACTTTCCAAATTATTACCTAAATGATAAGAAAATGCTACAGTTTAGAAGTAGTTACACATACATTGTTCTCAACTCAATTGTTCTTCTCCATAATCATAAGTAATATTAAATTTGATGCATATTTTTTTCATAATGGTAGGGCATGGCGACACAGACTTCAGGTATTCAGCTACTGAAAATTAAGTATGAGCCTGAGGCTCCCAGGAAGGCAAACCAAGAGAGAAAAAGAGGGGAGAAGGAAAAAAAGAAATTAATTCCAGCTGAGGCTTATGTTTGCTGTACGTAAAAGAACCATCTAAAAAGCTTCTTCCAAACAAATATAATTATTTGATTTTTTTTTTAATTGTTTCTGTGGAATTATTATCTTTAAAGTGTATTGAAATGATAGGTAAAAATTTAAGGTTAAATTCTGATATGAGTAGCACAGTATTAAAGACATCAATAGCATTTTCTTAGACAAAGTTGAATTTCGGTCACAGAAAGTAGCTATAAATCACGGCAGACTTTCCCATGTGAGATCCTAACAAAGCTACTGTTCTAGGAAGCAAAAGCTGCAGTGCCTGTTTCAGAATGCAGACAGAATCTATTTCTATGCAATTTGGCAAAATTAGAGCAATACGAAGTCCTACTTCCTTCATGGAGATAAAATAAGGATTTTCTGCATAGGGAATAACAGCAGAGAAATACTGTGCCTTTTTGGTTAGTGACAAAGTAATGTTGTGTTTGTTCCAGAAGACTGGCAAAGGATGCTGTGGCCATATGTCACCCTTACAATCCATGCATCTCTTATAGAGTTAGAGATAACTCATCCAAAAAGCTCGGGTAGAATGACTCTTTCCCTCCACTAATGCTAATCCATTTCTGGGATAGCCAGGAATGGCAGTCTATAATAGCTGGATTCATAGGATCGGTTCCCCTTCCTACACCTTCACGTATATAATCCTTGTCCACATTTGATACTCTATATCCAGATTCTTCTGGAAACATCACCACTTGCACTTGGAAAGTTTGGCTAGATGGATGTCTGTCCACCCAGCTAGACCAGTAGCTCTTGCTGATTAGCCAGCTGAACAGAAATCCTGTATGTGACCTGGTTAATCAGCTTGACCACATGTCCACACTGAGACTGCCAGCAAAAAATGAATTTTGAAGGTCTTGTGTAGGAGCCCAGGAGCTCCCTTGCATCTTGAGTAGGCTGAACTTCGTCTGTGCAGCAGACTCTGTAGCATGCGAATCAGGCATCTGATGTAACCTAGCACTGCAGAAGATACCTGAATTCGTGTAATACGTGGTGTGTGCTTAGATCCAGTGCCTTTTGGAAGAAGAAACGCTACACAAGCATGACAGTTTCTATTCATCAGCAGATTAACTGAGAAACTTCTGGGCATTATGACAGATATAGAATATGCTGCTACATGGTTTATGTCTCTGGCGTTGTGTAGGCTGGGAGAGTAAAGAGGAATTTATCAAAGTAAAATAGTGCAGAAACGTTGAGAAATGGTAGAAAATATCTTTGAGTATTGAATTACTAATCTCTTACTAATGTATTCATATTATCTTGCCTTTAGTTGAGACAATAGAATAAAAAGTTTTAAACCACTTTAGACAGTGGTATTTGAAAGAATAATGAGTTCTCTGTTGTGATAGTAATTGAGCATAATTCAGGTTACTTTCTTTTTAAAACATACATATAAACTAAACCTTAGCAAAAGCAATCCAAGAAAGTGAATTACTTTTCAAACCATAAAGCAAAACATTTTAGGATAGTTTAAGTCAAGTAAGTGACAGCAATTGTGCTTTACACAGCTGTATAGCATTCATATTGTGTTACTTCCATACATAGTGCTTAATGAATGCAATTTCCTTCTCCAGGGAGAACTCTGAACTGAAAAAGTCTCATTCAAAACTCACTGAAACCACGGGGATACTTCCATTCATTTCATTGTGCTTCAGATCACTAAATCCAGTACTAAATGTAATAAAAATACTATATTCTAATAGGTGCAGAGGCTTGCAAAACTAGTGTCAATGTAATATATAGCCTTTGGCAGCAAATTAGAGTTTTTGCATGTCTTCTTCATCCCCAACCTTTTTTTTTTTATTGACTGCTTTTCAAGATTCCTGGGCTTCTGGCAGGCCAGTCTGAGAAGCAACCTGTCTTTTTTTGAGTATGAAAGTTACCAAATAAAGAAATTCTAAGAATCCAGCACAGTTTTTATTTTGAACTCAGATTAAAATGAAGTCATAGTAAAAAAAATGGAGAAGAGATGAGAAGAAATAAAAATAAAGAAAAAAAGGAATAGATATTGTTCTTAGAGATCCTGTTATTCTGTGTTGATTTGTTTTCATACAAAGTGGAGCACCTAAGTTTATAATTTACTCTTTTATGTAACAAAATCATGTGGTCTAATGCATTTCTTGGCACACAAAGGTAATACATTGTGGTGCAGCAATATTATAAAAAAAAATAAAATTATTTTGAATGGAAGCAATTTTGAGAGAAGATTAATTCTAGTTCTAATTCTCTAGTGTTTGAGAGGGAAATATAGGATACAGAGCAATTCAACTATTATGAGATATATTAGTTGTTACTTGGCTTACATGGATATATGAGCACTTGACACAGTTTAAATGATTAGTCCAGCTCTATTCTTATTACTTGTTTACTGTGAATACTCTATGATCCTAAAAACCTACCATGATTATGTGCTTGTTTTATTCTACATGTTTATTGATTCTCATGGGACAACCTCATACAGGCTTCCACTTTTTAAAATTTTGGTAAGGGGTCTTGAATTTTGAGAAGTTCTCAGACAACATGTAGATTTCTTGACTATAATAAAAATGAACTTGCTGTTCAAGCCCTCAGGAAATCAAGCTGTATCATCAGCTAATCTAAAAGACACACTCTTCAGTCATGTGCACACATGGAAAGGTTTAACACTCATTGGTTTTGTTTGTTTGCAGTACTTTTATATGTTGTTCTTATCCCATTCCATTATAACTTTGATGTATGTTCATATAACGACATGTTCCTTGCATTGGGAGAATTATTAGCTCAGGGAAACCTGCTTTAGCTGCGTCCTCTTTTTATGTGCTTGCTATGCTGCATACTACTAAATCAACTAAATTTGATGTTCATTCTTATATTCCACACAGTGTTTGAAATTTGATGCATAATTTTTTTCTACACTACCTAACAAAAGAAATTCTGTTGATTGAGCCATCTTTTACATCAAAAATGTTTCAAAGTAAAACAAGGGTTACAAAAAGCTGAGTATGTATTTGCACACTGTGACTTATTGAAGTAATTACTTCAGTATAAACCGATTGTCACTAAATATAGAGTTATCTGTGCAAAATGTACAGTCCTACAAAACACCACAAAATATACTTCCAAGAAGTCATTTGTAAACCATTGCTCATAACTCGTAGATTAAAAAAGGTATTTTCTTATTCTGCTTTACAGCTGATCCAGGTGTCATTTAATTATTCGTATTCCTTCCTCCTTTATTTATGTCTTCTCACCTATGTTTTCCAGGCAAACTATGTATGTGTCTGCGAGCAAAAAGTGCTTGAGTGGAAGATCTGGTGCAGAGTGGTGTAAAAGACAGAGTTCCTAGCCGTTTCAGGTGCCAATAGCAGTGTACCTATGCTGATATCAGCTTGATAAGACAGTCTAGAGCTTCATGAAAAGTCTACGTGTTGCTCATACTTCTCTGCTTCTTCCTTGTGCATCGGCTGGTCTTGTATAAAATGCTTTCCCTTCCTACAAATCTTGCTCCCTTGAGATCTAGGAATATACTTACACAACCAGCCTATGTACTTACAACTTTACTGGGAGAGTATTTCAATTAAAGTTATGTTGGACTAGCTTTGGCGTGGTTATATATGCTGTGATCACGTATCCATTATGGTAGAAATGTGTTTTTTTTTTTTTTTCTGTCCCACTAGCCTTTGCAGTTCTGCAAAAGTGAAGATTTGGGTAAGAAGACAAGAACAGAGGATCCATGCTTGTGAGAACAGTAGCAGGAAGGTCACAGATGTTATAAAGCGTACTTAAATCTGTTCCTAGAAATTGCCACGTTATTATATGCTACAGAGATGAGGTGTCCCAGTGAATCATTTGAAGTGGTCCTGAAGTGGTTATGTACAGATTCCCATGAATTTGACAGTACCCTTTGTTCTGTGCAAAACTGACCAGAGAGATCTGACCGGATAAAGATTAATACATTAGATTCTATAACATATTTTGCCATATGAAAGTCAAAACAAAAAGTCTGAGAAAATCTTTTTTTTTTCCAACTGTACTAATTTAAACTTTATATCTTACTTTTCTGAGCAGCGAAGACACTGATATTTACTGTACTATAAAAACACAAGGTACTGCCATGCAAGACATCTAAAAATACACAATAAGATGTGTTCAAATACCGCTGGGATGCAGCCTGAGTACTCCTGGTACTTCCTCTGAAGGTTTTATAATGCAGTCATTTGGGAAGCCTGGCATTCGGAGGAGCCTATTTCAGGCATCAGTTAAGACATGAAGTTATTGCACGCACCAGTGTGCTGGCTGTTTCGTAAGCCTGGCACGGTCCTGGGCTTCTCTGGCTGCGTCTGCGCAGCCTCCAGGATGTTCTGGTGGCTTTTAGCGGCTCTCGGAGGAGCGTGCAGTGCCACACTTTCACACACATAAGCACCGCGAATCCGCTCTGAAGGAACAACGTACACCGCTGCGCTCACTCGTTTCAAACAATTCCAAGCCTTGACTGTATTAGATCAACTAACACTATTACTTATGAATACGTCCTGTGAATATTTCATTGGAAATAATGTTGATGGAATCTACATCAACCCCCTAGAGTGTAAGAAAAACACGTTCATTTGTGCGTACCTTAAGGGTACTGCATTCCAGACCGAACTTAGTCGCATCTACATGGTACTGTAAGACAGCTGATCCATTGTCATTTACTCCCCTAACTTCTTACTCTTGGAGTTACAATGTAACTGCATGGATTCCTCTGCTTGAACAAAAGGTCTTTGTTTTTTCTTTTGTGAAAATATTTTTACTTGGAAAAAAGATCATTTTTATTTGTTTTTATTGGTGTTTAGAAACATTGACCCCATACACCCACAAACCACCACTAATATCCCCCAACAAAAAGAAAATAGGGAGGGAAAAGCTATTTACTTTTTTTTAATGGGTACATGAAACAGACTTCTGCAGGAGGAGGAACAAGATGATTCAGTGTCTTTTGATCTATAATGACTGAGATAGATATGACATAACTAAAACTTAAATTTGCCATTAGTGGGGCATGCTCTCTTTTGTTTCAGTAATGTTAGGTTTCACAATAAACAGTTATAAACTGAGTTTTGACAAGAAAACAATTCATTTTGAGGCATTTTTGAGGTAATTATAATCATGCACTCTAGAGTGGTTCATTGTTCTCAGAGAGTACAGTTAAAATCATAGATGAAATAATCCCTTCTCCTGCTTATTTCTTCTTTCTAGAAACTTAGAGATAATTGTGATATTTTTCCTCAAAGCAAAGCGGCCCAAATACCTTGGTAAGGCTTGAGGGAAACTTAAATAATAAATCACAACAGAATATATACCTTATGAAAAAAAAGAGAACACATAACAAACATTCCTCAGTACATTCCTCATCAAAACTGGATTAAAAGCAATTTAGAGTTGCATGAAATTGAAGAAGAAAGGAAAAGTTAAGGAACTAATGCAGCCCTAATATCAGGATTATGATAAAAATTCTTAGAGCTGAACAGCATGTTCTGTTGCTTTTTGTCATCTGAACAATCAAAGTGCTTGCTTTTTTTTTTTTTTAAGGAAGCTGCAGTTATCTGACAGCATCTATTTTATGAGTGTGCTGGCTGTGTTTTGCTGTCTGCTGAGTCTTCCAGTCAAAACAGTATCTGCTTAGAAGGAAAACAAAGTCCTGTCATTGGAAATGAGTTCAGTTAAAACAGATGTTAAGATATCACAATTGTTTCTTAATGGGGCTCAGCACAGTAAAGGATGACGGGTTATGCCAAGAAAATGGACTTATGCATATATCTATCCTTGGATATGAAACCAAACATAATTTACTGCTTCTCTGAGTGAAAATGGCTAAAAGTGAAATCTAGGAATTAATTAGGTCTTTATTTCTTATGTTATCTCTTCTCTATCTGTCCCATCTAATTCCATTCTCAACTGGTTGCTTATTTATCATTTCTTAGTGATAGCATAGCATTGAATTTAGAACTGGATAATCTCATCTCTTTGGTAAATAAGAAGCAAGTGGATTTTTCTTGTTGTTAAATTTCCTGTGCTTAGTTAGAAGATGAATAGACATTATTTTGCTGAAATTGGAAGTGTTGTGTGCCAACTACAGTGCCATGTGTAGATACAGCTGCTTATCTTTTGTTACATTGACCAGAACAAGAGACATGTTTACAACAAGTCAGAAAAGTGTATACTATACATGCTTTTCACGCAAGATTTGAGCGTTGGCAAGTGATTTCATGGTAAATTGTTTAATGGTAAAACTCTCTGAGTGAGTTAGCTACAAGATTTGATTAGTTTCTCCACATTAATGAGATTTCAGTAAAAGCTTTTCCCAAACTGAAAGTCTTATCTGACTAAAAGGCTGTGGATTGCTTAGATATGGATAATGCACTTTATGACAAGTTCATTTGGTCAGTTCCTATCATGTTTTCTGCAATTAGACTGATGTCCTCTAGCACGGCTTCCCTCTTAGTTAAAAAAAGGGCAACCTAAATAGCAGCTGTTGGGTTCAAAAGTATCTTAACTTCTTCCTCCCTCTATCATCTGCAAAAGAGTCTTTTAACATGAGTGCTTGGCAGTGGTTGCCAACATTCCATCATGATTTGTTGATAATTCATACTCTTTTGAAAAATTAAGGTTTTGTAACAACTGAAAAATCACCCTGCAGAATGAAAATGTATTTTCAGTCATTTGAGAACAAGTAAGCAGATCTTCCTAAATCCTCTTTGTCTGTGTAGTACACATCATTGTATTACGTCTATGCTCCAGCAGTGATATAAATTTTAGAAGTGATCAGGCTTTTTTTTTTTTTTTTTTGAAGAATTGCTTTTTGCAAAAGAAGATGTTAAATTCCTGATCATTATGTTTCGTTATGTTTCATAATGTTCTGTTTCAACATTGGAAGAAAGTTCACAAACCATTGCTCTTGTGAATAAACCATTGTTCACAAACCATGCTTTTTAACTTCTCTGGGACATCTTTTCTTACCTTTGAAACTGTCTTGTCGTGCAGAAATAAAGAGTTTCATCAATGCAAAAATATGGTGAAAGATTGAAAGGAAAATAGAAATAAGCGTCTTCTTTATTTAAAAGGATCAGGTTTGTGACTTTCTTACTTTTTTCCTTTATTCTAAGTCAGAAGACATTTTCAGAAAAGTCAACAATCCTTAGGGAAGGGAAACACCACATTGCAGTCAGATCTAATGAATGCTAAGATCCTGGTAGACACTTTTCTACTTCAAATAATGTTAGGAGTTCTGAAGCAAACTGCTTTAATTACAACCTTACTTCAGCCATGGGAGCAAATTTGGGAACTGAAATATTCTGAAAAAAAGATCAAATAGCCTCATAGTGTACTCCATCCATGCTTGTTCTAGCCAGGATATGTAGTTACAACTCATCAGAGCATAGTTTAATCAGTTTTTTTTATTCCGGTATGGCTTAGTACTTCTGCAAGTCAAGAATATTTTTCTCTAAGGCTACAAGGAATGTCACTAGTCTTAGGATCCAATGGCTGTTACATTTAGATTCCATAAATACATTGCTTGTTTTAAGTATGTCTTAAAGACAGGTGCCCAGTCTAGACTTTGGAAGCTCAATATCTACTCACTTGGGCTCTTAATGAAAAACACTTCTTAGAAACTGGGATCTCTCTGACTTTAGCTTCCAGCCAGGCTTTCTTGCTGTACATTTCTCTCCTTGACCAGAAAGACTTTTTAAACTGAGCATCTTTTCTCATTCAGAAAATTCTATGATGAAATCAAGTACCTTTTGATTCCTTTCTAAATAAACTAAATGGATTGAGCTTCTGTCTCTTACTGTTGGATGTTTTCTTTAGTCCTCAAGCCTGTACCTTCTCCCTTGTGTCAACAACATTTTTAAATATAGCAACCACAACTACGCTACTGTGGAAACTCCTGACATAGCTTTCTTCCTCCTCCTCCTCTCTGTTCTGTTTATAGACTCAATGATTGTGTTCACCTTTTACACACAGCTTTGCATATTCATGCTCAGTTGCCAGTCCCCTTTTGAAGATCATTACTGTGCAAGATACAGTCACTCTTCTTACGGATGTGGCCTGCTTTTTGTTTTCAACTGTTTCACCTAATACTGAGCCTTTTTCAAAAGCATTTTCTTTGAATGTGCCCAGTAATCATGATTATACTGTTCCCATCATTTATAAATCTACTGCTTTTTCTATTCATACATTTCTTCATTTTTCTCAAAACTTGTTTATATTCATTGCTGTTGACATCACTCCTACCTTCCTTGTTTTATAAGTGCTTTATTTTTAGCTTTTTTTTCATAATAATGGCAATTCAATCTCTTTCTCAATTGTTATGAAAGATAGTTAGAAAAAAGATTTATCCTTTTTTGTGTGTGTGCTTTCAGAACTGTTGTTATAAAAAAGTCCTTTAACTCTTGCATGGTTGTAATATACTTAATGTTAGTAAGAAAATTCTTGTAGTGGTTCATACTTATTCCGTGTAAACTAGGCCCAGTTACTGCTTTATGGAAACCCAACTGATTGTAAATGGATAGTTCTCAATGGGAGAAAACTAAAAACAAATGCTATAGCAAGAAAAAGCATGAAAGCATAAACAAGGACAAAAAAAAGGAAGAGTTTCAAAGTTTCCATTACTTTCCTTGACATATGTGGAATAAGAAGGTTCATTGAAGATTAAATTGAAATCAAAATGGAAATGTTAGTTAAATCGACTATTAATCTCCAAGGAATGTAAGACAGAAATTTGAACAATGGTCATTTATGTCATTTAATAGCTAAATAACATTAGATATAGTGCAACTAGGATAAATATTATGACATAAGGGTCTTCCAGGTCTCCAGCCAGATCAACAGTGCATTGTTTATGTGTACAGGTCAGGTGAAATAAGAATTCACAAGAAGTCAAGTGTTTGTAACATCAAATATGAACAGTTTGGATTAAGACAGAATACCTAAAGGAGAAGTTTATGAGTTTCATTAATTATGAGATAGTAGAGTGCCAGTAACAGCATTAGACCAAAAGGAGAAAAAAATATCCATAGTGATATATATGCATTGAAAAAAAGTATATGTAGGTTTGTGTGAAGAATAGAAAGCTATGGTTTCTATAGAATATGGAGAAAAGAATAAATTACCAAATTGTATATCTATCTACTTACTGTATTTGCATTAGTAAAATTTTCCAAAGAAAACCCAAACAAATCCTTTTACTCAGACTAATGATCCTACTTTATTATACGCATCTGTATTTCACAAGCAATTTTAAAACACAAAGAAGGCATTGGATTTGTTCGCTGGCAGTGAGACCACTGTGTCAAAATTTAGGCAGACGAAAGTGAATTTAGACTGCCTTTCCTAATCAGTAGGGAGAAGCACACCCATCATTACGTTCTTCTAAAGCCCAGACAGGTGCATTAGGTCAGTCAGATGTGCTGCTTTTGGCAAATACTCTTCTTTCGATGGACTACAAAGGAAGCCAGGGTAGTCAGTCTGAAAGTCGGATATCTGAAGTGATGTTAGGCAAGCTTCATCACAAACATACAGTGTGAAAAAATAGTAAAATGTGCATAATGCAAATTTTCAAACTTCATACTTTCATAAAATTTTCAAACAAAAAATACAATACTCAGACTACTAAGCTCCATTTTTTTCAGAAAAGTGGTTATAAAAAAATTATCTTTTCTGCAACTGCTATGTGTGTGTGATTAATGTGAAACCTGCTGTGTTTAGGAAAAGAATTATATTTTTCCTCTGCTTCTTTTTCATGAGCTGAGACAACACATCTTAGACTCAAATAAATTGCGGATGAGGTGGTACCCAAACCTTCATTTCATTACAATGTTTAACATCTGTCAATCTTAAAGAGGAGTGGGTTGCAAGCAATAACTTCAAGGACCTGTTTAGATCCAGTAGGGCTACCCACAGTGCATAATTCAGTTTACAGTACCATTTTTACAGGCAAAGAACCGCATGATCACAAGCACTCAGTTTGACGCTTGGAACTGTAAATTAGAAAAGAAAATTGAATACATACAAACTAGAAATAATTGAAGGAGCAGATATGTAGCTTCACAGTGGGCTGAAAAAGTCAATTCTCAGAATAAACTGGCACATGGCTATGTATGTTCTTGGAGGAAACTGGAGAGAAGTGCAGTTACTATTTAGTCATTTCTCGTATGCAAACATTTCTAGATAAAAATGGCGAAGCATTTTAAGAATGGATCACCTAAACCTCCCAGTCCTCCTGGCCATATTGTGTGCTGGCTGGAGCCAATACCTGGTTTCTTATATGAGTGAAGTATCTTTTTTGTTGTTCTGTTTATGCATAGGTTTACAATACTCAGAGCTTTTATATTATTCCCCTTACTTGTGAGAGTCTGGGTTGCATTTATTTATGCAGGGAGTTTTCAGGCTTTGTTGGGAAGTGTCATATTTTTTCTGCATATTTCAAGGAAGGAGAGGTAAAATGCAGGGCCCATATTAATCTCAGAATCAAGAGGTTCTGAAGACCGACACTCCAGTCTAGGCTATACTGTCAGAGCTACCTATGCTACCTACTTATGAAGGTCAGATTTTACTTACTTTTTGTAAAAGTGCATTTAGACTACAAGCATGCACAAGCGTGAAAGTGGGTCTCAGAATCTCATACGAAATATCTGAGACCTAAACTTTAATATACCCAATAATATACATGGAAGAATTTTCAACTTTAACAGCAAAGAAAAAGCTGAGCTTGCCCGGGTAAACTCTCCAGTACGATCAATCAGATTCGTCGATCTCTTACATGCATGGAACAAGCACACAACATGCAACTGAGACCTATTTTATGGAGAGAAGGCCAAATCTTCAGATCCTGTAAGCTAACCCAAATCTTGTAGCTAATATATCAATTGAAGAATTAGTTTGAGGACATTTGTTTTTTTGAGGGGAAATATATATATTTACTACATCCATANGGGAAATATATATATATATATATATTTACTACATCCATGTTCTGAAGAAAAATATCATCTTTTAAAATAAAATTTAGGATATTTTTCTTCAGAATTTTCTTCAAAATTAAAATATTCAAGCAAAGTTTGAAATGCTTCGATTTGGATACACTGTTGCAATGCTTCAGTTTAAAATTGGAAAGTAGGAAATAAGTTATGTTATGCCTTCCTTTCTTCTATGCCCTTCTCTGGCATTTCAGATGTCTTATTGTCTCTTAAAAGACACTTAACTCCTCCTGCCAAGAGAACATACCTTAGTGGTCTGAGCTGAGAGGAAAACCCTCGAGAAACTAGGAGAACAAAGAGTTAAACCACATCCGAGGGGACATGTGGCAGTTTTTCCATACAGAAATACTTGGTTTTGTTCTGAGTTTGAAAGCTGACATATGTATATTTTTGTGTGCTCTTACAACTCCAGTGCTACAAGATCATTAGAGGACGGTTATTCTAACATTTCAATGCTATCCACATAATTGCTTTTGTGATTTAGAATCTTCCTATGTTATGGTCTCTCAGTCATTTCTAGAATCTGAATATATTGTGACCCTAAATCAATAGGAAGTTTTGATGATAAAAAAAAAATACTGTGAAACTACAATCAGTTTCTGATATTCCTGTCTTCTGAAAACATCTGTTTTTCTTTTATTATATATATATTTTTTATTATATTTATTCATCAATGACCTGGATGAAGGCACAGAGTACTCCCTCAGCAAGTTTGCTGATGATATTAAATATGCTTCAGTGCAACATTTTTAACTCTAAAATTAGGAATGGTCTACATATGGCCTTCTTTCTCAGATGCAAATATTTAAATTTTCAGTTGTCATTATTCATATTAATTTGATGATAAAAGGAGAATATTATCAAACTTAGACTCTCATAAATAGATTTGGACTGTTGGATCGATTTAGAGTCTCAAAAACAGAAGTGCAAGAATTTTATGACAGGATTAACACAGAAGTGAAATTACATCTTACCTGACAAATAAACCCACATTTTGCCAACTGTAGACAGTGTTGTCTTCCTCTGAGAATTTTGAGAAGGATACTGTGCACTTTTCCTTTCTACTGCATTACAAAAAGTCCTTATGGAAGGCCTGACCTATTTCACTATTGCTACAAATGGCTCATAATAACAGGCAGATATAACAGCAGATAAGAGCAACTGGGATTTGAGTGTAAGACTGAAATTTGAGGAAAGTAATTATCGTGCATCCTTTTCATTTTAAACTGTCATTTCCAATGCTACTAAAATGGCCTGAAATTTGTAAATTGGCGGTTTCATACAAAACCAAAGCTGTGCTGGATAAAAAGCACAAATCCTGCCACCATTCATGCCCCTTGCAGAAAGGAACTCGAAGCGAACGTATTTCTACAGATATTTCCAAACACCCGCACGCGGTTCCCGCTCCTCCCGCTCCGTCCCTCCGTGTGAAGTTGCTAGGTTACTGCAGGAAGGCACAGAGTAGCCGCGCTTCCCGCTGCGCCCAGGCGCACGAGTGTGACGGCCTCGGAGAGCGCCTCTCTTCATGGGGCTTTCATACCCCTTTGACAGGCTGGAGAGCTGTGAGCAGCTCAAACGAGCATCAGAGGCAAGGGATGGGAGTCGCATTTCCTAGCGCTGTCTGGATGAGACGCTGGGCACACGAGAAGACACTGAAGCATGTTCTTCCTGTCATTTCTCTTTTAAGTGTGTCTTTCACATTTGTCTCAGTTAAGCTCACTGACCTTACCTGTTGTTTACTGCTTTGGGAAAAGCAGCAAGGGGATGTTGACATCAATTACTCTTTAGCCTGCAGCAGTGCAGAGAGGTCCAAGCACTGCTCTGGGCTCATCAGTGTAGCCAAGTGCCTGTTTTCTGTTGAAGAACACAGAATTCAGCCTGCTGGGAGTTATTTTGAACACAATCTTAACTTTTATTTGAAAATGCCAATTTGGGAAACGCAGAAAAGTTTCTCAGGGTCAGGATGAGGTTTTGGAGAGAAGATGATCCCAGGGTAGCCAACAGAGATGAGATGGGGAATGAGGGATCCTTAGTTTTGATTAAGACAAGATCTGATTTACCGTCTAGGTAGGGGTAAACCAAACCTCAGCTCTGCTGACTAAATGTAAACATAAATGTTTCCAACAGATCAGTTGAATCACACCCTGGAGATGCCTCTTCCTGTCCATTTAATATACAAAGGTAGTACAATACTATACAAATAACAGTTGATTTATCCAGCTGTAAAGAAGATTTGGAGAAAACGTAGAGACCACCATCACATTTATCTGAAGTCAGTACATTAAATACTGCATTTTTGGCTTGTTTATTTTATGGGCCTCTGTCTTTCCATAGTATCTTATGAAACGTGTATATAGATTACCATTTTATTATAACAACAACAAACAATCAAATAAACAAACAAAATACCTCCAAGTGCTTCTGAGACAAAATTTTCATTTTCAGAGCATTGCACACATATGGTCTACATTTGAAGAAATGTGTTCTGGAAAGCAGTAACTCTCCAGAAGTTTAAGAGTTCCATCCATTTTTGTGGGTGAACAACTGCACATGAACTAGAGATGCTGTGCAAAAAGGGCTAGAATGGGTAGAATTCATTTTACTAATGGGTGTGCACATTGGAAATGATAATGAGACGATAATTTTCCCTCTTTATATATAATTTTTTATGACTAATGTGGATTTTTTTAATGTGGCACAGTAAGATAGAACTCAGTTCTGTTTTATAAAACTAGACACTGTATTCTTTGTGTAATGCTTCTGGACATGATTCTATTCTCATCTGTTTTTGCTGAGATTACTAACATCTGCTTACATTATCTTATTTTACATTTTTCATATTATTTTATATTCACCTTTGGCATTATTCTGCCACCTTATATAGTAAAGCTATGGGTGGTGTGACAGATTCACACAGCTAGTTGAAATTTATAAGCATACACTCCAGTTGTACAGAGAACAATAAAAAAAGCACCGATAAAAATGACAACAGAATTTTTTTAAGCCTCTTTCCCTTTTTATTTGTTAGAAGATGTAATCCACAGCTTAATCCACATGGCTAAGTTGCTTTACAAGAATTTCACTTCTCTTTTCCCTGGTTTGTCTTCAATTAACTGAAAATAGATTCCTAAACAAAACTAACTTAACAAAAAATCCATTTGCTCAGATAAACCTAGTGAGTGTAAGCTCAGCAGGTGTAAGCTCACTTGAAGTAACTTTTCTCACCTGTGTTATTTTTTATAGTCACTTCACATGATTGGCACCAAGGAGACAAGTTGCCCTTATAGTCCTCAAAAGGTTCAGCGCCACATGTTGAAATGGTATCTAATGCCCTTTCATTATTCATCAATAGAGACTTCAACTCAAATTATCCTTTAAATGGGATAGCACAGTCAGTGTTGTAGATAGATGTGCAGAGCTTGCAATTTAGACAGAGCAGTCTCTAAATTATAGGAGATAATATTCCTCACTGTCTTCCTATGAAATGGTTAAGAATAAAGAAATGTTCTATGGTGATAATAAACAAGTAGATATTGGAAAGATATTTTAGGAAATCATCTAAGGGTTAACTTCTTCTTCTGAAAAGATGTCTTCGTGTTATGTAGACATATCCTAAATTTTATAGTGATATGTGAGAAACAAATGTAAATGGTTCATGCCATTTAGGGACCAACACACATCGTTAGTGGCAGTCTTAACACTGTTTTAACAACAATTGCACTCTCTACTTGACGGGGTGTTAGGAATGCTAGCTCATGCCAAAGCCTTGGAGCACAGCTGTCAAAGTGGGCATCCCTTGGCCTGACAGCAGCACTGTAGGTGCTGTAGGCATCCTCTGAGAGGGACAACACACGGCCACTGCCCTAGTGGCAGAGGCACTTAATGGACATGAAGTCTTTAGAATTAACTTCCTGCTTTGTCTAAAGTCAAGAAGCTCCTTTCTGAACTGTACTGTAATTAAAAGTCTAACAGAGAAAAACTTTTCTCTTTCCCACTCCTACTTTTCTCCTTCTACCAATCTTTTGGCACTGTTCCTATATCCTAGAATAAGCAGTAGCTGGGAGGTAAGGCACTAAGCCGGTACACATTATTTCCTGAGTCATGTAGAACATAACTTGGTACTTGCAGAATACTTGCTGTACACCAGTGGATCTCAGCCCCCACCAGTCTCTATTCAGTATTACAAAACAGTGCTGTATTGTACTTGGCTGTCAGTCAGGACAGTAAAAGTGGCAGCACACAGCTGTAGCAGGCAACACTGGAGGCACCCTACCTGCAAACCACAAGTTGGGGACCACTTAACTACTGGCAACTCTAGAGTTGTTCTCCCTAAGTTGATGACAGAAGAAGCAGGATTGGGTAGCCACCCAAGGTAGGGTGGCTGTGCCAGTGGTAAGTGTAGGCAGTTGGGTATCTAAGCCTTTCCTCTTTTCTCTGCAGCTCATTCCTGATTACATTAGAGGCACTTCAACTTGGCCTGTGAAGACCCCCCCACTTGTATGCTTGTCTTTACCCAGGAAATGAGGAAAGAAATGCAAATACAGGACATGATCCCTCTAAACATCAGGGCACCTATGATTTAGGCACCCAACCCTCTGAGTTCTCCCAGAAATATTGTTATCAGTCAAGAAATGAATAGTATCTACCCCTATACTAACAAAATTTCAAATGTTAAAACTCTGACCCTGCTCTTCACACTTCCTTTTGTAGCAAGACTAAAAGTTTTAATAGAGACAAATCATCAAATTCAAGTTGTATAATTTTAATTAAACCAGTGGAATTACTGTGAAGATAAACTTATCCCTTAATGTTTTGTCTTACAATCAATTCAGGACTTATTTGTTGTTGTTGTTGCAGCTTCAGCTTTTTAAGATAAGAGAGTATTTTTAAGTTTCACAGACAGTTATCTTTGATATCATCAGAACCTGCTGGTCCTGACTTCTCCTGTAGTGAGGAGCCCTAGATTTAGCTAGGAAAATGGCTAGTCAACTCTGGACATACTTTAGAATCATTTTAGGTTCTAAATTGTAAACTGCAACCTGTGGACTGCAAACTCATTCAAATGAAGTAAAATCCTCCCTGACTGACCTTTCTGAAAGCCCTGAAGGCCCTGTGCATAGAGCCTACTCAAAAATGGTCCACATGGAGAGGTTCACTGATAGAAAAGTAACAGAGGTTTTGAAATACTTATTCCTCTTTCTGTGCTCTGTGTGTGTGTGTCTATGCTCTCAGGTGGGTGACCGTGATATCTGTACATTCACAGTCATGGTTTAATTAATCCTCTTATGGATAGAACCTACCATGGCATTAAGGGAACAAATATTTTTAGCTTGCATAAGAAGTCAGTCCTGCCCACACACATGAAATACCTCAGCAGATAACTTCTCCACTGCAGGTAGGCTGATAAAAGAAACTGAGATTTAGATTATAGTAATTAAAACTTACTGAGCAAATAAGGTCCCATTTGAAGGGACAAGAATAACTGCCGACATAACCTATTAGAGCAAAAACACAACTATTTCACTGTGTGCCTGTCGCCCTGTATGCCCCTAAGGCAGAGGGCTGAGCCCTCTGACAGTGATTTTTGCAGAGGTGTGAAAAGAAGCCGATTTATCTGACGAGTTCCCTGGTCTGAGACACGGTGAAAGCTAGTCACAAGGACTGAGGAAGAAAACACCAGGCAAAAAGCAGGGTTTCACATAAACGTTATGAACAGCATCGCTCTCCTTTTTCTGTGTGTCAGACAGCTTTGTGTCAGCTCAGCGCCATTAGGACAATAGTGCCGATGAATTTGTTGCAAGTACACAAGCCCTAATAAAAACTGCAAAGTAAAAGTGTGTTGTCCTTTACTGTCACTCAGAAAAAATGACAAACTCGAAGTGAGTGTCTGCTGCCGAGCTGACTACATTTGTGACTAAGGATAGTAACAGCCCATAAGGACGTCTGAGTATTCCCTTCTGGCTACAAAAGATGCTTGCAGTAACACTTTGCATCCTTTCTTACATATTTAGAACCAAAATAAATTGTAACCTTGAGGTTGGTATTTTGGTTTCTAGAACTCAGCCAGGCAGGCTGGAAACAAGAGCTCGGAAGCTGCATGTGTGTGTGTCTAGGACAAGAGCTTAGTGGGGTGCACGGCAGGAGCGATATTCTTTCAAATTGTCAGGGCAGCCCTGAGGCATAGTAGGTACCGTGCTGCAAGTGCTTGGAGGAAGAGTAGTGAGCAACGTGTGTAATTGAGGTTGCCTAATTCTTTCTTTTGCAAATGACTTTCTCTGAAGCCTTTTACGACCATTTTATTATTGAGGGCAAATGCATAACTCTTTGTGAGAAAATTATTTTGTGAAAGTATATTATTTCCTTGGGATAGAAAGTCACACACAAATTTTTGTTTTTCTTTTTTTGGGAACTAGTATTTTTTGAGAAAAGAATTTCATTAGTGAAATTTAACTCTCCCCCATCCCCATTCCCCTAGTACCTCAGGAAAGTAGTTGTTAATGTTTTGGGATGTATTAAATATTTACTTTTTTTTTTTCTTTTTACTAAATAAAGAAAAACTAATTTCATGCATGCCTGATCAGAATAAAGTCAATTTTGACTAAAATCAGTGTGCTGTGCCTGCCAAGCTATGCACTTTAAAGGAGGAAAAAAATGTGATTTCTAGTATGGGCACAGCAAGAAGAGGAAGGACTATTTTCCCTTCAAATTGGTAATACATTTCCAGTTGAAAGCAAGAGGCAGCTTATCCTGACTCACCTGCACAGATATATATGCCTGACTGACTTACGCACAACACCAGCCAGCCAGTCTTGAAGAGACCTTTCTTGACTTGTTTTTTCCATGTCACTCACTCCCCCAGCTATGTAACTTTTCCCCCTCTCTGTGGCTCAACTCCAGCTGAGCCTTTCGCGTTCACTTCTTGCAGTTTCCCTTACAATTTCACCTGAAAATCTTCTGTGAATCACCATTGCCCCTGCCTCTTGTCACCCTGTTGTCATGTCTTTAGAACAGTCTCTTGCCAAAGCCCATGTGAGGACAACATAGAGTCCGAGTCCTATCTCTGGTATCAGAGTATCAGAGGGTTAGACAAGCACTTAGAGAGACCAAGACAGGGCAAGATCCTGTCTCCTGTATCTCGACATACCTTTCCTCTGCTTCTGGCATGGCTTCGTCCTTCACAACCATGACCACAAGGTCTGCTGAGAGCAGAATTCGTGTGATGGTCCCAAGACCACAACCAGAACTCTTGTGGATCTGACCTACAATCATTACTCAGCACAGGGTGGTGGAAAGAACGGAGAAAGGAAGATGGACTTAGCAGCCCCCTTCTTTTGTACTCTTGCTTGCTCTGTGGATTGCGATGCTTCTTGCTAGGATTATGCTGATAAAATGCCATTGACCTCAAAAATCATTCCGCTTTTCTCAGTAACCATAGTTGGCTCTAAAAAGACAGAACTCCTCTCCTCAGGCCTCACTTTCTTGAGTCCTTAGCCCATTATGGTAGCGGTGACTCCTCTGCTGTTACTTATTTGCATTCTGCTGAATTGCAGTACATTTCAATTCTTGTTTGCTAAAAACAGTGCTAGAAAGCTCAGTCATACGGTTATGTCTTTTTCCCCAGTGCTAGCTGGGTAGTTGCAGAAGTCACCCTGGAGTGACTTCGACCAAAGCTCTGCCATGATTATCCCCTATAGGTTGCTGTACTAAAGAATTATGCAGCCAAAGGCACCCTTCAGTGAACTGTGTGGTCAACTGAATCTCTAGGAGAGAAGACAAGTTTCAGTATACATTACACTTTTTGGACTGTGTCTGTGAGACTGGAGTTTTTATTGTTCTGTGTTGAATATCTGACGAGTATTAAAATATATGAAATATATTTGGAAGAGTCAATGATTTACTAATAGAAATTAAAACAGTATCTAGTGTAATAATTAGTACTGAATGAAACGCCAAACATTTCTGCAGGTTATTATAGGTGAAGCCAAATGAGAGTGGAGGGCAAGAGCGTGATGTCAGTCTTAGGGCCTGAAAGGATACAAGGCTTAAAACCTGCTTGGGGGAATCTCTGCTCTCTGCCTTGCTCTCTGGAAAGGCAGATGTATCTGTGCTGGACTCTTCAGCTTCTGGACAGAGTCATGCACACCAGTGAATCAGCAAATGGGCTGAAGAAACTCTGAATAGGGACCTGGCTGTGAAGAGCAGAGAAAAAGGCAACAGAGTTAGTTATTTGTGTAGGTATCAGACACTAGGCAAAATGGATTGCAGATTAATTCAATTTGTTTCTTATTGTGTGAATTAACGATTGGGAGAGAAGGAAGACAGCGGAGAAATGCTTAAGCACGTATCAGGCAGCAGGAAACAGGTATTTCCTAAGGAATGGCTTTGAATTTAGCAGTTTGTAAGCCAAAGATTAAAGAGTAGTTACAGCATATCAGCATTAAAGTCACCTCTTTTTGTGGTACTTGCTGTTCAGGACTTGTGGTGATATGTTATTTAGATCCTGCCACTTATTAATGGGATTTCTTCAGTATGAGCTATGGGAAAAGAATGGGTGCAGATACATCAATGAGTGAGGCATTATAGAATGCCCTGCACCAGATGTTTCCAGATTCAGAGTCTATTCCCAGTTTCACTAACATTTTAAGGCATGACCCAGGTCCAGAACCAGCCAGAGTACAAGAGCCTTCATCGTCAATAGAGCCAATACCAGCTTTACTAGGTATGTGGCATACAGCCGAGTAGGGTACTTCATGGCAGACTTCAGATGTATAAAATCTTCTGCAGCTACTCTTCCAAAGAGCCATCCACATCAGCTCTGGTTGTTGCAGGCTGTATGATTCTGGTCAGCTCACTGAGCTGTGTACTCTTCAGTTTTGCAAGCTTTCAAATAGGGATGAGGAGTTTCCCCAGGACAGTCACCTCACCCACTTCAAACATGAGACTTCTGCATTTGATCTTCTTGTGCTTCCTCTCAGCTTTCTCCAGGGCAGCATTTGAGACAGGCTGTCAGAGCTTGGGCCTATCTTCTAGACCAAGCAGAACCAGTCAAACTGATGGTATGGTCTCAGGACCAGAGTGATGCTGCGTTGTAGTTGACATGAACTGTTAACAATGTCCTATAAGAAGCTCTGATAGGAAAATATACTCTGCAGTTTCTGGTTTATGAATCAACTTCTCCTAGTGATGATTGGACATGGCCCACAGACACAGTGGAAGATGTGAGGGTTCATATGATCGGCCCAGAAGAAAGGTCAGATCTAATTCTTTTAAACACAGGGGTCACGATCATGATAAAAAAAAAAAAAAATCAAAGCATTATTACAGGTGTCATTGCTGATACCAGTCCTGGATGTCAAGTTTGAAAGGAGTATTGGAGCTCAGAGGAAATGTTGGGTTCTCTATGTAACAGCTGGACATGGTGAGAGGCTCTAAAATATTTTTCTATGTTATGGCAAGATCTGATGATTGATGATTTCCTAAATAATAATTCCTGAGTTTGTGAGAAAAATAAAAGCATCAGAAGGGCCACACATCAGACCAAGAGACTGTTTGGGCTAGTATCCTCTTGCTAGTGGTTACAAGTAGATTCTTAGGGAAAAAAAACAGGGCAAGTATATCCAGTACTGTCCCACTCCCTCCAATATCTCCCAGCCTGAAGTATGCTCAGCACAGACATCTTGCACCTAATGTGCCTTGTCTGTTCATTAAATACCAAAGATTTCATTCCAGGTTTTGTCTAGTTTGAGCTGGAATCAATATAAACTTTTTGCATTTTGTTCTTTGCGGAATATGAATAGTGGGGCGTTTTGAAACAGTTTCAGATACAGCAACATGGATTTGAATACCTCTGTAAGACTGCTGTAAGACAGAAAAGAATCACAATCTATACCCCTATTCAAACCACAGAGGTGTTTCTATTCTACTGAAAGATGGATTATCTCAGGCAAACACAGGGAGGAGGAGCCCAGGAGTCCTCTGACATGTTTTCTTATATTTATGTCTTTTCAGTAGAAAAAGAATGCAAAACCTGTCAGACTACATCAAAAATGTATTTTGTATCCCTTCTTCTGTGGAATGGTGTTTCTTAGAATCAATAAAATAAAAGAGAAATTATTCAGCGCAGCATTCCATCTCAAGCAATTACAATCAATTAACCAATTTTGGGGTAAAAGTGAACAAAGGCTATAATATTTGAGATATTATTTCTTGAAACTCTTCTTCATTCTCTTGTTCATTCATATGTAGAAAAATTCCACTGGAAGAATTGAAATAAAATAATCTCCCAAAAACTTTTATTAGAAAGAAAATAACTACGAATAGATAAGGGAGATCCCTTCCCTTATCCCTTTAGGTTTAACAGGCCAAGACACTGTTATACTGACTGTAAAATCCCCCCTTAGAGTGTGGCAGTGAAAGAAACTGCTTGCCAAATGTCACATTTTCACACTAGCAAGGTTTCAGGAACCTACATTTTCCCCTCAGGGCCTGCTATTTCAAAATGCTTAAGGTATATTTGTATGTGTTTATCCTCTTCATTTTCATGTCAGGGAGACATGTCAGCAATTTGCAAAGAAGATAGAAGGGATGAGGGGAGCAGGCTGGAAATATTAAAGAGTCATCTGCCACCTTCATCAGCGGGATGCACAATAACTTGTCAAAGCAGCCACACATCTACGGTGCTTACTCGCATGCCGAGACAGAGCTTCCCTTGCATCACCTATAGGTATGGATAGGTATACCCATAGGTATAGCTGTGGCTATGCTACCTCAGCCTTCAACTTATTAGGGAATGCCAAATTAGTTGGGCCAAGTGTAGAGCCATTTATTCTCTTGGGAATGGGGCAAAGCTGCTTCTTTGCGCTGCAGATCTGACCCAGAGCTGTTCTCAAAAGAAAGAACAGCCTATAATTTTTAGTGGAATAGCTAGGTAGACTGAAAAAAAAAACCCTTTCCTTCCTTTTTTCCTTCCCCTTTCATTCTCTGTAGTCGAACTTGAACCTCAATAACATCATCCAGTTTGTTTTCTTAAGCACCACAGATGGCTTCAGGCTTGAACTGGTCTGTTTCCCTCTATAAGTGGCTCAGATTTTGGAAGGATTCTTCCAAAGAAATAAGCTTATAGTTATTATGAAGACAATAGAACGAAAAGACACCATACAGTTGTGTTTCAAAAGATTGTTAAAGATTTAGAGCACTCATGTAAAGTACTTTGAAATGCCAAAGTTCAGGAGTAAAAAAAAATACATTCTTTCAATATCTTTTAAAAAAAGGGGAAATGCATTAAGATTCACAGCAGGACTTCTATTCCTTTAGTGTTCGTACATGAAAGCATGCTGGAAAATAATGTCAATGATGGTGTCATTGGCATATAATTTGCAAACAGCTTTGTGAGAGGTTTATTGCATTTGGTATAAGTATTTCTGCATGACCCACGTATTCAATATGAGTGACTTGTGGTAAGAGGATGATTGTGCCAGCTCAATAATCTCCATACAAAAATAAGAATAACAGGCCAAGATATGAGTAATTACTCATATCTTGAAGAGGGAAAGACGAACATCTTATTTACTCAGGTATCTATCTCATTCACATTCTTTTTGTTCTCTGAAAAATTTATAGTTAAAATCGTTGCTTGAATCATGACATTTGTACCCTGCTCTGATATCTAATTTAAAACAAAACAAGATAAAACCCAAATGTGATATCTTGATACCACTTTTATTCACTGCCCTTTCTTGCTATGACTCTTATGCACTATTAGAAAAGTGCATTTTCTAAAGTGCAGTTAGAAAGATTACAAAAGGATGCATGTGCAAGGATCGCAGTAGGTTATCAAACTGCAGAAAAGAAACACTGGTCACATATGTGATATCTTTTTCCATTTCTGAAAAACATTAAAACAACAATCAAGTTTTAACCTATCTCCCTTATTAGCTCTGAGCTAGTAGAAGAAGGGTTTCCAGCTCTGTTTTTGGTGGCAGTCATATGATTGCCCAGAATACTGACCCAAAATGGGACTTAGTTTACCGTAATTCAATGACATGATTAATCAGACAAACAACTAGCCAGCAGCATTTAATATTAACTGAGAAAATCTTTCTTACTGTCATCTATGTAGTTAGCGGTGAGCAGACATGAAACTTAACATAGGTTATCCGGAAGGGTCAGTCGTGCAGAGCATTGTGTTAGCTAATTTGATTTTTAGCATCTCTGTTCAAAGGAAAACAGAAGTCTAATCAAGGAAAAGCCTGCAAAGTCTTTCTCTCATTTCTGTTGTGCACGCTATAATCTTTCAGACCCTCTGACACATTCATCCGAGGCCACTCTAATCAGCACACTGCTGATTACTTTGTGAGAAGGTGCAACATGCCTGAATGTGAATGAAGGGAAAGAAAATCATTGCAGATACTGCAACTTTCTAAAGACCCAGTTTTGGGAAGAAAAACATTGGTCAAAAGATTTTCTGTATTTTGATGTTTCAATGTTTTGCCTATTTTCAAACAAAAAAAACCTGTTTTGCTGCATGTCCCCCTTGCCTGCCCATCAATACATTTCTCTGCCAGTTCTCACCAAAGAACCTTGAAGAAACTATTTCAGAAGAAACAGTTTCAACGAAATTTGACAGCAGGGCAAAATTTCAAAGGAATCAAATGTCCAAATCTATTGAATCAGAAAAGAGACCCATATTGGTTTGCCCAGAGAAAAGCTGTACTCACACCCTTGGCTTACTGACCGCTGATCCAGTCCATGTACTGCTCAGTGACCAGCACGCAGATAGCGCAGGCCTGGACACAGGCTGTCTGGGCTGGTCTCAGACAGAAAACAAACATAAGAAGGGGCAAGGCAGGGCCATTTTAGGCACCGAAGGTTAAAGTACTAAAGTCCCAGATGTCTATACAGACTTTCTCAAAACGAAAAATAAACAAACAAAGTCTTCAAAATTTACATTAACTTCTATATTTAAACTTCTATATTTACATATAAAAAGTAAAATTCGTAGCTACCAGTTAGAAATACCTCTATTAATCATAATTCTACTAACCATACAGTTTTTATGAAACATTGCTAGCTGGCATTAGCAATCCCTTGAGAACAGCTCTGGGTCAGATCTGCAGTGTAAAGAAGCAGTTTTGCCCCATTCCCAAGAGACTAAATGGCTCCACACGTGGCCTGACTAATTTGGCATTCCCTAATAAGCTGAAAGCTGAGGCGGCACAGCCACAGCTATAGCTCTACATCCATGCCTATGGGTGATGCAAGGGAAGCTCTGTCTCGGCATGCGAGTAAGCACCGTAGATGTGTGGCTGCTTTGACAAGTTATTGTGCATCCCGCTGATGAAGGTGGCAGATGACTCTTTAATATTTCCAGCCTGCTCCCCTCATCCCTTCTATCTTCTTTGCAAATTGCTGACATGTCTCCCTGACATGAAAATGAAGAGGATAAACACATACAAATATACCTTAAGCATTTTGAAATAGCAGGCCCTGAGGGGAAAATGTAGGTTCCTGAAACCTGCTAGTGTGAAAATGTGACATTTTGCAGTATGCTTGCGCTCGCTGCCTCACGCAGCTCTGCGCTAGCAGGGGAATTTACAGTCAGTATAACACAGTGTCTTGGCCTGTTACACCTCTGAGGGTAGCAGGGCTGAGAGAATCACCGCTTATAATTACCTTATTTCGGTGCTGTTGTCCTGGGCTCTGTGTGGCAACAAAACAAGTGAACAGTTTATCTGCAGTCCTTCACTGCCTGTGAGACCTGGTGCAGCAATCCCGTGTTGTCCTGCCTGCTCCGTTTTCATGCAAACAGAGTAGGTGCTCCTGCTCAGACTGTGTGTGTTGGTTCCCCTTTGCAGCCCCACAGCTCCTGGGGAGCTGCAGCCTGGAGTAGATGATGCCCTTGTGCTTCTGCTGCATCAGAGCCTAAACTCTGAGCTTAAATTCTGAAGTGAGCAGGAGACCTCCGAGGACAGGCACAGGGATTTACAGTGTTCACGGCTGCCTGGGAATAGCCAGGAGGTCCAGACACACGAGTGGTTACTGTATCCCTGTGCTTCTGGGTCTCAGTGGAAGGAGTATGAAGTATAAAGCTTCTTTCCTACTCTTGGAAGACATTATCCATAGATGAACTATACACCTGCTCCAAGCTGGGAGGCATCAGCTGAGGGCTGAGGAAAGTTAATAGTATCTTGTCATCTGTGGTCCTGATAAAATACGAAGATGTGATCAGGGATTTTAGCCTGCGTTGCTGCTTGCCAAATATAGATTAAGAGGTACTCAAGGTCTTCGTTTCTCCTTTTGGCAGAGAAATTACATGTTTTTTACAGAGAAAATATACCGACTTGAAGTGCCACCGTATGCACCTGTGCATTTAAAATTCTCAGTGTAGCATTACTTACTGAAAGCAGATAAAATAATAACACAGGGAAAAAGGCAGTGGCTTCCCCGTGTCAGGATTCACCTTGCTGATTCTGCTGTGGCTGTCTCCTATCAGCTGCTGCTGTGTCCTCACTCTTTGTCCAGCAAAGATTTGGCCAGGTGTTTTGTTTTGCAGCCTACGAACTGCGGAGCTGAAGCGTTGCAGCGCAGCTGGCTGCTGACTCAAGCAACAGTGAATGTTTATGTAAAGACTGCGCATTGCTGGAGACTTCGTTTGGTTGCCATCTGGTGCGTAGAAGGGGGTCCCCTTATATGCACCAGATGGCAACCAAATAAAGTTCTAGTTCTGAAGTTATTCTTCATGAGGTACGTCACCACAGCGCCAGGCTTTCTTGGATGCCAAAGTACTATTATGTTATTTCGTTTGTCTTGGCAGAACCAAAAAGTGATAAGCATATTATGACATATTTATCAATGCAAGCAACCGTGGTCTTGTATGAAACAGTCACTGCCCACAACCTTGGCTATCATGCCATTACCTGAAGGCAGAAATGGAGAGAGGAGATTCTGCCATTACTCGTGAGTGAAGATGAGCCCAGAAATGACAGTGACATTAATCAAAAGTGAACTTCAGTGGGCTGTTCACCAGAAAATGCACGGTCAAGTAAGGAAATCCTACTAGACTCTTAAAAATTGTAGCTAAGGCATCTTTTCACACATCTATTTTGTGTCAGGCTCACCACAGATAAGGGAAAAATCTCTGTTGTGCAGGAGCTTTGTAAAAGGGTTGAAAAAGGGAGATCCTATCTAGCAGCAGAAGTTTCTGTGATTGTAAAAGCAGAAAGTAACGGGTAAAAATAGCCTTATTTGGGGACTACTTATATTCTACACTGGGTTCATGTCAGGCAAGTACTTTCAAGAGTGGTGCTTGTATTCTTAATGTATTGCTGATATTCCCCTTTTGTGACACAGCTGACCTGCCCATTTAAAGCAAAATGTCATAAATGTTCTTTACTATTCCTTGTATGTTACAAATTAGGGAATCTTGAAATCATGGCATCTTGACCATTACTCTCCCTTTTTCCTCTCTCAAATTTCATCTTTATTTCAACAAGGTCTATCACAAAACCATCAGAAAACAAACAATTATAATGTAGAGGGTTTGGAAGTTTTGATTTTGAATAGCACAAGACATGATTTTGTGAAACTATCAATCAGGTCAAAATTTGAAGATAGTAATTGCTAAAATGTCATGGAAGACAAGGATAAAATTCCCTAAATAATAAAACTGTTTTCAGGATCAAGTTTTACTTTCCAAGTCTTTATTCTGGATTACTGGTAGGAAAAGAAATATGTCCTGTAGCACCCAGGGAAGATTAAAAGTGGAGAAAAATATTGTTCATATAGGCAAGGAACCATTTACTCATCATTTTTGCTGGAGAAAGGACATATTTAGGAGTTAATGGAACAATGTGTGAAAGAGAAAAACAGAATTTTCCCCAAGGAAGCTTTCTGTCCTTCATCCTTCCCACTTGTGAAAAAAGGTCAGAGAGAACTTGGAAAATGCAGATCTACTTCCATAAACACTATAAGCACAAGAATTTGGGGAGCCTGCCTCCTTTTTCATTACAGAACTTTTTTTTTTTTTACCATGCAATTCCTGTGAAATCTGATATTTCTAGCCAGATCTGGAGTGGGAAGAATGTCTTGAAGCTTCATAATGTTGTATCAGTAGCTCTTCTTTATCTTGTCTTGAACTATTATGTATTTATTATCTTTGCCTCTTTTCTCATTAGTTTTGATAAGTTCATGTAAGATCATATAAAAATCGGAAATGAAGTTTTCAGAGGATTTGAGATTCTCCAGGTTCACAGTTTAAAATCTCTGTAGCCATATCAAAATGTTTCATACTCCTGATGGGCTTGACTTTTGATGGATGCTAAAAGATAATATTCATAGCAGTGGTAGCCCCATCATATCTGTCAGGGAGCGCCAGGTGCAGGGCTGCTTGCTCCACAAGGAACACGAGGGAGCAAGTCATGGATGGGGGCACCCGTGGTACAGGCAGAGGCACTGGTGGGGCTGTGCCCCCTCTAACGTGCACCATCCACATGGTCTGAGCCAGGCCAGGGCAGTGTCAGCAATAGGCTCTGCTGACAGCCTGCAGACAAGATGGAGCGATGGGCAAGGAATAGGCTCCAGGAGAGTGACAGACCTGAATCCTGGGCAGGTAGATCCAGAATCCACACACGAACCATGCCATCAGCCTGGTCAGTGGGCTAGGACAACAGGAAGAAGGACTGGAGGAAGGTCTATCTCTAACATAGGTCCCGGATCCGTGTAGGAGCCCTGGCCATTAGCGGGGCACAGACCAGAACTCACACCGAGTAGCTGGCTCCATGGGCTGATGGAACCAAGGTGGGGAACCCTAGGGAGATTGGTCGGAGCGATCATGTCTTGTTGATGTCCTCAGAGCCTTGACAGCATCCGTAGCACATCAACTGACACTTTTGTTTAACAAGAGGCTTTACATAACCTTTCGGAATGAATGGGCCAACATCTGAGTGCAGCCAAACTTTAGGTACCAGTGCTTTATTTGAACTTTACAGCACTACACATTAGTTCTGCAAAAGTCAGGGTTAAATAACAAAGGTGTGTAAGCTGCTGTGTTAAGTATTTGGATCTTTAGTGTCACTGGGAATACCTTGTGACAATTTGGCACTATGGAATCTCTGGCTGGCTAAAGTCTTCCTACCGTGGGTTCTGAAACTTAAAAAAAAATCAAAGATAATTCTCTATAAAAGATAATATGACGTTAATTGTAATATGGCTATATTTGCTACAATTACACCAAGAATTGTCATTCAAATGAGAAATGTGAGGCATATATAACTGTAGAGTCATGACACACTATGCATATCATGCACTTGATATTCTCTTGTATTTATCGGCCTATACCTTTATTTCTTTTTCCCTTTTCTTGTACCCTTGACTGGGTATATTGTAGATCAAGTCTTCCTTTCAGTGTCCAGGATGAATCAGTAGAGCAGAAAAATACTGATGTTGTTCTGCTAAGTACTGAACATGTAGGAAAAGCTATATGACTGAGTGCAACATCTGAGGAAGTATTGAATTTCAAAATGTTACATTTCAGTGCATGTGTGGGAGGTAGCAGTGAAATTTAGACTACTCCAGTAGAACAAAAAAAATCTGAGTAATGGGACTTGCATTCATGATATTGTTTCTTCTTCTTCTTTTTCATTTTTTTCTTTCCTTTTTTTTTTCTTATTACTATTTTTATATTGTCAGAAAATTAGTATTAAGGGATTGACTTCCATCTTGGTGTGTAAAGTTGATCAGGCTCCACCCCTGGAATCACTGAAATTAGTTGTTCTGGGAGCCTGAAGCGATGCTATTAAAACAGGAGAAAAATCTGAAGGCGTGATGTGATAAGCTTAAGGTATATAGAGAATAAGTTCTGTCAAACTAAAGCACACCTCATCCTTACTAAGAGTTTTTGGCCTAGACAAATATTCCAATTTTCTATTTCAGCAAGTATTTGCAATTTGAACAACAAAATTTTGTTTGCATGTTTTTCTAAGCAAACATAGAAAGTAGCTAGATTCCTCTCAAAAGAGAAATTCAATGGAATAAATAACATCAGCATATACAGCTTCAGTCTGTTGCATACAACTATAAAACATTTTTGCAATGAAAAGTCATAGGCCTGGAACAGCTTGAATTCCTGAGCTGATGACATTTTAGTGAGAAAGTAACTTTAATAATCCCACTGAACATCATAAGCACACATATTAGATTAGGCTGTCCTAGTTATTTGGTTATTACAAGTCTTCTTCAGGAATCACACCCAAGCTGCAGTAAAACACCAATTAAAAAAACCTGAAGTTTAAACATAGCATAATTACTATAGGGAAATTGATGATTAAACAATAATATTTAAAATAAATGGTAGTGTTGAAAGGCTTTTTGAAACTGTATTTTATTCATATTTGTCTCCGTTAAGCCTTAAAGTTAAATAGACAAACCTGTGCAAGACAAGGGAATTGCTTTTCCAATTAGGAGACTGTTCTCAGAAAGAAAAACGATGGACCACTGTCTTTGCAGCTTCAAAATTATTCTTCAGATTAATTTCAATAGATTCTTCTCCATTTTATTTTTTTCCTTTTTTCTATAGAAAGTTTTATCTGGCTTTTCAGATTGATTCAGCTGGTTAGTGTTCTTTATTTTAGTTCCTTCAGTGGAATGAAATTGGCACCTCAAGAGAGAAAATTCATCCCTCTGTACAAGAACCATCTAAAGTAGATGGGATGAACTCTACTCTGGAGCTGCCATCCATTCAGATGATGAGATGAATTCTACCCACATCTTTCACCTAGCTGGGAACCGTTCCTCTGACAGTAGCAGTGCTATTGTTTCAAATTGGAAAGAGAGAAAATAACTTCCCTACCAGATAAGGGGCCTTTCTGCTCTAGGCAGTGATTGACAAAATACTAGAGATGGCCACAGTTCTTTTTTTTCCTCTTTCTCTTTATGAAAATCATTAATCTTACTTTCTGTGGAGCAGAACAGCTCCTATTTGAGCTCCATAGTCCTTTCTCTTTCCAGGCTTGGCCAAGGCCTGATATAGATGTTGTGGGAGGTGGAAGAGATGGATTCATAACCTCTTAGACTTGAGAAGACATTGAAGATATATTTGCTTCTTCCTTAGTGAGCACTCTCACCACATTCTCTCTTTGGACTTTCTATGGAAGGGTTGTCACAAGTCACAACCTTGTTTTAATATTCCCTTTTTCTTTTCTTTTTCTTTTTTTTTTTTTTTTTTAGGTATTTTGTAAAGCACCTGTACTTACTTGATGGACTCTGAATAAACCTCCTGCACATAGTCCCTATATATTGTTGCTGTAGCTTCTAAATCATGTTTGGCCTTAAGCTGGAACCAAATGCCACCTTGTGAATATCAAGGGCTATTCTGGGTATGAGAGAAATAAGCATCCTGGAAACCTTTGAAGTCAGAAGAAGGACCTTCTGAATTTATGTTAGAATCAGAGTTAAGCAGCAAATGAACAAAGGCTAAATGTTTAATCTCATTATTGGACTTAAGCACCCAGATCTTATTAGGTATTTGTTATCAAAGGGATATCAGACAAAAGGCAAAGAGGAATTAAGCACTCCGGATAACTGTTATTCCTTTGTACTTTGTTATTTCCTTTGCCCATCATGCAGACAAGAAAAGAGAAAATTCTCAGAAAAACTGGGTGAAGAAAAATGGAGAGACCATCCCTTGAGCTGAGCTAAGAGAAGGAGTATGAGATAGGTATTTCACAGGCAATCAGACCAATGTAACCATGGGAATTGCATCCCTGAGGAATGGGATTCAGAGTTTTTCTTGTAAGACATCTTTAAAATCAGAGTCTGTGCGTTTTCTGCACAGTAACACCAGTAAGAACAGAAACACTGATTTGAAGCCTTCCTGGAGATATACCGAGGAGTACTCTGAAAATAACAGTCTCCAGATAAGAATATGAAGAGTTTTCCAAGAGCTCAGCAGATCCTACTGTGGAAACCATTCAGTACACAGAAGTCTACTGATGAACATTCTTTGAAGCTCTGAAGATACTAAAGATTAGTAGCACTTAATGTAAAGCTTGAGCCTATGATGTGTCCTGTATACGGCTGAAGGGCTGTGTGTCCCTCCCTCCTTGCTCCCCCCATATTTCAGACTGGGTCTGGAGCTACTCTGGAACACTAGTAATATTGTTACTGTTGATATAATAGTGTTAAAGAAGCAGCCTTTAAATTTTAATTTCCATACTTTAAACTGATTTTGTGTAGGTGTTTTCCACACTTAAGCTTCCTGATGTGCAATCAATCAAAATCATGACTGTTGGAATAACATTAGGCACAAAGTACCCTTTAGGCAAGATAAGTGAGTGTTGCAAACTTGAATATGTTTGCAACATAAACATTACATTGAAAACAAGTACTTAAGTGAAATCTCTCTTGCAACTGAAGGGGCTGGGAAAAAAAACCCACATTTGAGTGTATAACATACTGAAAAAAACAAATCATTTCAAATTGCTCTTCACTGCTCCTTGTGGTGTCCAAGAACAAACTGCCATCAACAGTCAAGAAGGATAGGGTACTATTATTCCACATTTTTTTCCCTGTCACTCTTCCTTTTTCTTCCTGATAAGTCTGACAGTGAAACAAATATGCATCTTTTTCTGAAATCCCATTTGCAGTGTGACCATGATGCAGAGTCTCCCCAGGAAAGTTCTGATGGGCTTAGGCAATTCTGCAGGATAGCCAGCTGTGCAGATTACTCTCACAGACAGGTGGGAAGGATGACCTTGAATCTAAAATATGACATGATAGCCAAAGATTTTCATTTTTTTTCCAGCTTTACCATGGGCTCCTGTTCTAGCCTCCCAGGACAGCTTGCTTCCTAAGTTCATACCTGAATTTCCTTATTTGTAAAATGGAGCTAGTAATATTTCCTTATATTGCACATACTCTTTGGGAAGTGAATGAATGAACTTCTTTAAGATCTTTCTTTAAAATCCTTCAGGGAAAAAAAAAACAGAGAAACACTGAGAACTTTTGGGATGTTCAAGTCTCCTTAGATACAGTTTAGTCCCTGCTAATGTTTATTGCTCCATGCAGTATAGTTCTCTGACTTTTTATTAGTTTGTTTGTTTGTATGTTTTTCATCTCAGACATAATGACAAGCAAGTAGATGTCAGTTCATGTGAGCAACATTTAACAGGGTTCACCATCCAGACAAGTGCTTCCCCACAGCTCTAATTAATAATGATAGAGTAAGTGTTGCTGAAATTCCTGGCATCTATTAATAACTTATCAGACATAAAGATAGCTTTTAAATATATTATGAAATGTGTGTCTCTGTATTTCTAGCCATGTGTCATTCTTCTCAGCAGTTGCTAGAAGGGTCAAATTTTTTGAGAGAGAGAGAGAGATAAAGAGAGCTTTCCAGAAATAATGTACTATTAATGCTGAATGTGAATACTGTGTAAATGGGACAGCAGATTCTGGGCTTTTTTATAGACCTTTTGGGCTCTTTTTTGACATAAGCAGGAGTCAAAATTGTATACTATGTGCTGATTCTGTTGAGTCAAATGGAAATTTAGCTTGTAAAAGCCACCTGGATATGGAAAATGTTGATGTCCATTCTTGCTCTAGTCATTTAAGCTAATATCAGGAATGGACTAATGTTGCAAAAATCTGTAGTACTGGAAAGAAAACTGAAAGTGAGCTATTACTATTATTAGACTTATCAGTAGAGCAAATGTTCACAAAATTATATGAGCAAGATACCTGCCCTTTCATAGTTATGCAAATAGAATTACTCACTTACACAGTTGCCAGTTTATTAAAATCTCCTGAAGAACGATTTGACCCTGATCATCATGATCTAAAATTTAGACTAATATGCTTTCTGAGCTTCCTTGTAACGTTCAGATTTAAAAAGAGAGAGATAAAGGGAGTCAACATGACTCACTTCAAAGCTTTGTTCATCTTTAGCTGGTTATGGCACTGACAGGAAAAAAAAAGTTATACAGGTTGTTATTTATATATAGGCTGTTGTCTTCTCTTGTGTAGGCTGGAGAAGTTTTGAGGCTTCTTTTAAGTTACACCATGCTGTACAGCTCATCCCAGCAGGCCAGAATTGCCTGGAAATCAGAAAAACTGGTGTCTTTCTCTCCTGCCTTTGATATATGCGCTGCCTGGCCTAAAACACTTTGACTTGTGCAGTGCCCTTATCAGATGGACCACTGTTAGGAAAAAATCAGAAATCTGGCTCGGTAGCATCCAGGTATAAGGCTTCTGCCACAGGAACAGTCCCTGAGCGAGCTCCTGAGTTAGCTGTTGATTCCTTTATGGGGGCATTGCAGGGCAATGGTGAATTATGCTCTTGGTGAAGATGTTGGCTTTCACTTCTTGCTCTGTAGCCCCAGGAGTACAAAGGTGAGCATCAGAGGAAACACCCACTAACTCAGTGCCTGACACATGAAAGGCTGGGCAGTCTGCTGAAAGGCACCAAGTCTCTCTGTTTTGTGAAATGGTGCTTGTGTGAAGACCCTGAACCAGCCAGAGTTTTGAGGTAGATATGCTTATATCTTCCCTTTAATGAGACAGCCCAGGAAATAAAAAGGCTTAACTTAAAAAATACCCAAATTTCAGTTAAAAGTGAAAAGAACACGAATTTAACCTTTTTAAAAATAGAGAGACTTCAAAGCAGCTATGTAAGCCTGAGCAGAAATGCCCAGATTCATACACGGCTCTCCTCCTCCTGCCTGCCATGTCCTTGATTCCAGTCATCTCAATCAGTTTGAGTGGCAGAACGCACTCTTTGGGCCTTAGGAAATATTCTGTCCACCATCTCTGAGGCCTCTCTGGCTTCTCCTCAGTACAGCTTCTCCAGATCAGTACATATTTTGGACCTTCTCCATTTGAGCAGGTCAGTTCCCAAAGGACACCATAGTGTCTCCCTTCTGCAGATATTTCTGTTTCTCCTTGTCACTTCCTAAGAGCCACTGAATTTAACACAAACTGAGAAAACACAAACAGAAAGTAAAGAGGTAGATACCATTCAATATAGTGCTATAACTGCAGGCAGTTTGTAACCTAATACATCATACGCAAAAGCATATATCTATCAAATTATAAATAGAAATAAGTGAAACAGAAGTGATTTCCCCCCCACACACTCTCTGCAAAGACGAGTAAACCGCTTTGTGAATATTCCCTGAGAAGCAGTGATATACTCAGTAGATACATAATAATTAGCTGCCTCCTGGATTTCTCCAGCCTTGTTTGTGAGGTGAACATTCATCTGCCGGTATCATAAAGTCTTACTGTGAGCGGTCAGCAGGCCCTTGCTAGATATGGGGCAGCCAATTTCAAAAAAGTCTTGAGCATGCAGGAGTAGTGGTGGTGGGCCACTGATTTTTCATCCCACAGTCTCTGAATGCTTTACCTAGAGCTGCAGAAGAGAATAAATGTACCTACTGTGGCATTAGACAATGAATGAGGAAAATAGTATCATACATAGGAATGAATTTTGTGTTTTTTGTGCAAAAAGCCAATGCTTTGGCTTAAAGGCAAGCTGAGAAGGGAAAATAGATGTGCCACAAACAAAAGTATGTATGTTTAGAAGGTCTTGATCCAAGAAATATCAAACATCCTTCAGTGAGGAGCAATGATATTCTTAGCTATTAGCTATTTTGTATTTGTGATATACACTGAGGCTAAAAATACATACATACATATGTATTTTCATGAAAATACATACAGTCACAGGCTCTAAGCTCTTTAGCTTTATAGTCCAGCGAAGCATATCAAGTTACAATATGATTCAGAAAGTACTTGGATTTATAGTTCGCTTGAAACTGAAATTCAATGAAAAATCATGGTGGCTGGAACAAAACTTTAGTACTAACTCTACTTGCATGAAAAATTTCAAAATTCACTGATTTTTACTGTAAGTCAATGGATTGTTTTTCCTATTGAATTGCTGAGAATTTCCTGAGAGAAATTTTCTGCTCAGGAAATTCTGAGTTTTGATGTTAGCAGCAGAGCAAGTGCTGTAAGTTATTATGGACCATCATGATCCATAGCAAAAAGGGAACATGAAATGTAACACACACTCTTCTGTTCTGCACTTGCATAGACTGGTGTTCCCATTGGTTCCCCATGAACACAAGAGAGAGCTAACAAGGAATGAATCTTGGACAGGATTTCCATGGTTTTTCTCTGCATGGCTGGTCTTCTGATAGAAAATATCAAAAATACAATTCAGTTAACAGAAACTAACGGTTCAGAAGGTAATGACATCTAGATCTTCATGAAAATGCATCACCCAAATTTAGAAAAGTGAGCGAAATGATCATTAAATTCCAAATAATACGAACAGAATAAAGAGGGAACAAAGCATATGCCATTAGCTTCACAACTGCTATTTGGTCTTCTACCAGAACGTTTGGTGCTGTCTAAACCCTCAGTCCTAGATTTTTTATTTTGAAGCTGTGGTGCAGCCTGCCTGGAGCTTCCCTGTTTGTTTTGAACTGAAGGAGGTGAGGCAAGCGCTTGGCTGGAAGAGCCCTTGGAAAAGCAGGAAATGCTCTGCTTTCTGCACTGACCCTCCTCAAACTGGCAGTGTGGGGCACGCAACCTCGCTTTCGCCAAGAACAGCCTTGACTCCAGGTCCTGAGTGGAAGGGCTACAGGTGCTGTGGGCTTTTATTTGCATACATTTACATTAATGTGGCAACCGTGATCCCTTTAGAATATGAAAACTGATTCAGTTAAAGTTTTTTTTTAAGGAAATCTTTTTATTAATCCTGCTACACACTGTTCATTTCTCTCTATTTGAGTTCCATTTTCTTGCATTTCACCTATCTTCTTTATTCCTCTTGTTTTTGTTCTGCTTATTAATATTCAGACCACCAATTTCTTTCTACATACATTTCACCTTTGCCATATTCTATTATTCCCATTGTACATCCTCTTTCAATTCTGCATTTCGTCAAGTATGAAATATGAGTCACACTTACGGTTGGAATTGGACGATGTTATCCCTTTTGAGCCTGTGTTTTCTTTGATGTCAATTTTAAGATTTTTTTTTTAAGGAGATTTTTATTTTTCATTTAAAACTCCTTTCTTCAAAAATAGAATAATTTGATAGACTATATATTTGTTGCACCATTATTAATGATTATATATTACTTAAATTATTCACCAAAGCATATTCTTTCCACTGTTTAAATCTTACAAAGATTCTTTCTTCTGTTTAAATTTTATGAAGATTCAGAATACAGAACCATAAGAATCACTTAGAATGACAAATGACTCAGGAATCATAAGTGACCAATCAACTAATAGTTAGGAAATAAACATATTTAGATAGTGAGAGTAATGTAATGAATCATCCCATTCTTGGTTGTTTTAGTCTGATGCTATATTTAGTGTTGGTAGGCATTTTTCTCTAACAAAAGGATATGTACTGTATAATTTAAAATCTAATGTAATCTAATGTAATCTAGAGTGACTGACAGTCACAGAAATATACAAATAAGTTCTCCCTTCTCCCTTTTTGATCCCTCCCCAAATTATCTGTTGGAAGTCCTAAGAAATCCAGAATTTAGGAATAAAATCTTAAGCAGCAATTAGGAGATTTAACTCTCTATTCACAAATAGCAGAGAGCAAGAGTTAAAGGGGAAAAAAGGCTTATAGCCCTAGGCAGCCTTTTTTCTAATTTTAGTTTTTTGTTGCTTGGTTCAGTGAATTGGATCGCTTTTAATGGTTCACTTAGTTGTAACTACGATAGAAAACATAACATGGGGAGGATACTGAAGAATGCTTCATGGTCACCTAAATGTTAACACAATTTCCATGCCATCAAGAGAAAAATAATACCTAAACCCATAGGTGTATCCATAGGTGGATATGTTTCTTGCATTGATCTTAGTAGCTGCATCGCCACCAGTCAGTTGCATGGTTCTTCCCTGGTTTACATGAAAGGAAGGTATACGTTCCTACTGTTAAAAAAAGAAACATTCGATAATAGTTGTGCATTGAGTCAGTTAACTCTTCAAATGTCAAAGAACAATGCAGTTTGGTGCAATTCTTCCTAGCCAGGCTGCCTGTATAGTGACTGCGTCTGGCTGAGCTGCAGCTGAGCTGAATAAAGATTACTCTTCACTTGAGGTGATGCATACTAGTTCACACATTCTTCTGGAGCTACACAGGAAAACAAGACAATTTTCTGAATCTGAGTTAATGCTCTATTAAAAAAAGAAGTTACACTTCAGAAAACTGCAATCACAGGAGAGAAGTGGCATTTCAGAAGTAGGCATTCAGGCTGTACACAGATACATGCCACATTGATTTCTTATTTCAAATGAATCTTAGATATAAATACTCCTTTGGTAAATATCGACATATTACTCTGTTAGTGAATATAACGACATCATTGTTTCAAAACGCTGCCAGCAATTCTTGCCAGCAACCATGAAATCGTAGTTTTTTGGTTTCACTTCCATATTCCTCGGGTGTTTTCTTTTTTGTTCACATTCTCCTATATTGAAGGATTTACTACTAAGATTCCAAGCAGTCAAGGGTGTATTTAATGACACTGTAGAAATATTATCTGCCGATTTCAATAGGAATATGATGCCTAAAACTTTTATTTTAAATGGGTCCTGAGAATGATATTTTTATAAAACTACAGAGGCTGCCCTTATGAGTGAGTATTTTCCCATCTCTTAATGCAGCCCAACTTAATTCTCATTTTGTAATGATTTCCTGATCCAACAAGATATGGAGGTGTATCTATGTGATGAATGTCTCTCAGTTACTTACTGACAAAAAATTGTTTCCTTGTTGTAGGGACATCTATCTTTATTTGTCACCTCTATAAATGGATCATATGGTCCCTCCTGTCTATTAGTTTTTTTGTTTGTTTTTTTCTTGTGAAAGAAAAGAAAAAGGGGAAAAAAAGAAAAAAAAAAAAAAACAAAGAAAAGAAAAGAAGGTTTAGTTAATGCCCAGGAGCTCTTATTCAAAATTGGCTTCCTGAGGACAGAAAAAGACAAAACATACAAAATGGAACGGAGCACAAGAGCAGAGATGCACAGAGTAGCATCAGAAAGATGACTGTGCTTGGTGTTGCAGCTCTATTTCTGAGGCAGCTCAAGCACAAATGATGATTTTTACTGTCTTCTCTGAGATCTGTACTGACAAAACTGTACCAGCTCTGACAGCGACGTTGGACTGGAGAGAGGTAGGAGCTCGCTGCCTCCTGCTCACAGGCTTGCAGTGCTAACACTAGAGCAGAGCTCATTTCTGTTGTTCAGGTAAGACAAACTCTTTTGTACAAAATGATCAGAGAAGAAACCAGGCTGGAAAGTGACAAGAACCACATCTTCTATTTCCTTATAGTGTCCAGGATACGGCTGTGTTGGAGGAAATGGTGGTGTCCTCTGAACTGGTGTGTCCAGTATGTTCTTCAGGACCAAGGCAGTGAGATGACTTAGCGCTGCCCTTGTGGACCCCAAAGTCCTGGCTAAAAATGAAGAAAGTTTTCTTTTTTTTCTTTTTTTTTTCTTTTTTCTTCAGCTTTTGGATGTCCGCAAAGCTTGTTTCCATAGGTATCTGAAAATAGAGAAACAGACAGAAGCAACTGTCTGTTATTATTTTGGTCATCAGTGAGGCCCAGACTTGTGCTTTCAGGTGTGAATCTGCTCATTCCTTCCCATTCTGTCCCTATTTACAAGGCATGAACTCAGCACAGTTCTTGGGCAGCATCATGAGATCCTCTTCAGCTAATTCAGCATTTCATTTCTATACCCTTTTGTTAAAAATTTGTGCAAAGATCTACACTAGACTTGAACTCCAGGCCTTCATATATGAAAGACTTATCCACTTTTTGTGCTCTGTTAGTAAACAGTGATACAGCAGACAGTTGATTATCTTTCCACAGCATTGGGCTTTTAACCCTGGCTGCAGTTTCAATGAGAGTTTTAGTCCCCCCAGGAAATAGAGGCCAGGCTGTCCCTGCATTATCACTGCATAATACAGTCACCCTGTTTGCTCCCAAATGGAGAATCAACACCATTATCATACCAAAGCACAAGCTTGTGTTTTTTCAGCTGTATAACTGTTTGGCTGAAAAAATGCCTTAAGCTAATTGCTCTCTTTTTTTCTTTCTTTCTTTCTTTCGGAAAAATAGTCACATTATTTTCAAGAAAGTCAAGGGCTCTTGAAGTAGAAATGGTGCATCTTTGTTTAAATTTCCTATAGAGAAAAAATGAATTTTCAGGAATGGGAAATACGAGGCAGCTAGATCATATGATGGTATAAAATGACATATGATGCCAACATAAACCGGCATTCTTGGGAAGGAAAAATAAGTACTCTTAACTTTATCTACCTGATAACTGATTCCATATTTAGGGGATTACATTTTTTAAAGATGGAAATATCTGTTTAGATATTGTAGAAGAATGATCATAAAGTGTGAATAGATACAACTTGTACTAAAGAGCAATATGCTATTATTTCTGTAACACAAGTTTACTTTTTTGTAATGTGTCATATAGAATATCATTGTTTAATTTAAAGAATCTAGATCTCCAGGTGTGTTGTGGCTATTTTGTGCCTCTGTTACCACATCTTGACGGGTATAACACGATCCTGTGAACCAGCTCTTAAATATGTGTGGCACAGGTTGGATACTTGCAGTTTTCCACTCTAACTGACGGTGGGAAACACTTATTCTGCTCTTTGGAGGGAGTGGGATCAAACTGGTAGACTGAGCACACTATTCACAAACAGGTATCGCATCTGTGGATACCGGTAGTCAGTGTCTGTTTTCCTAGGGAAAATATAAGAGAATCTAAGAGGGAAAAAAAGTTTTGAATGATGGTGAGAATGGAAATTAAAAAATGTGAGTTTTCAAAGGATCAGAATGATAATTTTTTACTTTCCTGACTTATCTTTGCAAGGATGCCACATGCGCTCCCGCCTCAGGCCTCCAGCCTGGCCCCCAAAGTGGGATGTCCAGCCCTGCCAGAATGGCTGGCAGAGACTTGTCACAAAACCAGGCCTGTGTGCATGGTCAAGGTCAAAGATGTTAGCACTTCCCTTTGGGTTTTCCATTAGGAAAACTTCCTTTGGGGAAACTTCTGGCTGTAGTAGTAGAGAAGCAATTTGTTGTAGAAATGCTATTTGCCTTCCCTGGAATTGAAAACTGTTTGGAGAAGGAGTCATATTTTCCTTCTGTTGCTCAAGAATGCAAAGTATGCACAGCAGCTAAGAAAAAGAAAAGTTAGCTATTAACAGTGTTAGTGAATTTTGTCACATCTGGTCCCTGATCACAAATTCTGCCTGTGAACATCTTTGTAAATACTTTAATTCCTTGGACATCTTTAAAGAACTGCCTTTGAATGAAGAAAAAACAAACCATAAATGGCTGCCATGCTTTTCCTGGCTTCAGTACAGCCAGCATTTAGTTCTGCATCAGCAGCGGGTGGAAGGCTTAGCAACTCATGACTTGGCAGAAACAGCAATAGAAATAGAGCAAAAAATTCTGGATGAATAGTTTATTCACCAGAAAAGGCAGTTTGGGATAACTAGGGCAAATCGTGAATCTCTGTTGAGTTTGGTAGAAAAAAATGGTGCATGTATGAGGAAGCTTTCAAAATTTTAAATTAAATAATTCTTGGTTATTTCTTGTTTTGCTTTGAAAGGTGCCTACATTTCATTTAAAAAAATGGAAGATGAAATAAATATTTCTGAAAAAAGAAAGAGTTAAAAAAAAACTATTTTGGTTTGTGTATTCAAATAATTGAAAAATGTGTGTTTCCGGCTTACCACTTTTTCCTTTATTTATCCAACAAACAACTCAATAGGTGTGTTACTCTGCGGGTAGTTGCTTGGTTGCCGAGTGGGACATGGAGGACTTGATTTTAACCTGATTTCACCTCAGAAGCGAAGAAGGTCACCAGCCAGATCACTGCCTTTCCAGCCCACCTAGTGCTGCCAAAAGTGAGAAAACAGAGGCCACTACAACTTCCACAGGGCTGGTTAGGGGATGAGCTGCCTTCTGTCAAAATCTATCTGGTCCATACATATTTTCCAGTAGCAGAAGAATAGCTCTGATAGCATGAGCTTTTTTTCTTTTTCTTTATTTTATTTTAATGTACATAAATCAAAGAATATGGACATTAAAATCTTGCAGAGGCAAGCAAACATTTATCACAGCCTGGGAAATGATAGCTTTAGTTCCTGTTCCCCTCCTCTTCCACTCCCCACCACCAGGGTTTCAACACTGAACTGCCGGGCTGGCTGATAATACTGCTTGCTGCAGTAAATGTAGTCATTACGTTCGTTCTTTATTAGTGTGTTGTAGTGGTTGCACTGTAAATGTCACAGGGATGGCCTCAACCTCTCCCTGCTACAAGCCAGCACTTGGCTTCTTCTCGATTCTTCCTTATTTCTGAAATGTGGATTCCACAAGCAGGTTAGCTGTCGTAGAGCACTTTTCCAGGTTTCCTAGGGAAGGAATACTACCAGATGTGGAAGCGGGAGATCCCAACAGTTACTGGTGGTACTGATGGTTTCCCCTCTGTAAGGTTTAATGTAGACAAGCGTTTCATGAATACCCTAAGTCCTCCTTTGATGTTCATTTTGATGAACTTCGCAGAGTTCATTGATGTTACAGTAATATTATATAGAGCACAAACCACTCTTTTATTTAAACAGTGCACACAGCTAACAGATTAGAAAATATATGAAGGGAAAGGAGTTCCTTTGTTATATTTATTATGCTCATCTTTATCATACTTGGCTCCTGTTGAAGACAGACCCTCACACTGAAAAAATTCCTTCATTTACTCACCCTAAAATATTTACAGAACCTCTGAATATTTGATATAATTTATGATTTGATTGAGAGCAAGCCACTGCCTCTCGGAAAACTCCAAAATAAAACTCGAGAATGGAAGTTCTGCAACATGCAGTAAAACACAGAACAGTTAAATTTTTTAAAGAAAAAAACTATAAGAACTGTTTAACGACCTTTCTGCAAGTGATAAAACTGACTAAGGCAGAAATTCCAAACACAAAGTAAATGGAGCCACTATGCTACTGGGATTATAGTCTCTTCAGATAAAATTTTACAAGGTCTACCTTTTAGAAAACAACCACCACTAACATTTCATTCTATACTTGATAGCTTGATAAAGTTATTTTTGCACATCTTGCATTCTATCTGTAAGTGAAATTATGGGAAAGATAGTCAGTGCTCAGGTGACTGTATTATGGGGTAGTTTTAGATACAACTTTTGTTTGTTAAAATTAATTGAAGCTGTTAGCTAACATGGATGATTTGTGGACTTCAGCTAACCAATACAGACTTATACAAAACAGATATCTGTTTGCTGTGTCACACAGCAACATTTTACACTCAAAATTGGATGTGTAAAGTTTTGCTGTGTAGTGCAAAAAAGAGAATCACTTAGGAATAAGATCCACAAAGCATCCCGAAGAGTGGAGAGTTTCCTGTGGAGATAAGATAGAAATTCTGAGTGGCTCCTGAGAAAGGGCCATGCCGGTGATACGAGACAGATTTTCTGTTAAAACACAGGAAAAACATGCAGCATCTGGTCGGCAAGTGGTTATAGCACTCACCTGAAATGTGCAGATCAAAATGAAACCTTTTCTGTGCTCATGTCACTGAGTAAATTGCTCAGCCCCCATGAAACACTCTGTGATAGGGGCCTGTGCTTGGGACATGGGCAGTAAGAACCGCTGTATACTGCAGTGGTTAAGATTCCCATCTAGGAAGGGGAGACTGTGTGCCAAGTCCCCAACCCAATGCATTTTTAAGTGTTTTCATACAAAGTGGAACAGCTTCAGCAGGAGAGGTGGTTAAGAGAGGTCTGCTACAGAACAGTCTCGGATCTGGGGCAAGTGGACCTTCTGTGGGTAAAGGGAGGCACAGGTATGTCAGCTAAGGCAGAGATGGACCCTGACAGACCGTGAAATCTGCTGTTGCTTTTCTTTGTGCTTGTTTTAGCTCTTGTAGGCTGGGTGCAGCAGATGAGAGTAGTTTTCCATGCATTGGGGTGGCTAGAAAAAAATCCTATTTTCAGAAAATTGCGCAGGATTTTAGACTTTACACAACATAATTCTCTGTATTTAATGGAGATGCCATAGTAAAATTACATAAAATGATTTGAAAATGAAGGGATCAGCTGTCACTCACTGCGGTGCTTTTGCATTTATTTATTTTTAATGTGTTGTTGGAAGCAATCACTTTCTGTTTGCTCATTTAAAGCTGCGCCATGGCATGAGAATGGCTCAACGATAAAACAAGCTAGGTACTTGCCAAGCATATTGTGTTCCTCTGATTCCAGCCCAGTAGGCTGGAGTTAAAATAATCCAGCTGGCTCAGCGATTGTGTGAGGGCCATTTATGGCAGCACTGTGTAAGTGGCAGGAAGGCTAACTCAGGGCTTCCGTTGTTGTTTTGCCCTCGGTGCTTTCAGCACGCTAGGACAGGATTTGCACAGTCAGAAATGCTGATTCTTGTGGCTTCGGATTTGTGCTTTGTGCTGTTTCTGGCAGCACATTCCAGCTGTTTATGCATGTCTAATATGACTCCTATGGGCGTTTGTAAAGGAAAGCAAGCTGCCCCTTAAAAGAAGGTAACAAGCAATCTACACTCAGCTCCGTTTTACAGAAATTACAGTGGCTTGATTCCATCTGTGTCCCAGCTTGTGGCACATCATCTGGGACACAGTAGTAGAGTTTTCAACTGGGTTTTACAGACACTCCGTAAAGGTGTAACTTGTAAGATTTTACTGCATGAGAGATAGAAATGCATGCCCACTGTGTATTTAATTGGAAACAATGAATTTATAGCATCACCTGCTAAATGCTTCTCTTCTGTCTCAAATGGGGTATGTTGTATTTTGGGCAAGGCAGTGGGCATTGCAGTGCAGAGCTGGAGCAGAGTCCCAGCTACAGAAATGTATGATTCCCCTTGGAAAACACATGCTCCCTGCTGAATGCTGTATGTGCCGAGCAGCAGTACTCAGCTCCTCAGAAACTTCCTGCTTCAGGTTCAGGACCTGCAGAATAGAGTTTGTGTCATTTCTGGCAATGTTTAAATTCTACTTCCCCTGCTCATATTGTTTGCTGAAGCAAAGAGAGTAGTATAGTCCATTTTATGTCAACAACAACAAAAAGCTCTAAAAAGTTTGAAAGCTGATGGTGTTTAAATACCTGGTGAACAGATGCAAAACCTCCTGACACGGGCACTCTCATCAATGCGAAATGGTTGTCACATCCATAAAAGCACAATCATTCTGAATACTCTAAGTATCCCAGGATAGAGACTGTCCAGGGACGAGACTTGGGCCCACTAAACATCAGAGCATCAGTTTCACGGCACATCCTTTTCTGCTTTCCTTTCCGACCAATGGATGTTCTGCCTCCATTGAAAGGTATTGCGTAGAGGGTATTTATTCAGCCATTACCTACCTGTTTGCAGTAATTTTTCAGAGCTTTGGGTGTGATTCATTTTGCCTAGCTGTAAAGATACGATTCATTTGTGGCAGCGTCCTCTGAGGTGCCCTAGGGAACCTGAGGCATCTCCAGAGATCTTGCTAACACGACACTGGACTTTTGTGCACTTGTGACTTGCACTTGTGTGGAGGCGAGGTACCTAAGGTGGCAGTAGATGATGCTTTTATTTGGACAACCAAGTAAAGACCTTTGTGTTTACGTTGGCATGTAATACCTGGTGAACAAAACAGAAAACTTGCTGTTGCCTGAATATAAAGTCTTTGCTTAAAAATTGCAAGATTATAAGGAAAGGCAAAGCACAAACACAGCTGTGAAGGACAGTGTACCTTTGACATGAATAATGTGCAGCTCATTAACTGACTACTGTTTAGCCTACTGTGCGGGTAATAGTATAAAAAGCCTTATGACATTACAGCCTTGGAATACATCTGATTTTATAGTGAACGAGTCAATTCAAATCGGAATGTGTTTTTATTATATAAAAGATGTGCTATTTGGATATTTTTAATTATAATATCTATGAAGATGTATTTTTACTAAAGAATTATTGCAAAGGGCAAGAAGCTATGAGGAAATGTTGAATAACATATACATGAGGTTATGTCAACCAGTGGGATACTATGCCCTGAGTTTACTTTAGGATTATGGTTACTAAATATAGCTAAATAGTGAATATGGTAACTAGCTCATAAGAGATTGAGAGCTATAACTATAGCCTTTTCAGGGCTCTTTTCCAATATGCATCATATCTTGCCTTATCTCCATATTCTTTCTGATAAGCTGTGATTGTGACTATAAGACCGTTTATATTTTGTTAGAATTGATTTTAATTCTTTTGCCAAAGACAGTAAATCATAACTAGCATTTTTTTGTGAATACACATTTTCATTAATAGTTTGATTATTTTACTTGTTATAAATCAACAAGCTAACAAACAAAAAAGAACCACTGAAACAACTGGAACTCAAGCTGTTCAGAAATGTGTTTATTTTTCAAGCAAACATCTTCAGTTTTTGAAGGAGTCTGGAATATAACGTATTGTGTCCTATTTCATTCTAGGTCTCCTATGTAAAAGCTATTGACATCTGGATGGCTGTGTGCCTTCTCTTTGTCTTTGCTGCATTACTGGAATATGCAGCAGTCAACTTTGTTTCACGGCAGCACAAGGAGTTTCTGAGACTTCGAAGAAGGCAAAGAAGACAAAACAAGGTACAGCTGCTCTTTACTTGGCGTGGCTGAGTTTGCCCTGACAACATGCTGACAATCTGATTTCTCACCTCAGTTCTTCTTTCCCTTGAAGGAAAGTCTCAACTCAAGGTTTCCTTTTGAGTGATTTACTCCTTGACAGAGAGCTGAAAACTGGCTACTGGGTCTATTTGCAGCTCATTGACCTTATCAATAAATGTCAATAGATTGGCCACGCATTCTGAGATTTTTATTCTCTCTCTCTCTAATTCCTCAGGCAGATGTACCTTATTAGCTACTCCAGGCCAGACTGCTGTTTTAGTTTTTCTTTCAGTCCCCAAATCTTATGCTATCATGGGTTGTCAACTAGCAGATAAGGTGCAGTTGGAAGCAACAATGTAGATAGTGTAGATATTTCTCTGACATCATCCAAACCTGATGGCATCAGCCCATTTTTGAGACCTGCCTTTTCTAGTGCTTCCCTAGCTAGTCATGTTAAACTGGGAAATTTACCCATTGCAGGAGTGATCAGCCATTCTACCCTCGCTTGAAATCCATCAATGACTGGGGGCATTCCCAGCTTAAAACAATACACAAGATCAAAAACCAGAAACTAGGAAGCTTTCCTCTCTGCATTCCACTATTTCACTGTTTGTTATTGACACTAGCCTAAAATTGTTAACAAAAGGACTCTTTGTGAGTATCATTATCAGATCATTTTATACCAGTGACTGAAATGTAGGAGAGAGACTTGTTTTCACCCTGAATGTCAGTAGAAATATTTTTAAGAAGTCTGTCTGTCTTTCCTCATTTTTATTTGGTAAACTAAAAGACAAGAATAGACATTACACTGAATTATAGTCAAGTTATGATAATTCCTGCAACTATAAGAACTTTACATTATTCATCCTTCCTGCTGTCACTGGTTTTCTGTATCAGTAGAAACATCCAGGTTTTTCACTGTCTATGAACATTCACTAGGTAAAATAAATATTTGCTTGTATTTGCTAGGTAAAATAAATATTCAGTTGAGCAGCACAAGAGTTCTACGCATAAAATAATGGGTTCCTTTACAAGAGGGATGACAACAATGGCACAGGGCATTTTTGTTTTGACGTGTCTGTCTAATAAATGTTCTGTAGCTAATGTATTATTTGATGGATGCTCTGGGAAGCAATCCAGCGCTGTCCTCTGGCTTTATGTTATTTTTAGGTGAGTTGAGATTCCCGCTAAGATTAGATTACCAGAGAGAACAGAAAGGCTTGCCCGCTGTCGGCGCATAGAGCAGATGTGCTGCCGCTGGATACCTTGGTTTCCATGAGCAGCAGAGCAGCCGCAGAAACTGCTCTCTTTGGCCTGCAATTTCAATTTCAGAGGCAGCGTTTTCTTTAGAGGTGAACAAGCTGGCAAGACACCACCATCTGTAAGGATCCGTGATGGCCTTGACATTATTAAAAAAATGATGGAGTTTTGGCCCACAGAAACTGTCACTCATCTGCTGTGGGAATGATTGTTCTGGTGACCATTAAAACAAAGGTATTTTTGTTTTTAAAGCATCAGAAGATCTGCATTTATCTAAGCCTTGTACATGGCTTCTATAAAAAAATGGGAAATGCCCTAATTAAATACAAGAAAATAATCTGCTGGAGTAAGAGATGGCTACCCATTAGCACAGGCTTGCTTTCACTTTCCTATAAATCTGTATGCTCACTTTTCAAAATAGGGAATAATGTTGCTAAGGCCATCTTTTTATGATGTGGTGTCTTCATTTCTTTACTTGAAGTTGCTTCCCGTGATTATCTTGGTTTATTTTGTGTGGAAAGTGAATCACATAGTTTTGCATGACGGTCTTCTCTAACTGAGCGTTCTTCTCTTTGCGTGTTGTGTGTGTTGTTGTTCTGTTACCATTGTGCTATGCCCATTTTTGCTGCTGCTGTCTATGCTGACAATCTGGGGACAGGCACAGGCTGTGGCTGTTGGGAATGAAAGCGTCGAGTCCGTGCGGCGCATGAATGGCTTGCGGAGCAAAGAGTCATCAGCGCACGGGACAGTGAATCAGATCGGCAATTCAAGTTTGAGGGTAAAACTGTCATGAGAAAGAGAAAGCAAGAGAGAATTGCAGTATTTGCAGTGATGTCATAAATCATTAGAATGGATGACATTCATGACATCACTAGTAACCTCTTGTTAATTCTCTTTGATAAATGTCACCACAAAATATACAGTACTGTCCCCAGCATGAACAGCAGTTTCATGTTATATCTTCATTTTGGCCCATCTTTATGCTTGCTTTTTTGTTTCCGTGGCTGGATTGTGCCATTCCCATTCCAAACCTCCTAAGGAAAGTGCATGTGTATTCTGTAGCCTGGTCCTATAATAAGTGTAGAGTGAGTGGGACAGAAGCAAAGGAAATGTCTTGAGACAGGAAATCCTGCATTGTCTCGTCTTTCAAATGAGAACATGCTGACAAAATTATAATAAATATTTAATTGGTATGATACTTATTCCTGAACCATCAACATGCAATGTTCCTTCTCATCATGTCATGAACCCTGCTTAGTGGAGAAAGAATACCTATGAATCCAAAATATATTCTTTGCCTTCTTTATACTTGTCAGAAAAGAGCCATGGGGCTGAAATCTTTTACATAGTGTAATGCATAGTAAATGTGAAACAATAGCATAGCAGCTGATAGATCCAGATTACAGGTGAGTAGTGAAGATAAACGAATCAGTGTTGTAGAGAGAAATGGGCTTGATGTGCAGCTCTCTGGTTGTTACTAGTTGCTGGAAAATGAAATTTGTTTGTTTAAATAAAATGGGACAAGAACTTAAATCTTTCAGAAGCTGATTTCCCAAAACAAACACATTGCTTGAGCGGCTTTTGAGCTGTAATGTGCCTTTGACCAAGCTCTGTGTAAAGTTTTGTGACTGTAAGATAAAAATGATCTTGGTAAATTTGTTGTGCTATGAAGGGAATTTTTAGCTTTCAGAATCAAAGCAGTAAAGTTACAGTTACGATTAAACAGAAAAATTAGGATAGAAGATTTACAATAAGATAAACTGCTGACTTACAGACACATGATGTCAAACAGTGGAAGACAACTTTTATTTGTGGAGCCTTTTTAATTTAGAAATAATCATATTTACACATATATCAAAACAGACAACAATTGCCAGGAATTGCCAGGGTCTCTCTAGAAGAGGCAACCAATAAGCCCATACTGATGTTTGGCAGCTGGCATGATGCAGCTGCAAACCAAGTAGTCCAAGTAAGTATTCAGCATTGCATATATCATCGATCGCTTAGGGATAGGAGCCCAGCTCGGGTGCATGTAAGGACCTGTTATTCTCTACCTAAGGAAAGTCTGGAGTAATCTCTCTTTTATATTTATAGACTGCATGTACAGCTAGGATGGTGCACAAGGATACCAAGACTCTGAATTTTACGGCAAAGTCCCAGGAGCTGGAGCTCCAGTGGTGTTGAATTCTTCTAGAGGACTCCTAGCACAGAAAGCAGTTTGCGCTTGAGAGGTGAAGAGAGGAGGCAGACTAAGCCAAGACTATGTCTATGTTTCCCTTGCCCTGTGCAAAGGCACAGGTTTGGGGAGGGATGCTATCACAGCACCAGCTCAGTACTTTTCTGCTCAGATCTGCCTGCTGCGAGGAACATAGGCTGGGGTGCCACAGGAGACACATAAGCAAGGAGCTTGGCTGGCTTACAGCACTAGAAATTTGTAGTGAATGCACATCCAATAATCAGAGTCAAGAGGAGGGAGTGGAAAAGAGGATGATTGAATATTTATACTGCATCATTCAGTTCTAATTTGGCGAGGCAGAAATAGGAAATAAAGCACATCTGGCCAAAATACCCGTATTAAGCTGATCTACAGAACAAGGTAAAGACTTTTCAGTTTTGTAAGCCCACATCTCTGTCACTGCTTTCATTATTGACACTGCTGGGTTTTGTTCTTCTTAATGTAGCAGTCATGAGAGTATTGCATGAAAGCAGAAGAAACCTGAACCTGTCAGATCTCTTAAGCTAAAAGTCAGACCCAATAAAACAGTGGTTAATGTTTCTTTAGGAAGGCTTAGGCTGTGCTGCTGATGGTGCAAACACTGCATTTACAGCTGAACCATCAACCTGTCACTGCATTATGGAAGATTGCACTATCAGGACCTTTTGCAACCTTTTAAACAAAACAAAATCCTAAATCCTCAGCTAATCAGCTCTTCAACCCATCTGCATTCCCCAAGCAGTTTCTGATAGAGATAGTATTCAGTGCTTGTCTTAAAGATTTGTGTAGCCTTCCTGCACACAGTGGAATACATCCAACAGTAGCAGTACTTCTCTGATGAGTGAAACAGTTGCCTATTTATTATATATCATGCTCTGCTCCCTTTTGTATAGGCAGAGTATAGTCTGTAGAAGCCAAGAGCCCAATGATATTGAGGATATAGTACAGTTTCATTACATTAATATTTAAATTTGTGTAGTACCTGATCACCTGAAAGAAAATTACTGCTCTTTTAAATATGATTTCTAATAATCAAATGAGATTTGCTTCTTTTTCAAAATTATGGGATTCAAGAGAGGCAGCAAACTCTGATTACATAGATTCTCATCCTTATTGAAACAGTAATTATTATGTAACATGATCAGTACTCAAAATGAGTCACAGTACAACAATACTCATACCAGCATCTCAAAGATGACTTTCCAGCCCCCGGTCCTAAATTATGTATGTGATGATAGCAAGAATAGGCATCATGTTTGGGATTGTTAGAGTTAATAGTGATACCTTCTATAGCTTGAACAAAAAAACATGCAGCTGGAGACTGTAACACTGTAACAGACTAATCCCATGTGCAGAGGGCACAGAGCAATACAAATTATAATGCTGCGTCCTGCTGGTTTCACATGCATGCAGATTAGCAAAGGGAGGCACAAATGGTGCTTTCAAACGAAGGAGCCGCGAGTGAGACTAAATGATTACAGTAGAAAAAGATAACTCTGCTTAGCAAAGATGGAAACATTTGGTGGAACAGTTTAGAGAACTGCTGTTCTCCGGGGGAGCTGTCAGTGGAGAGGCAGATGCCTGAAGTGTCCAAACAAAATGATTTTGACTGTCAAAATGATAAAATATTTGCATCTCTGAAAAGTAGGAGAGATACTCATTGAGTAACACTGCTTTTCAAAGGACGTCTCTGCCATTTTGAGCATATTGAGATCCCTCTGTCAGACCTCCAAACATTTTTCTAAGACTTCCTAGACTTTCCTGTTGTAAAAGGCAGTGCCTTTAGCCTGCCTTCCCCTTTAAAACACTTGGTACTACTGTCCCCAATGGAAATTTTTATATGCTAACATCCACGTGTGCAGTGCTTGGCAGCGTAAAGCACAGTTTGCGTTACGTAACCTGCCGCATCATGTGAATAATGGAAGTGCTCAAGGAAAACCCTTTTTGCTGTGCTATTTTTGGTACTCACAGATCAAGCCCAAGCACATGAGTTTCATTGTGAAAAATAGGAATCCAGGCTGAATGGCTCTCTCGCTCCTCTCGCTCCTTACTTAACGGATTGAACACAGGGTAGATTCTGTTATAGATAAACACCCTCAAGATATTGTGGTAATTTTAATTTCTGCAGGGCAAACTGCATTAGCACTTTTATGTAATGACACTGAAAAATCTAGGAGAACATAAATACACCAAAATGATCATTTAGCTTGACATTATAGTTGGATATACTACAGTATATAGTTGGATATACAGGGATTGAACCTGTCAAACAGTAGACAGGGACAATGAAAGTGTAGGTGTTGCTAAGTCAGACGGTGATTTTGTGTTCTTGCCTGCCTTTAAATTGTGGCTATGAATAGGGTAGGAATGGATTTAGTTAATTGTTAATTAACATTTAAACAAAAACGTCATTTCAAACTAGGAAAATGTTACAATAGAAGATTTATATCTAGATCTAGACTTAAGTCTAGAGTAACGTAAGAGTGAGAAGAGTCTTAAAAACAGAAAGTATGAAAAGAATGAGATTGGTCATGGGGGTGGTATATAAGCAATGAATTAAAAGACATAATACAAGCCATCTGTCTAGGTGGCCCAGAGTAGATGAGAGAATAGAGATACAGCAGCAAATAGAAGCAGAGAAAATAGGAGGAATTAAGTTACTAAGCTTCCTGGAAAAAAAATAAACAAAAAAACCAAACCAAACACAGGCAAAGAAATAGTGGAAAACTTTTTTTTAATAATATACTGTTTGCGAGTGTTGCAAAAAACAAACAAACAAACAAACAACAACAACAAAAACAGAGGTGAAGCTTTACTCACAGTATTATCGGAGGAAGGAAGCTAAGATTAAAACTCAAAGCACAGGAGTATCTGTATTTGCTGTATATTATTGTCTCAGACACAGTAAGATGACAGATTGTATATTGTTTTTCACCCCAAACCAAGACACAGAAGAGAAAATGGATAGTCACATTTTAAGGGAGAAAATATTGGAAACCAAATAAAAAGTTGGGCACATGAAAGATTCTGTAATTACAGGCAGACTAGTTTATGGAAAATGTAATATCAGTTTGCAGGAGAGATTATTGAAACAGCCTAACAGTTGAGAAACAGCTCCAAATACCAAATGCTTCATATCTAAACATTATTGAAAGCTGGAACAGAACAAAGAGACAGCTGGAATCCAGGTGCCAGAGAATGGGCAGACTAACCTGGAGAACAAAAATCATAATTCTGTTAAAAAAAAAAAAGTCTAGATTAGAGGTAGTGAAAACCAGAGAAGTAGAGAATTGACAAGTTATTTAGCCTGCAAAATATTTGAACCGTCATATCCGCTGAATTAGAATGACTCCATGGTTCAGTACTGGCAAGAAACTCATGTTTGTATACTGAGGATCTGTCATCATCCAAACCACAGTAAATTCATTATTATTAACTCAAAATAAAAACACCCTACCCCGTATTTTCAGAGAAGAAAAATAATTGCTAACTGTGCTGTCAGCAAGGGTTCCCTATCTATCTAATGAGCGTGGTGAGTTATCTGGCCATCTTGGAGCTGTTTCTCCATGTTGTCGAAGAAGTTATCCCTTCTTAGCCCACTAAGCCACACGGTTTCAGGTACATATAATGCATCTATATTTTTAGTACAAACATTATTGAAACTTTAAAAGATAAAGCACAGGAAGATAAAGTTTTGTTCAAAAGAATCATAACTAGCACAACACAGATTAATTTGTAGAAAGAAGGCACAGAAAATCAAACCGTAGGAACAAGGCACCATATCAAAGCACCAAACAGAACATGATGCAGTATGATGACTCAAGCTGGCCATCTTCCAAATACCATAGCAAATTGCAACTTAATATAAAGTAAGACATGAGCAGAATGTAAAGTGTGGTAGAATTAAGGCCACAGAACAGTATATTTCAGATCTGGGACTGTAAAATGACTATACTCCATCACCTCAGGACAGATAGAACTAGGAAAAAAAAAAGCTAGAAGATGTATCTGAGAAAGTTCTTTTGTTTTGTTTGTTTTTGTTTAGTTGGCAGTGCTACTTCTGCTTTAGAAATTCAGAGTCCTCCCTTGTACCTACCCAACATGCTGCGCATGAAACGATCAGTTCTAACCTGACAAGCCTTGGGGACTGAAGTTTGCACTTCACTCGAGTGAGTTTGTCCTGGTAGTTACTCATGAACAGCAGGAAATATGCCAGAAATGAAGTCTGCAGTTTTCCAGCTCATGAAAGGTGCTCTCCAGCTGGGTGTAAATGTCTCATTTTTTATCATACCTAGGGGAGAGTGCAAACTGAAAATAGGGCAGAGGAAGCTACAGAAAGCCAGAAAGACATGTTCTTATTTTTGGTTCTTTAAAGCAACAAGAAGTAGCTTTTCAAGAAACACATGCTAGAGGCACAAACTTGTGTTTTCTAGACTGTTTTTGAAACTCATGATTTTTTTTTGTTGAATCTGCTCTGTGTTCTCTTATTTCATGAATAGACCTGATGAAAACACTATTGAATACAAATTTCATCCACAAAAATGAAGATGACTACATTTGACCCAAACTGTCACTGCTCAAGACTCCAGAAAAAGAGGGAAAAGTCAGTGTAACCACAAGGCTTATCCCTTTTTGTCTTAGATTCCATAAAAAGTCAACAAAATGACTTTGCCCAAAATTTGTCTCCTTTGTTTCTGCCACGTAGGTGACAGAAACTTTACTTCTTGTCACCCAAGAAGCCCCTGACCTTAGGGTTTCTCGCTGTAGTCATGGTCTAGCCCTCTGCACTGTGAAGGAGTGAAAAGACCTGGGAGAAAGACAATTTCTGAGGCCACATTGCTGGGGGTTCATCAAGGCACTTCATATCAGCCCTGAGATCTGCTCTGAGTTTTGTTTTCAACAACTTAGTTTTTCAGCATGCATAAATATAAATTAGTATTTCTTCAGGAGAAATGAAGGGATAGCACTCAGAGCCAAGCATAATATGGGCTAAGGATATCAGCTGTATCAATGTATTTCAACCCCGACTTGCAACAGTGCTAGTCCTGCATATCTCCAGAGATACCACACCAGTTGTATCAAATTACATAGTAAATTGGTGAGATGGGCAAGTGTTCAGTAGGATCCATGAAACGCATATTTACATCTGACCCAATTAATCCTGTTCTCCACAGGGGAAAGAAGCTGCTATTTGAACGTAATTAATTGTGAAGCATTCTGTAATGATGTTGTCCAAATGACATTGTGCAGAACCAAATTGTATTAACTAGACTGTTGAAACCTCATGCTGTCTGAAGGTCTGAAAAAACTTCATGTGTTCCAGTGAAATCCACTTTTTGTAGCTTTTAAAAATGTGGTGTTAAAGCCATTTGTTTCTCTCTGGTTTTTCTTTCCAGAAGGCAAACAATGTTGTTTTGTAATTCTTTTTCAAGTTTAAAGACGTTTCTTATAGCAAAATGACCAATCAAAGCCTGATTCTGACACCTTTAGTTTGATTCATAGATTAATGATAATCAAATGTTAGTTCATTTGATCTGCTTCTAGAGAAAGATTATATTTAGTATGAATATGGATATCTATGTTTGGATATTTCTCTTGGATTAGCAGATTTGAAATGTCAGTAACTGCATGGAGTAGCTATCATCCTTTCTAGCAAAATTTTTCCAAGAAGTTAATCCAAATGCTCTCTGTTAGCTTAGCCAGGTTAATTATTTTACTTTCCTGGAGGGCTTACTCTTCTAATATAGTTTGTCTCAGTTGCCAGGTTGACAGAAAAGAGGTATACAACAGCTACTCTTCCAAAAAACAAGCTTTTGCCATATTTGCTGTTAAGGTTTTGCAAGGCACATTCCTTATGGAAAATTGGAGAGTCTGCAACTGCCACAGCACTCTCGTATGAAATTCAAGAAAGGGTATTTTTTTGTGTTCGTAGATATTTACAATGACATGCAGGTACATTCATGTGTTCTGAAAAATATTTTGTGCTCTTGCTTAGCAATTTTCCCACTTTATCTAGGCTGCATCCCCATTTCCTATTACTTTCCAGGAGCTTTTGCAAACAAAAGATAATTGTCTTTCTTCCAAGCTGGCCTTTAACTAGGCAGTTATTTTATTACATATTTTTCATAGGTCCCCTCATAAGCATCTGTGTATGTGTGCATATATGTATGCCTAAGTTGAAAAAAGCAGAAGAGAAACATATTTTAGAAATTATTCTCCCTACATTACCTTTGGACTGTGATTCCCACATAGATCATCTGCTTTCTCTTGCTCGTCTACTTTGTAATATCCATTTCCCTCCAAACTCTTATATTCTGGGATGTACTTGGAAGTCAAAGTGATAACTTTGAAATTCTTGGGGGAGCTGTTCAGCAATTAGCTGTGTCTCCTCACTGTGGGAAGCTCCGTTCAGAGACCATTAAACATGGGAAAGGCTGTTGTGTTAGTTCAAGGCTTGGTCTAGCCCAGGAAGCTGTCTTTGGCTGCTGCCAACGGAGGAGGCTTGGAGAAGAAGGCAAGAGGAGTGCACGTTTACAGCAAAGTCTTCAATATATTCCTCTAGGCTCGAGGAATTTTCAATCCAAGGGCTTCCTGAACCAGAGATGGTATTTTAGTGATTCTAGCTTTTGCTATTTACATAGAAAACACACAGTTCCATGTAATAATTTATGAAGTATTTGATGTTTTTCTTATATTGGCTATGAGTAGTTCACATCAGCTCCTCAGCGCTGTTGAACTAGGGATACATATGGTCACTGGCATAGCTAGGAATTCACACTGAGTGAAAACAGAGCAAAAAAGGAAAGCAGAGCTGAGGGAGAAAAAAGGAGAATTACTTCTGTAAAGGATTTGCAGTATTTATATTTTCTTTCGTTACTTGATATATTTGCAGTCATACAAGAGCATAAGCAATATTAGGAAGAATATTAGCATATTTAAGGACTTCAGTATCAGCCAGCTTCAGCCTGCCACTTCTCATTTCTCAGATGGTGGTGAGGGGGCTGTTGGTGGTCTTTAAAACTTGCAAGCAAGGAAGAAAAGTGGGAGTCACCATAGTACAAAATGAGCACTCAGTGTTATAGTCTGTTATTTATTTGGCTGTAAAACAAGTAACAGTTTGTGGCAACATTGCACGAGGGGGTCCGTATTTTTAAAGATTATTTTCTTCTATAATTAAAAATTTATCATGAAACATTCTTCTATGTCAGTTCTGCTGTACCCAAGCTTCACCTTTCATGTAGACTTCAGCAACTGATTAGCTAGCTATTGCAGTTCTCTTTTTATATGTTTTCAAGCACTGCCATTTGTTCCTTATTTTGGAGATGTCCTAGATTTTTCTGTCATGAGCTACAGAGGAGTCAGTTCTATGTTTTTCACTAATGGGTTGGTCTTTTATTATTCTACCCTTGTTGCTACTTGTGTTGGATGTTCATGTGGTGGAGAAATAAACTGTACTTTTTCACAGAGACCAATGGGACTATGGGAAAAAAGTAATAAAATCTCCAGAGAGGATAGCTTTCCACAGGCAGAGAAAATGTGGTGTTGCTCTCTTGCAGTAAATACAGACTTTTTTTTCAAGTTTGCACAAAGGATGTTTTCCTCCAGACACACGACAGCTCTTTTAAGATGCTCTGCTGCTGTACAGTCCTGTTCCTTTATTATTTCTAGATGTTGGGGGTGCCTGTTTATGTTGTCTGTCTCTTATTTCCCTTTGATCTTTCTTTACTTTCCCTTGGGGCTTATGTTGTGTTATTTTGTTGTAAATATAATCTCGGCGAATTTTGCTTTTTGATACATGAAGATTGACGATTTTTTCATCCTTTATTTTGTTTCTGCATTTCCCTTTGATGGGTTATCTTGTGTGCGTTTGCGTAGCTTGGGTTGAATAACAGATTTATATCATGATAAAGGATTTTTTCATCAGATGCCATGCTTGATTTTAAGAATCTGTTTTTCATTAGTATTTCAAACTGCATATGGTGCTAAGAGATTGTTTCACTGCACGTGGCAGGGCAGCCCAACCAAAGTGTTCTCCGCACTTCTCGCTGCCCAAACAGACTCTCATGAGACGTCTGCCAAATATTTACCTCCTTTAACTATGAAGCAAGAATTTGCTTTCCTGTAGTAAGGTCTTATTCAGCAGATGGAAGATAGGAAGGGATTCTGAGAGGCTTACTGCACTGTACTTCATATGCAGCTAAGGGCTGCCTTAACCCAGGACAAACATCCGCACTCCCAAAGCACTGTCTGGCTCATTCACCAGCCCAAGGTGGAATGTGAATTCTGTCCTTTCTTTATCCACAAGTCCTTCCCCTCTTGTCTTCTATATCAAGGTGAAGATAACTTAGGAATTGGTACCAGCCTGAGGATTTTTATTTCCAGGAGACTTCAAAGCTTCAAAGCAGAGAGGCTTAGACCTTAGAGAGGCTAAACCTCTTTGCGTGTATAAAGCGTTACAATGTAGAAAAAGCTGTTTGACCTGGCAAGTTATTGATTTCTATCCCATTCTTCAAGCTACAAACACAGAATCATGGGATTGTGGAAAACAGGAGAGGAAGAATGGTGTAGCCTGCATCAGGCAGCACATTGAGAGATTCACAATTGCTGAAAATATTAATCAGTGCTCTTAAACAGTTCCTTCTGCAATGTGCCCAATATATCATGAGCGAGTTTTACAGAGATTTGTGAGGGACTGTTCCTCAGGGACCTAAATTATATCTCTTTGTGGATGTGCTGACCTGGAGCTGGGTATTTCTGATTTACATCCTGTAATTCTTTTTGACTTGCAAGTACTCTTGGAACAAAGGTCACTGAAAAAGACTCTGAACAATTATTTACCATTCTGGACAGGAATAGCAATAGGCTCTTTCTATCCTAGGGCTCTTTGGTTCCTCTCTCTTTTGCGGCAGCCCAGGTTATACAGCAACAGAGACTCAGATACTGAAATACAGTTACAATAGTTGCTATGGTTGTAATTTGTGCCATTCTCCTATTGAGTTGTCTGCCTTCCAAGTCTTTGCTCTTGTCTTTTCTTAGCCCTGAGGACTGCCCTAACACCTGTAACACCTTTTAAAGGTTCCCCCTAATTTTAACTTCTGTTTGAACTGAGGAAGCAGTTTTTCAACATTGTAGATGAGGAGTCAGGATTAATTTAATATTTACTTTTGACAGGGTTATAAAACTCATATATGTATGATACAATCTTAAAACAACCTGCCTGGGCAATTAGCTCAGCAATCAGCCAATTACAAACTATATAATAGAAGAGCAATGGTGTGGATTAAGGTGTACAATGATTTTCTTTATTTAATAGAAAAGGTACACAAAATTTTAATTACAATCAGGAAATTCTACGTTTACTGCAAGTATTCATGGGTGTTGCTAGTGTCACAACTGTGGTTTGACAAGGAATGAATGACCATGCAAATCAAGAGGAGAAAACTGGCAGAAAGAAGTGCAGTAACTACTCCATATTGGACCTTGCAAGAGCACGCTCATCTGAAATGAATGTGTGACAAGTGCGGATTATTGGATTTCTGTATGAAGAGTTGACAAGTTAGACAAACAGCAGCCATATATTATCTGTGATGGCAAAAAGATCACATCATTTATAACCTTTGAAGCAACAGGAAAACTGAATGCAACATCATCTTATAATGATCTAAGAGAGAACTGTCTCTTTTTTTTCTCCCTGGTTATATATAACTGTTAGAGAAGACCCTGCTGAGCGGAAAATGGAGCATATGATCAAGGGCAGTCCAGTGAGTCAATTTACTGACTAATACTGTACATTATCATGTCAAATATATAGCACCAGCAGTATGAACAATAATGAAGCTTCATTTATTTCTTTCCCCATAAATTGAAATGAAGAAGTGATTGGAATTGTCACACTTGGATATAATAACCAGACTCTCCTAATCATCCTAAACAGATTGCCTTATTCCTTATACTAACATTTATTTTATGAGCCTTTTCAAGGCAAGGGAACTGAAACCATCTATTATAAGAATCTATTTAAAATACCCTACACCCACTTATCCCCTCAGGTGATGGCGCAGTGGTCTACCACTTTGAAATACCTGCTTCCCTCAGACTCAAAGAAAGAACGAGAAGGAGGAAATCATTCCTCTGGGAGGAAATCATTCTGGGAGGAAATCATTCACTGCAGTGGCATGTAGAGGCACTCTGAATGAACAAGCTGTGATGATGTGTGAATAGTCCAGCCATGACTGGACTAAAAAAAGACCAATGGAAAGCCCAAATAACCATTGAAAGAGACTTGTATAGCTTAGCACTCTGTCTTTTCATGCCTTAGAGCTTCAGGGACCACTTCTGAGGAGGGGAATATTGGCAATATTGCGCTTGCTCAGTGGTTCTTGTTTTATTATTTTTATTTTCTTTCCAAATCACATGAAGAAAATATGTTTCTTTATGGTATTGATCAAGAAGGTGCTTATCTTCTGTAATATCAAGTTGAATGACAGCTGAACAGAAGGTGCTGTTAATAGTAAATTTTCTTTTCTAGTAAAACTGCCACTGAATACTGAATACACCATTCTAATTTAGCTGTATAATATCAAGATTCTTGTATAACTCTCCTGTCCAGACACTAGGTGAAAGTCTGTCCACCATCTGGCTTGTTAAAACATGTTCTTAAAATTCCAGTCAGATTTGAATGAACAAAAACTTAGTGAAATCAGAATCGAATTGACAAGTCACTACCATTCCTTTAGGGACAAAAAGAACACATAATCAGTTTTACTGATTTCTAAACAACCTGTTCTAAGCAGAGACCTGAGAATAATTGGTGATAAATATGGCATCTGTTTGCTGAAGAGAAGTCACAAAGACCAAATATTGCTTATCTGTTAAGCCCAATTTCCTGTAGATAGTGTGTAAACTAATACATAAATTATCACAGTGTTATAAATTTAGCATGTATAAGAAAAAGCAGATGGCATTTCTGTTAACAGACATGCCATTGGAGTATTCAAGAAGCATGAGAAGTCTTTAATCTATTACTATATGCATACATTACCAGTTACTGAGTTGGATTAGAACAACATGGAGCATGCATGACTGACAACTCTTTTTGCTGAGCTTTCAACTTAGAATAAAAGCAAAATGACGTTTTTGGGTTTTGCAGCATTTGCTGTGTTCATTTTCCAGAAGCCCTATTTGGTTCATATTGCAAGTTCTGGGCAGTCAGAACAAAGACACAAAAGCTCTGTGGACCAATACGCACTGCAAGAACTTCAGTTTTCCATGCCAGCAGCAGAGCAGGGTGCATATAATGAATGGTAGTACAAATGGATAGTGATACACTTCAAAATGCTTTGGGCTCCTGAAAGCACTTTGAGCGATTAGAAGCTCTATGGCCTTAAAATCGAAAGTGAGATTTTATTTAAAAATAGAGAAAAAAATATAAAAAATAACAGTTTCTAAAAATTAGAATAACTCCCTCAGTTCAGCACTAGTCTTGGCAAGGTGGGAGAGAGTACTCTCTTTTACATGCTTTTCCTTTTCTTTAAAGAATGGAATTTAGTTGCAAATAGCCAGAAGGGGTGAGAGCAGATATGAGCTCATGAAGAAAGTGAATTTTGCAAATAGAAGATGGAGGTCACAGATTTGGAAATCAGTAAGGAAGCAACAAGACAAAAGCAGAACTGGAGTTAGTGAGGCAAAATTTGCTGTACAAAAACCAGGAAAGGAGTCAAGAAGAGCAGAGATGCAGAAGGAAGTCAAGAAGATGTAGAAGGAGGCAAGGAGTAGAAGATCTGGAAAGCCGCTGTTGAATGCTTACCAGTTCCTTAATTGATCTGGATGTGTTCCACATCCATGGTTATAAGACTCCATTTGGGTTCTCAGCTTGGGATAAACAAATCAGATGATTAATATTCACTCAGTGTCAGTGCACAGAGTGTATGATATCCTTTGCAGAGTATTTAGGTTGCTCCTGAGCCCATCAAATTGTTCAGTCCTGGTAGAGCATTCCTGCCTGGTGCTAAAGAGGCTATTGGAGGTCCAGTGAAGAAAAAACTTGTGCTGTTGGGTCTCTTTTGGCCTGGGGGAGATTCTGCACTGCTTCATTCTTTGGCCAATTGGCATATTTACTGAGCATGAATATTCCCTATGTGTTATTCCCTCACGAAAGTAGGCCTTTGAGGTCAGGTGGTATCAGGCCTTCTAAATTAGTACTGATCTCTTTGGTATAACTAAGTGTATGCTTTTCCAGAGCTCCAGCACTGCCAACACTGATTTAGAGTTTATTGCTCCAGAATACATAAAAGATGAAGTACAAAATATGCATATTTTGGGCAGACATTTTGGAGTTTTTATTTTGCTCTTCCCACTAGATAAAATAACCAGACATTTCTTCTCTCTATTTTCCTTACCGTTCTTGAGCAAGGTTTGAGTTCTGACCTCTTATTCATGGTTCTGCTTTTCTTTCCCTCTTTTTTGTTCTACTGTGCTTTTCAACTGTATCTCAGAGTACTGACTTTTCTCTCATACTATCAAACCTATTGTTTCAGTTATCCTTTAATCAGTTTTGCCAAGTAATAATAGTCTACCACAAAGTGATCTGTTGCTTAGCTACCAGCCTGTCTGGGCAGATGGGTCTTCTGGACAGGCGCCAAAACTCCACCAAAGTGTCTTTCCATGGACAGAGAGAATATTGGGAAGGTTTAATAACCCTTTCTCAAATGTCCCTGCTCCTCACAGTTTTAGTCCCACCTGAAGGTGACAAGATAGCTAGCAGAAATGTCAGCGTTTTGAAAAGATACTCGTAATGGAGATTGCAGTTTGATAAATATTATGGAGAGATATATCTTATTTTAACAGGAATACACAAATTTTAACTAGGTAGATTTTGCCCTTAGGGAATCCCAATGCATTAGATTACTAAACTAAGTAGGTACACACAAGAAAAACAATCTGTGCATATGCGTATAAATACATCTATCTTTCTGGGTTACAGATTTTTTAAGCATATATATTTGTATATGTATAATACAGTAGAAGAAAAACTATCAAACCCATTTTAAGTGGAATCTTATTTCATTTTCCCTGTTTGCATATTTCAAATGACCTTGTAGGATTTGTGGATTTATTACTTACCAGGTCAGGAAAAAAAAGATCTATGTGAAGATTAGACCGTCAAGTTACTATATCATTGACTGCCATTGATTTTTACTTCATAATGAACGTTCATTTTGCAGTGAATAAATAATATCAGAACTTTATAGAATAATTCTTTATAAAAGCAAATCAAAATGAAAGCACAACTTTGAATATATGTAGTATATCTCTGATACATTCAAAAGTCAGGATGTTTCTAAGATGCAATTTAATTTTAGAAACCAAGTTTAAAATGCAGATATCTGCAAATACTTTGTTTAACCCAATCACATTTCAGAGCTATATAAAAGCAGCTAGAGAAATCCAGATTGCAATCTTGGCTAAAAACAAAAACTAAACAGTATGCAAAGCTAGAAAGATAATTTGTGTAACAGGCAAATTAATAGGAAAATTAACAAGGAAAAAAAAAACACTAATCCTAAAACCTTGCTTGTTCGAAGAAGTCCTTTGTGAACAATTGTCACATGGAAAAGGCATTGATTTATCAGTTGAGTTGTCTTCTTAAAAAAACACTTTGCTTCAGAATGCTCTAAGATTATGCAGATACTCCAGTATATTTTTAGCCACAGAATTTGAATTATTAAGATAATTTGCAATATTTAATTTATTTTGTGCAGTATTTGCATAAATCAAATCCATGAAGTCTGCCTGAGTCTCTGATATTCTTTATCTGCGTGTTTGTTGTTGTAGCAAATGGTTTGAAAGAAAGAACCCATCTGTAGAGAAAAGAGTACAACTCCTTCCCTTCTCCTTTCCCTTTCTCCCTTCTTTATGGTATTTACCTTACAGAATTTGCTCAAAATCTCTTGAAATCCTCACCTTTGACCAAGAAGCAGTGGCATGGGGAGCTTTTAAAAGTCCCTGCCCGATGCCTTCTGCCAGGACACGATGCATATTTGATCATTTCCCTTATGGTGCTGACACCTCGCAGGCTTCTCTCCAGGCATTACCACAAGCCAGACTGTCACCTGTGAGACAGATATGCCAGGCAAGAGGTGTACCAGGCAGCCTCTGCCCCCATAACATGTGAGTGGAGGGCCGTGAAGATGAAGGAGGGGTCCCCTCACCTGCGCTTCTCAGCCACTTCCTCAACTCCTGGCGCACATGGAGCAGGGACTAGCGGTGCTCATCCATGGGCACGGATGTCGCCGACTGTAGTGTGTCCTTCCAGAGTTTGCCCAGATGGGGTTTTTGGAGAGGCTCTCACCTACTGCAACAGACTGCATTACCGTTTGGCCACTAGTGGACTCACCCCCAAAACTGAGGGTGTTGGACGAACTGAAATCTGAACTGGCTCTTAAAAAATTGCCCGCAATACTTTCTTTCAGATGGTAATCTACACAAATCAGACCATGGGTGCCATTTCTGGGCTGTATACACACACACACACACACTTTTGTTTGTTTGCTCGCTTGCTTTAATTTTGACTGTTCAACAAGTGAGATGATAGATACACTAAGCAGTCAAGGTCAGGTCATGTTGTATCAAAGCAATCTAACTTGATTATAGGTGAGGCAGGAGACAGACACCAGTGAAAATAAAGGCACAATAAAAACATCTGCCCCCAAATATTTAAAACTGCTTGGAAGAAAGAATGAGAGAATCTTCCGGGAAAAATCCCGAGGAAGCTGCTCCTTGAGGGTCTCCACCAGCGGCCAGGGTCTGCAAGCTCAGGTGTCTCGCATGCTGCTGCAAGAAAGCAAGGCTAGTCTCCCAGAAGACTGCCATGTACCATGAGCACAGCGAGCCCTTGGCTTGGGACAAGATTTTCTGGGCCATGTTGACCCTGTAGCAGGCAGCAAATTTCAGTGCAGGAGAGTGCTAAAGCCTGAGGCTAGGGCTTAGCACTGCAAACAGGGTGGGTCTGCTTATGGTGTAGCCTGATCTGTAGCAAGACAGCTGTTTTGCACAGAGCAAGAGGAAGGTTCTTTCTAGGTAAGTTTCCATGAGTATTTTCATTTTTGGAGCATGTTAGCAAGTATAATCTTGCTTTGCATTATTTTGTTTTTACTTAGTGTGTAGGTAGGTAAAGCATCCCGTCTGTTTTAATTGCATGAGCTGATGCTGCACTAACCTCACGGAGCCTCATGCTGTTCCCTTAATCAGAATGGAAACACGTCGCAGCAAAGTTCGCTCCTCAAAGCAGAGCCATGTCGTCTCTGCACTGCTTTGTTCTCTACCTTTCTGTCCCAAACTCTTCATGTTTTTCCTTACCTACTCTTCCCTGCTGTCCTCCTTCATATGCTTTGATGTTCCCATTAATTATTATCTCATACACTAATTAAAATGTCAGAATAATCACATGTTTAAATACCAGCCTTGCAGTTTCCTCAGAATTACATGCAGATAGGATGAGGAGAAATTAGTTGCCCTGAATCCATCAGACTTCTGGTCAAAGCAGATTATCCTTCAAATCTAAATCATTAACATGCATTTGGCTGATATAAAACAGACTAATATGCATTTACCATTGATAAACTGACCAGTCACTCCTTTCATCAGAAAGAGATGACAGAGCTGCTTATTTGAGAGAAGTCAAGTCTCCAAACTTCACTGTCCTGAGAGAACTTAATATCCAGACAAATGATGCCTATACAAGGACACTCACACATCACTGAACCTGAACATTTTAAAGTATTGCTTTCATTTAAAACAGAGGGAAACCCAAGACACAATATGGTTGTGTCAGAAATAAACCTGCCCTTATTTAGGACTTAGAATTCTCTATCATAACATCTATCATACTTTGCAAAATACCAGTTCATCTGGGTACTTTTCCCCCTTCCAAAATTAAAATATTAATTATATATTACATATGAAACCAATTAAATGAGAGATTTATAATAACTGACTTTACAAAATATGAAGGGAAGTTTTGCTTTACTAAAGAAAAGGAAATCCGTCCCTTTTGTAATAATGATTGTCATTACTGACTGTATAATCTCTATTATTAAGATAATTATTGAAAGATTTCAATTCAGTTCCAAGATATCCCAGTCCAGGAAAATATTTTTGCACCACAACATGTTTAAATAATGTTATTCTTTCAGTTGGATAATGTTCGGTTCTGAGTAGAGGAGGGCGAAGCCGCATTAACTACTGTTTCATTATTGTATTAACAACAGTTCACTTGCTCGTTCTTATAGAACGAGCAAGTGAATCACTTATGCTTCAAAGGTTTTTCTCCTATTTATTGGAGATGAGAGGAATTATTAAACAGAACTCTCAAAAGCAAACCTAAATTTGTCCACTGGAAATCCTTACTGAAGACAGTCATGACCAAATTATCTTTTGATAATTAAAATGATTACGATATTTATAACACAAGGCTCATCTTAGATTTTACAAAGCATGGGTGTCCAAACAAGCCTCACTGAGCATAAAAACTGCTGTTAAGAGACGTGATAAAGTGATAAACATTACTGTAATACCCAGAGTGGTACCCCTAACTGAGCAGGATTGCACAGGAGGGTCAGTCAGGGGCTGCTCAGGATTTCAATGAAACACCCCGGTGGATATCTAGGAAGAATAATATTTAGGCCAAATCCAGGGGCCAATCTGAGTTATAGTTTTAGCCGAACTGAGATGAGGAAGTGACAGCTTTACATCACCTTCTGTTCTTCTGAAGTCTGCACTAAGTGAGGAAATTGATGGTATCTGTTGGAGAAAACTGAGCTCCAGTGCTCTCCAGTCTTGACCAAACGAGGGAGATCTGTCAGTGACCTCCTCCTTACCAAATACCACCCAAGTCTTGCTCTTTCTGTATAATTTCTGCTCCCTGAGGAACTGGAACACATAGGTTTGCTGTATCAGAGTCATCTCTTTCTGCACTGGCAGGACTCATCCTCAAAGCAGAGCCCTGTGAGGAGAAAAAAGAAAAAAAGAAAGACCCTAAAGTTACTAAAAACTGAAAAAAGTTTTCACTTTCAATAATGGCAAATTAACCCGTTTTTCATGAATTTCTGACATTTTGCTATTTTCATCATCTGAACATCTTTTTGCAATAATTTAGACAGTAAAATGAAAAACAAAATGAAAAACAAATGCCTTCAGAAAAAAGAGACTAACCATAGCTTGTTTCTTTACCCCATTTAATATTAACTTTAACTAGGATTTTGTGATCTCTGTGATATGCTCATTCAAATGCTCATCTGCTTTTCTAAGCTGATGACTATATCTCAGTTACTCTGTCTCCTCTAACGTAGAAGAAATTGTTGGTCATCCTTGTTGATCCCCTTTGTACTGTCTCTAACTGTAATTTTTCTAATGTCTTTTTTGAGTTTGTGTGACCAGAAATGTGTCCATTGCATGCAGAAACTGGGCACCCTGTGCTTTAAATAAGTGCTTGAAATGTTAGAACTGTTTTCTGTTTTGTTCCCAATTACCCGGCTGTGGCTTAGCAGGGGACTACATTTTTCAGAATCATCTACACAGTGATTCCCAGAACTCCCTCCTGAGAAAGAACTAATTTTGAGCCCATTACTTCAGATGTATAATTAGAGTTATCTTTTGCAGTGTGGTTTAGCTAGCACCTGTCAATACTAGATTTCACCTGCTGCTATATATTTTTAAGCTTGGTTACTCAGTATTTAGAGCTTCTTCTACAAACCTGGGTTTAGATGGTCACTTCTGGATAACCTTTTTCAGTTAGGAGCTTAAGGGATGCTTTCATGCTGGAACACCTCTCCCCAACTCATTTGTAAATGTTTCCGCTGTTTCTGGTTCAAGAACAGATCTTTGGAGGATCAGCAACTGCATCTTCTCTACGATATAAAGCTGATCTCCTCCTAAAGGTTATTACTATTTTTTAACTAGTTAATCTGTGAAACGACATTCCCTCTTGTCTCCAGACCATTTTAAGGGTCTTCGGTGGGGAACCAATAGTGAATTGAAAATGCAGGTATGGTATCAAAGCTGAACTAACTTCATCCACATTCTCAGCGCCTCCTGAGAACTGAGACTATGTGAGCATGACTCTTAGCAAAATCATACTGCAAATTATGTAATGTACTGAGAGAAGGGAGGTATTTCAAAATCGTAAAGATGATTTAGGAATAAAGTCTCCAAAGCTATTTTGGTATCTAATTCATATCGATTTCATTTTGCATTCAAGTCTAAATTTATTGTGGTTTTCTAACTTTGTGCTTATGAATGCCAAAAAGGAAAATTTCCCTGATGTTCTTTAATGTATACCTAAAATTAATCTGCTATGTCCTTGAAATTTAATTAAACCAGATAGTCTTTTAAATTGTTTGACCACCATATGTTGGGTAAGGAGTAGCAAAATTAAATGAATAAATCACGTTAGAGAGTAAATTAAATACAGTAGTTGAAGCCAGCCTCTCTCTCATTTTCCATGTTGTTAAGAATGAGTCAATACTGACAAAAAAAACGCTTTAACAAAAGTGATCTGGACAGAATGCATGATATGGAAAGCTGTGCATGCAAGAAGAGGAAAGGGCTATGTTACCTATACTTTTCCGCCCGTTTCTTGGTGCAGTAGTATGAAATTGATAGTATTAGTTACATTCTAAACCTGATGGGGTAGAAACAAAAGCCTTACAAAGATGGAAGATGAAGAAGAAAGGCGGGATACTGAGACAAGAATATGAAACCCTCGATTTACCACTTGACTATTAAATAAAATTAATAATCAAGAAAAAAAATCACTTCTTTGTTGATGAAAATTCTTTAAAGCCAACACCTAAAAGTGTTATGTATGGCAACAGAAGATAATATATATAACTGTTTTATAAATCAGGTAGTGTTGAAAATATTTCTGTAGAATACGTTCAGGAAATACGTTCAATTTTCAAACATTGATTCTTCTAAAATACTCAGTAGTATGAACATCCGGGGGAAAAATAGCAAAATACTTTCCTATCGCTGTATCTTCCTTTTCGATTTCTTATGCTAACTTGTGATGCTTTCACCATATCTTCATCAAGGCTAGACTGAGTTATGGCTATATATAATGCAAGACTAACTTCATACCACTTCAGAAGGTTAAAGCCATTCACTTCAGTGATTACTGGATAGAACAGTACCATTGGTGCCCATTGGCTTCAATTTGACATTCAATTTTTGTTTTAAAATCTGTAAATCCATGATTTAAGAAAGTGAATATACTGAATATGATCTTGAGAATAATGAGTGACCACCATCGTGCCCGAGGATACCCCAAACCAGCAGTTTACTAAGCCACTGTGTAAAAGGAAGACATAGCCAGTTTGTTAAGAGAAGGTGTTTGGGACCATAGAATCACAGAATGCCTAAGGTTGGAAGGGACCTCTAGAGGTCATCTAGTCCAACCCCCCTGCACACGCAGGGCCACCTGGAGCACGTGGCACAGGGCTGCATCCGAGCGGGTCTTGAAGATCTCCAGAGAAGGAGACTCCACAGCCTCTCTGGGCAGCCTGTTCCAGGGCTCTGTCACCCTCACTGTCAGGAAATTTTTCCTTAAGTTCCCGTGGAACTTTTGATGCTTCAGTTTGTGGCTGTTTCCTCTTGCTCTGTCGGTGGTCACTAGTGAAAAGAGGCCAGCCCCATCCTCCTCACTGCCTCCCTCCCCTCACTCACTCCCTCCACTTGTACACACTGATCAGGTCCCCTCTCAGCCTTCTCTTCTCCAGGCTGAACAAGCCCAGCTCCCTCAGCCTCTCCTCATAGGGCAGATGTTCCAGGCCCCTGATCATCCTCGTGGCCCTGCGCTGGGCTCTCTTCAGCAGCTCCACATCCCTCTTGTACTGTGGGGCCCAGAACTGGACACAGTGCTCCAGATGTGGCCTCACCAGGGCTGAGTAGAGGATCATGCTTGGGTGAAGATGCTTCCTTCCCAAGAAGGTCGTTGGGATTCTGCATGTCCTCTATAAAAAAATAAATAAAATATTCTCTGACAAAGAATCTAATTTGGGAATTTTTTTCTCCATGAATTTGCCCAAATATGCTTTCTATGCAACAGAATTTTGGAAGACAACCTGCATTTTTAGAGTGTAGATTTGCACTCTGGTGAAGTTGTTTGAGAGAGACTCTTTGACTACGTCTGTCTTGCTAAAATAAAGTACATGGAGGAAAAGCCCTTGTTCCTGAGGCGGAGAATCATGCTGTGGCTATTGAGCACCGTGCTTAGTGATAGCTGCAGTGGAGCAGATGTGTCTTGGAGAAAGTTCATCAGTGAGGGCCACACCACAGCGAGCTAACCCACAAGCAGCATGGAGAAGTACCTCCCAGCTCTCGAGTTTACTGCCTGCCTCTGTCTTTTATTTAGCAGCAGAGAGGGCTCTGCAGTCTCACAGGAAAGATACTGACCTAAACAGATGCATGGATGTCTGCAGGATTTCATTTTGAATCTTCAACAATGTTGAGCTATTTCAGGAAAGAAGGGCAGCACCTCGAGGTCTTTCAGGTGACGTATGATGAGGCTGGACAGCTCTGACTAGGTCAGGTCTTGCCAGTGAGACCGCGGGTGCTGACAGTGCTTAGCAGGGAGACACTCGCCAGACCACAAAGTGCCACAAAGCGTGCAGCAGGGCCGGTGGCTACAGGAGATCTGTCCTGCTAAAAAACATATGGCTACAAGGACTGGAGCCTTTCTTGCATACATAGGCAGCTAGATAATGACAGCAGCTGGAGTCCGTCAGTGATTCTCTCTAGTGCTAAGTTTTTGTCAGAATAGAATATCAAAATCAGAAACAAGCAGCAGAGTAGAAATACAGTGCTATTCTCTTAATTAATTATTCAGTCTTTTTAAGAAGAGTTTTTTTTTTCTGATAAACTTAGAGAAAAAGCTGCAAAGTGAACATTTTTTGCAACTAGCAAACAGCTCCATGTTCTGAAATCAGGTAGCAAACTGATTCAAGCATCCACTGGGGAGAAGGAGATTCAAATCTCCTCAGGCAGAGAAGGAAATTGAACACATACTCATCATATCCTAGATGAACACTGTACTTTTTGTGTCTTGGGTAAATTCTGTACCTACTGAAGCCCTAAATAAAAAGCTGGTATGCGGTGGGCACACTTTTCTCTCATTTTTTGAGAAAGAAATGGCACAGCCAGCTGTCTGTCAGGGAAAATTCAGGGCTGAAAATCCTGTTGAGAAACTAGTGGATACTTGAAGCCAAAGGTCAGGTACTTAAGACCTGAAAGAATGAGATTTAAAGACCCTGCCCTTAATGTTAGATGGCTTCCTGCTCAAGTTACAACAGCGTAAGCTCAGAAATAGGTCTGTAACACTGAAGATGAATTGCTCAGGCCTACACGACAAAGCTGTGACCCAGCAGGACATGGACATCTGGATTCTCCAAGTCCTGGGTTGAGCTCAGTATGTTTTATTTCCTCCCATAGATCGCTCTCAAGTAACAAATCACATATTTTAAAAATGAATAAAGTACATATGGTAACACAGCTGCTGAAAATCTGTTACCCTTTTTAATCACCTTTCATTTTCTGGGTTTGCATTTTAGCTTTCAAATTCAGTAGCAGAAAAATGTGCTAAAAAAGGCAGCTTCTTGCATTGTTAGAGGACATTGCAATGCTACAAAGTCATGCAAAAGAAGCTTACTCTCCAGAACATAGATCTCAGTGGGTTCATTTTTAAAACACTTTACATATTTATATTCACTTTGACGAGCAGAATTACACATTTTTCACAGAGAAAATGAAAACAGCAAATAAATAAAATTGAAAAAAAAAAAGAGCAACATGTTTCTTTCTCTTAATGCTGGTGAGTTTTTGAGATGAAAGGATATAAACCCTGGATAGCTAATCAAACAGGCTTTCAATAGTGCAATTATACACCTGCTCATGAGCACACCACGGAATAGTCTTCATGTGGAAGTGATACAAGCTTAAGAACTCTATTTTATTGCCTATTCTCCTTTCATGCACATTCAACACCATCTCAGAATGACCATTTCTTATCTGGTAACCTTGGGTCATTCTATTACTTATTCACATTTGAATGTCAGCTCCAAGCAGCCAGGTGATATACCTGATTCCAATGTTAGAGCCAAAGGGAGAGAGAAAAAATGCAATTATTGAAAGAGGTGCTCCTGTAAGAGAGCAGTGATTTACATCCTGAATTGATGTAAATTATCCTCTTCCCCTCCCTTCTGCCAAGCCCTGGGGTCAGCAAATGTAGACTTTTTAATATCTTGCCTCTTTAATGTGTTTTTTTTTTTCTTGCAGTTTCTGATTCTGTTAGGATCAGAAGACTGTGGGGTAGTGAGAGATGTGAAGGAGTATTTCCCATGTGTGAATGGGCTCCTTGTCAGCCCAAGGAGAGGTCATTTAAAGGCAACATTGAAATATTTGTCAGTCGAAGAGAGACTCTTTAACTAGGGCAAGCTTTTGGACCTAACATTTCATCCCTTGTGGAACAAAAAAGAATGGAGTTGCTTGTTTGCTGATTCCGCATTCTTCATGGAAGGCTGCCAGCAACTACAGATTGTACATTATTGTGCTATCAGACAGGAGAAATCTCTATGAGAATTCACCAGGACAGTCGTAAGCACTTTGTCACACAGTTATCGTGATGATAACGTTCAGTGGTAGTTTACTCACCTTTCCAAAAACAAGTATCTCCCCGCTCAGCAAGAGAGAGAGAGAGCAGATTTTTGCAAGATGGTGCTATATTAATTCCCATTATTGCACCTAACTCTTGCTAACAAGTACTCAAGTGCTTTGACGCGGTGCTCCTCAGAGCTCCCCTGTGAGTGAGGAGAGCTGATCTATCCTTGTTTCGCAGCTCAGGCACTGATGTGCAGGGGCCATGGCTGTGTGGAGCGTTTGATAAATATGTGATTGGAGTCCAGGGTCCCTGGGCATTCCAGTCAGCTTGGCCAGAGCAGACTCTGCAGCCTACATGGCATCCTTTCCAGAGGAAGCAGGATGAAAGCGACGAGTTGAATTGTGCACACTCAGGTCTCTTCCCTCTGGGCTTGGGATACAGCCTGCTTAAGGCTCAGATCCACAAACATTAGTACTCATCTAATTTCCATGCATTTTCGTGGGCCTTTTAATTTCCTCAAAGGTGTAGCTCAGTTTAGCCCTGAATTTCTATTCAAATGTTGCAACTGTGGTTGCAATGACATAGTCTATCTTTGAGGCATGGGTTTTATATCACAGCTCCAAGAGCTGATTTGCTGAGTGATTTGGAGATGTAGATCCCAACTCTTCAAGTAGAAAGTGTGCTCTATAGACAGGTAATTGTGTCTTATCTTTCCTTTTCATCCTCCAGGAAGATGAAGTTGCTCGTGACAGCCGATTCAATTTCAGTGGCTATGGAATGGGTCACTGTCTCCAAGTCAAAGATGGCACAGCCGTCAAGGCCACTCCACCCAACCCACCTATGGCACCACCAAAGGATTCAGAGTCCATCAAAAAGAAGTTTGTTGACCGTGCAAAAAGGATTGATACAATATCCCGTGCTGCATTCCCACTCGCCTTCCTCATTTTCAACATCTTTTACTGGATTACATACAAAATTATAAGGCATGAGGACATTCACAAGAAATAGGCAACTCTTATTTGCCAGGACTTCTTAGCCAAAGTGATACACATGTAAATAAACAGTGAATTGTCTTTCTGTCATTTGGACTAAGAGTTTCTTTTTCCCCCCCCAGAACACTGAAGAGAAAAAGAAAAAAAAAAAGGTATAGAAAGAAAAGTGATTGCATGAAACAATATGCCATGAAGCCAGTCAATAAGGGTTCACTATATGTACTTTCAGTGTTGTTCTTCCAGATTCAGCATTGATCACACATCTGTAATTGGGGCCAAATTTTATCCGATTTTATCATTAAAATATTACCTTAAAAAAAAAAAAAGAGAATCAGAAAATAAACTATCCTCCTAAAACATCTACCAAGAGACTATGGTGGCTACAGTACAGTGAGTTATAAGAGGACCAAACTTTTTCAGGATAATGTTGCCTTTCTATTTGAAACAAGTCTACTGAGCTACATTCCATGACCATGTCTGTAGTTAGTGGTTTCACCAAGGAGTCCTTTTGTGGGTTGTAAATTATTTCTACTGACAGGGGAGAGAAAAAAAAGAAAAAAAAAGATTTATACTTTACTATCCTTGTGAGTGTGCATTTTAATATTATCTTGCTTTACTAGAATTGTAATTTTGGGGTTGAATTTGTGTGTTGTGTGATTTATTTGATAGTTGACACTCCAAAACCAGTGAAACTGCCCGGTTTATTTTTGTTGGAAGACAGTGCACTTAATTCATTTTATTTCTGCTGATTTTACATGCAACTTGAGGTGCCAAACTGTATTTTACCTATTGTGCTACCCTGTACCACACTACTTCTTAGTAAGAACTTGTTTCCTCAAAGGTGTAGCTCAGTTTAGCATTGAGTTTCTATTACTGCTCTCATTGTAGCTGCAATCAATAGCTCTATAGGTAAACACAACTTGTTTACAGACCTCTAATTTATATCTTTACTCAAAGTGGCTATCATTTTAAATATCATTAATTAACCTAAGAATTTTAAAACTGTACTGTGATTTTCAGAACCTGTTACCTTTTGGTGCCGGATCTGCGTTATTCAAAACCTTGCTACATGTTTTAAAGTAGAAAATTAAAAAAAAAAAAAAGATGGTATTTTTGCTTACACGGAAGAAGACAACCTGTAACATACAATGAATCAAACATTAAAATTTTACACTTGCTGTAAAAGGGTTTATTAAAAAAAAGTATTTGTTCAATTTCAATAAAGCTAAATGTGCTATTAATTTTTTTTTTCATTCTTTTCTTCATTTGCAGCAGGGTGATTTGTTCCATAACCCAGCTCATGCACTGTTTGTTCAGTAGAAAGAGAGTGAAAAGCATCCCTCTGCTGATCTGCTTAGCAAGCCAAATTTTACTCTCTGTTCTGCAGCAAAGGGCGTCTTGTAGATCTTAGGATTATGTTGAGAGTGTGTCTGAAACATGGCTAGGATATGGTGCGATATGAAGCCCTCCAGAGCTGAGCCAAACTCGCACATCTTGTCTGCAGTTGCACAAATCAGGCCTGTGGCATGAGAGATGGGGTATGAGGGATGGGGCATGGGGGATGCTGCCTGCTGCGCCCCAGCTCTGGGCACAGAGAGGAGTCCCTGTCACCGTCACACGTGCTGCTCCCTGGCTACAAGCAGTTAAGAGGGCATCCTCAGCTTGCCCAGGCTTCCCTGCAGCTTCGCAACTCCTGTGAGCTAAAGAGCAAGCCCCATGGGGAGCACCCTATATGATGCCAGAACCACTTCTCTCTACTGATGACTCAGGGCACTTTGCCCTACGTGGGCAAAATAGTGCAGAAAAAAAAACAAGTTAGCTGGCATCACATTAGTCCCCTTCCCTGGAGAGGCCAAAACATGCACCCTATAGTTACAAAGGATGGACTTTTATTTTTTCTCTCAGATTTGGTACAGAGACCTGCAGCCTGTAACTACCATGCTGCATCATTCCCTGAGAATCAGGAAACGAATCTAAAGATTTGGCAAGGTTTTTTTTTTTTTTTTCAATACAATTAGGTAAATCAATGGTAGAAAGACTATTGCACATTTTTTCTCCCCTCAGCCTCCTTACCTTCATAGTCTGTCCTGTCAGCCACAAATGTGGCTGAACTGGCAACAGCCTTTTTTTCCCTCTTTAAGACCATGGATCCAGATGTGGCTGATAATCTTAGAAGAATGAACCTGGAATTAGTCTGACAACTCAGGAAAACCCACCCACATTATTTTGCTCTTCATGGTAAGCTTTTGAGGTAAATTTAGATATTCTAATATTTGTAATTTTGATAGTGTATTTGCTTTTAGTCCTTTTTAGTGTGGGATAGAAACTAATTAATGGATAATTCAGTTGAAGAATATCCCAGGGCAATCCTAATGCCATGGGCTGTAGCAAGAGCTGTCATCTCTGTTCAGGAAGTAAGGAGTCTTCACCTGAGCAAAAAGGTCATAGCTCACTTTTAATAGCAGTGTTTTAAACTTTAAGGTATAACACCAGCATTAATATTAAACCTCATTGCTCAAAGTTTTTGCTAATGAGTGTCAGAGCTCCTAGTTCCACCATATGATTACAGCCCAATGCAGCAGAGTCACAAAACCATTCTCACCTGTTGGATGTCTGCAGGTTTCTTTTTGAGGTGAATCTCATGTTCTTCCAGCGTCCACACCACGAACTCATCTACATGCTTTGCACTACTGGACTATTACCTTTATCTAAATAGTTTGTAAAATTGTATTGTGCTGATTGAGTTTGAGGCATTCTAGCAGTAAGCATGAGAAGATTGCTTTGGTACTGCCTGATATGAAAAATTAGGTTCAACCTTGGGAGTTTTCTCTGTGCACAAAACCCCCCACAGGACTCTCTCTTTTTGATAACAGTGAGAACTAATGGCAAAAGAGAATTAACTGTGAATTTTGAAATCATCTGAGTAAATTTTGGACACAAGTGATGTATATATTAACTAACTGGACAAAGCCACCAGGCACGACAATTGGCAGTGACCACCCAATACAGACAAGTTCACAGCATCCTTGCTTGCGGCTCTGTAAAGCAGCTTGTGCAGAGATGGAAAACAAGCTGGTATTGACTGCTTTCTTCAAAGGACACAGATGACAATGGTGAGATGTAATCTGGACTGAGAAATGAAAGCAATGGGGCTTGCATGTGAAAAGTCAAATAACAAAAGTATTGGGATTTATAGGAGACGAAGGACACAACTTCCCTAAATGAATGTTAAGAGGGGTTATCAGGGAAATAGGACACAAACCCGGTCACCTTGCACTTAGAAATGTGGCGGAACTAAATAGTGAAGCAGTTTCTTTTCAAGTACTGTAAGAGAGGGCAAAAAAAGGCTTAGAGAATAAGTACCAGATAAATACCCTTCATAGAGTAGGAGACACAGAGGATGGAATGAAGGAGATTTTATTCATTTGAAGACCTTCTGTATATTTTGGAAAGTTTGCAAGTTACAATCCTAGCTCATAAGAAAAAAAAAATGAATCTCTTGAGTATTTAAGCTACTTCCATTTATTGATAAAACAATTATAATGACTTCAAATTTGTCAGGAAGTTAAAAGGCTTTACACTTTAAAGAAGCTGACATCAGGTCAGGTCTTTGGCATCTTGTTGTTACAAACTGGGTCTGAGTGGTTCAGTACCAGAGGAGAAAATTTTAATCATCTCTCAATGGATAATGATAAAGCCAAATCAATAAAATGGCCTTTAAGAAAAATCTTGTTGCAATAGGAGGAAAGTGACAAAAAAGTGCAAAGACTACGAGATGAGAGATCTCTTTACCAGTTTTCTTTCTTTTCCTCAATATTTGTTCAAGCTGCAGAGCATCACTTATGTACTGAAACACCGCTGACAGATGTAGCAATAGGAGGGTAAGTGGATTTTGGAGTCTCAGTCATGAATTACCGGCAATTCCTAACACTGACTTGGGTTATTGCTAGGAATATATGATGCCTCTAGGGGCTGGATTTTTTCCAGTGCTATAGAGATGAAGAGTAAGGGCCAGCTCTACTCCTCCATGGGTGCTGTGACTTTCTCATCCTCTCTCACTTCTTCCCCAGCATGAGATTTTTTTGTCTTTGAATATCTTCAGACTTGTCATCGAGATTGGTGGCACAGGTGTTGCTGACCAAAGATAAGGCAACAACCAAAATTTATGGCCTTTGTATCATAGTTAAAAATAAAAAGGGCTCTTCTCTACAGATTGAGAAGGATCATATAGCTGTAAGATCTACGCTACATCTAGTCCACAGCAGTGCAGCCAGGTCATACTGGGACTAGTAACATTCTCAGCCCAGACCAAGAAATTCGACAGTTTCCTGGTGGTGCTAGCAGACATCCTGAGCTCTGCAGTCTGCAGGATGCTATGCAAGGTATATCCCATCATCACAAAATGTGGGAGAAGGGATTAACCATGTGGGAACCTTGCAAAACAGAAATAGTACCACACAACTTTCACAGAATCACAGAATGGTTGAGGTTGGAAGGACTTCTAGAGATCTAGTCCGACCCCCCTGCTCAAGCCGGGACACCTAGAGCAAGTGGAACAGGGTCACATCCAGGTGAATTGTGAAGATTTCCAGAGAAGGAGACTCCACAGCCTCTCTGGGCAGCCTCTTCCAGGGCTCTGTCACCCTCACAGGAAAGAAATTCTTCCTCATGTGGAGGTGGAACTTCCTGTGTTTCAGTTTATACCCATTATCCTTTGTCCTGACAACTGGCCACCACGGAGAAGAGTTTGGCCCCATCCTCTTTACATTCTTCCCTCGGGTACTGAAAGTATTGTGAGGGCATTTGGAAGTAGTTTTGAGAGCACAGGAAAGGACTAAAAAGAACTCTCCTTTGGGCTGAATTGGTGTCTTTCTTTGGCTCAGTAACAGGACTCTAGATCAGCCAGAGGACACATTTCATGGATATATTCAAAAAATCTGACCCAGTGCAGTATTGATTTTTTTATATTTAGAAATAAATTTAATGTGTGGGCATAAAGCACATATGCACAGCTTTCTAATCCTTCTTCCTTTAGAATTAAACTGTGGAATGGAACAAAGGAACAAAAGATCCAGGATGAGATTTGCATTACACAAAGTAGTAGGACAATAAATTCAATGAATCTATTCATTTTCATCATCTATAATGTGGTATCCCTGAAAAAAAAATAAAACGCAAAAAAAAAAACCAGTTTTCTTCCAGACTTTCAAAGTTCTTTTTTTCCAATGCTTTTCAATGTTAATAAATCTTATATTAGAAGATTTTGGAAAGAAAAAGAAAATAAAAATTAGGACTGTTCAGAGCAATTCCTGACAAGGAGAATAATCTCAGCAAAGACACACTTTCTTCCATTAATGCCCCGTGCAAATTTTGTTAAAAAAATAATCTCTGGTTTGTCAGGAAGAATGAAAAAGAAGATATTAATGGCTTTTGAAGATACTTCTCCATGGAAAATGTGAAATGTCATCATATTTAGAGCTGAGGCACAGAACAAGAGCAGTCTCACCAGTTCCAGACAAACCCTCATCTAGCCAATTTACTTCTAATTCCAATCCAGTGCTCACTGAAATCAGAAGGAAAAACAAGTGCTTCATTGACTTCAATAGCTTTTAGATCAGTCCCTAATGAAGGATAAATTTCAAATGCTAAGCAACAGAAATAATCTAGCAGGGGAAACATACAGAGTGTATTATTTCTCTTGAGTATACTCTAAGGAGGAGTAGAAATTGGAGTCAAAATAAGCATCTCAGATAATTAGGAAAACTGACTTTGTGAAATGCACACATTCAATTCTTTAAGTTCCACTGAAACAAACATGCTAAATTAATATCTTTGCCATGGAGAAAGGCTGTGAGGCAATATTAATGAAAAAGCAGTGAATTATGGGGATCTTGTCAGTACTTATCTCATACTCACACTTATGTTTTTACTGGGACGAATTATATAAAATGCTCTCTAGTCTTCTAAGCAGCTATATAACCGATTCCAAAAATAGCTTTTTCAGCTTACTAGAAGATCTGAATTTGACTTTCAACAAAGTGGATTTCTATCACTGGGGACAGCAGATAATGCGTGTTGTACTAGGAGATGGCAACCAGAAGCACTGCTCCTCTTTCCAATATCCAAGGAAAAAAACTGCTAGATCTCTGAGGTGACACTGGAGGGATATATTTAATGAAAGTGCGTTTACATGAGTCTCACAAATTTCCACTTTCACTTTGCTTTGGCATAAAACTGTTTACCTTGAGGTGTCTTGGAGTCTTACCCCTGACACCACAGCAGCAGGATCAGGTCTGTGTCTCGGCACTTTGGAAAATGCCATCCTTATCCCTTGTTTTTTCCAGACTTTCCTTTTCTCAAATCCAAATTCTCTCTGTCCGCCTTTCAGGGTCACCGTGGCAGGACAGTCTGGATCTACCTCTGGAAAATAGCCCTGTTGGTCATTGCATTGTGCCCTCACGGCCCCAGGCGGAGAGATGAGGGCAGAGAAGGTGCTTTGCAGCACAGATGCTTGGCAAGAAAGAAGGAATAAGTGCACAGGGTTCCTTTCCTACCACCCTCTGAGATCTGAAACCCATGACACACTGCCCAGAAGGCTGCTGCATGTCCTGATGCTGTGTTGTGGATGCTGAGCCTGACTCCAGCACTGCTCAGACCTCTTCACCAGCACTTACAACATGACCTGGTCGATGATGTTCAGTGAGGATGTGGCTGTGGCTGCCTCTTCATGGGCTCCGCATGGTGAAGTGTTGGAACAACTACTGCAGATGGAGAATAGAGGATGTGGCAGAGTGTGACTATGCCCCACTATGCCCTATGACTGTGCCGCTCTTCAGGAGACACTTTTGGAAATTGTTTGACACACTGGAGCACTCCAAACTCACCTTCCTTGTTTTCCTTTTCTTCCAAAAAGAGAAAGGGGTTATCTGAATGCATCAAGAAAAACTACATTGTATCAATGTATCATGGATATCTTCAGTAGGGCTAAAGGCCCTTGAATGAGGACATGTTTCTGCAGCAGCCCTGGCCGTGTCAAGATTAACTATAAATATGGTTAACTATAAATAGACTCCTCCACTGGCCCAGAGTGCATCACAGTGAACAAGGCTTTTCCAAGTCTTTATCCTTCAGCAAGGGTTTTCAGTGACGCAGAGGACAGAAGAGCAGAACAAGGGACATGGGGAACACTGGATCTGGCACAAAAAGAACGGAGGGAGCCCAAAGAAGGGTGGAGGTGAGGGGAAGATGGGAATAACACTGCTCTGCAACCCTGTCCTGAAGCCAGAGACCCACTGTGCCAGTCACTGGCAGATAGGCACCCTGAGCAAAGCATGTCAAAGGGAACAGGAGAAAGGAAGTCTCCCAGGACATGAAGTGATCCAACAAAAGCCTTCGGAGCTATTTCAGAAGTAGGGCCAGGAGCAGATTGCTCTTCAGGTCAGGCCTGTGGGAAGGGGAGAACTCACTAAGGAATATTCAGCTCTACAGTGAGCTTCAGTACAACATCAGCAGCAGCCTTGTGCACTGGGTACCATCCCACTAATAAAAACGAAGATCCCACTGCAACAAGACCATCAGAACACATGCACCTGGCAAGAAGAAAACAATGCTGCGTATGGAATCAGAGAGAGTCTTTAGCAAGGATTTTCACTCAGAAAATGAGAGCACCAGCCAGTTATTTCACAGAGGAGACACTACCTCCTTCTCTCTTTGCATTGTTAGGCCTCTGTTTAATGTTATTAAGATGCATGAGAGTCTGGAAATGAAAAAGCCTGTCACTGCATGGTTAAAAACGCCCTCTTAGCCATTGCTTGGAGCATGAAGGAGAGATGTCTATGGTTGCTTTCCGGGGGAGATAAACAAGAACAGCATGGATAAATGTCTGTGATGAGCAAATTAACCCTTAGCAGGGGAGCGCATTTTTCCAGTTAGAAGTTAATGATATCAGGCCTCTAGGACAGATGTGGGAGATCATCAGTACTGCTCCTAACAGGGCTTGCCAAACAGAAAAGGGCTGAAGAGAGGGCTGCTATCAAGCCATTAACTTAAAAAGAAAGAGCTGAAAGAACTGCTTGCTGCAGGGAAATTGGTATCCCTTCCATATATATTATACTCATTGTTATAGGGCCTGAAAGCATGTTCCTTACTTGGAAGAAGGAATATTTTTTTCTTGCATTTTTTTTTTTTTATTTTGCTAGCTCTACAAAAAAACAAAAGAGGTCTTGGTTTTTAATTTGAACTTGGATGCAATTCTGACCATTGCAAGCTGATAGTGAAAAAATCCATCAGAAAACGATCCCAGGCTGCACCTCAATCATCCACTGTTACAGAACATTTGCTTTTCACTTTTGAGTCCAGTGACTGTTTCCTTTTATTACCATAATGCGAACTTTCACCACTGACCCTTCTGTTATGGGTGCAATAAGTGTACAAAAATATACATATATAAAAACTAATTTAGTATTTTAGTCAGATCTTCCTTTCATCAGAATTTGTTCATACAGCAAATTCTTATATTACTTTAGCGACCTTATTCAGGGAACACTGGTAGAGGCTGAAGAGGTTCTTAATATTTCCCTCTCATTTATTAACATTACTTCAGTTTTTAATTTACATGTAAGATGTGCCCCACTAATACTGGCAGTCACATTTTACATTAGACATTTTAAATGTGACCTATTCTGTTTTAAAAAATCATAATTCCCACATGTTTGTTGACTGTATTCCAGGTATTATTGAATCTAATTGAATCTAATAATGTATAGATGCCCATTTCTGACAGAGAGTTTTCATTCATTTCAAACAGCTGCACTGTTATTCTAGCTGTAGCTTTCTGTATTAATACCAGTTGGCAAGACTGATTTTATAACACTGAGGAAATAGGGGAGGATATTTTAGCATAAAGTAGATTTGCATATTTGCTGCTATAATAGCAGAGAAAATTTCAGTGGAAATTAAAGGTTTCTGCAAATTGAAAATACTTGAATCACATTTGTGAACACACATACAGATACACACACACACCCCCTTCACTTTGCCTCCCTTAATCTTATTACAGTATCTCTTTGGCTGATGTCCCTGAAAATTTCACCTCCTATCCAGTGCTTGCCTGTGTTGCAGCACAGAACAATCTACCTTATTTATCTCTGACCTAGTTATGGAAAAGGTCCAAATGTTACCTTCAGCCTGATTAATCTAAGTCTGATCTGCTAATATACTGCCACGGATTAAATATATATAGCATCTGAAATAGCTGAGGCACAGTTTAGACATCCTGTAAATGGCAGCACACAGATATATCTACAGCGATTTCTGCTAAACAGGCATTTTGCCCAGTGCTCTGTGACAAGGTTTCTGGGTCACGGATGAAGAGTCTAGCAGAAAAATGTGATTGTGAGTACCATAGAAGCACAAATTAAAAACTGAGCTAATATCAATAAATGAGAAAGGAAACGTGCACTAATAGGCCTAGAGAGAGCTCTTCAACCTCTTCCCCATGCTGATGCAGGTAGAAGAGCCACAGTCACTCTGACAGACTCCCAGAGCCCTGGCTCTTGCTGGAGAGGGTCCTGCAAAGCAACCCTGGGTGTCGGGGGCTTGTCCATGCAGGATGCAGCTGCAGCGATGCATTGGGTCTAGGTTAAGCTGTGAGCAATGTTAGTACTTTGAGTGTCCATGAGGAGACTATATTTGAGGTGGTTAATTGTCTCTTAGACATTACTAAATCCCTTATTTCATGCTGGTGTCCTCAAACTGTGGTTAAATGCCTGTGTGGTCAAACATCATTGTTGTAGGTGCCTTTTGTTACTGTATCATGCACATCTCATCACTGGCCACTGAAGACCTGATGGGTCTACCAACTAGTGTCCTTCCAGCCTGGGCTGGACCAAGTGAGAAAGGTCCTTTGTAAAATGAGACAAATGGAGGAAAATCCATCCCACAACAGTAGGCAGCACACAGCAGTGCTGAGCCATGAAGGCCCATTTTTCCTACAAACTGGCACAACAGCTAGAGCATGGATTTGTTTGCTGCTCTTGGTATGTAGAAAAATGGCAACTGGAAAGCTAAGAGAAGCAGGGCTTCAATAGACCTAGAAAAGAGCAGTAGAGTGCTGTCAACAAGAGAAGAACTGATGTAGTAAGTAAGTGGAGAAAGTGCTTCCTTTTGCTCATCCCTGTGGTGTTCAAAGGAACACAAGTAGAACTGCACCAAGGACATTATACTGGACTTCCATCATCAATTACTCTTTAATGGAAATCACCTGGCAGATCCCCAATATCAGCTACTTATCTGAGGGGCATTTCTATTATTGGGATAGTCAGCTGGGAGAATGGCCAAGGGTTATTTTAGTTCCATTACCAGGAAGTTTTAATGGGTATTGGACAGCATCTCTGTTTTTTGGATGTATAAATTCATACACTGGACATTCCTACACTGTTCTCCTGTTTTAAGAATGGCAGGCAGAATCAAAAATAACATTAATAAAATAAATAAAAATGTTTCAACTGAAATTATGGATGATAAAGGCAATGGGGACATCTGTTTGTCTTAATAACTCCCACTGGCTGAGGTGAGCCCAGGCCATGCAGCTAGATTCCCCCAGGGAAAGGATCATTCCTCATACCTCCTTTGGGATTATTTCCTCCTGCTTCTGTTCTCTCCTGCCTAGTCAGGAGACTATTTCTGAGGCTCGATCCCAGGAAAATTATCTGATGATTGATGAAAAGCTGGGAAGAAATGAAGAGACAAGTGTCAACAGATAGATTGATAGAAAGCTTTCTCATGCAGAGTATTCTTTAATTTATATACCCTACCCTTTAAGAGAAAGGTTTTGTTTCTCCCTGCAAACAATTTTTTCAACTTCATTAATAACCTTTCCTATCCCTTAGGGTTTTAAAAAAAGCAAGCATTAAATTTTAAAACACTGAATACTGCAGGGGAGAAACAGTTTGTTTTAGAAAGCACCATTGAACTTCTCAGTTTTGGATGCTCATGCTTGTTATAGAAGTTACAGAGAATGCTCTGTTAAAGACTTGCTGGGAACCCATTGCTCCCGTTAATTTCTAGAGAACAGTTGTTTTCTTAATTACTGCACTCCTGCTCCAATGATGGCAGCTTATTGGGAGATTTTTTTCTTTTTTAATTATACCTTTCCAAATCTGCTTACTGGGCTTCAAGGACAGAGCATTTTTTTATTATTATTATTTTCATGCAACACTGGAGCACCTAAATAGTCTGATAAGCTTCAGAAAAATCAGGCTGCCTGTAGTGAATAAATCCTTCAAAAACAGTGATATTATTAGCTCTTCTGTGCCACTGAACAGACGAGCTAAATGCTAAAACCAGAAATTTCATTAAAGATTAAAGGAATATCATTTCACGTTTCACCTGCTCCATTAATATCAAATAGGAATTCTATCTTTAATGACACAACTGAAGTGCAGTGTAAGATTTCAGATATACTATTATTTAATCTCTCTTTCAGAGAAGGAAGAAATGTTCAAAATCCTTGAAGAGATGTGTCTCAGCATGACAATATGTTTTGTCTGACCATTTTAAGTCACTAAGAACATCTTGGCTTTGTGATTTTCAATAGCTCCCTTTCTTCATGCACCACTTGAAATATGTTAAAGGAGACATAATTTTCAGGAAATGCCAAGCACTTATCCTCTGAAAATGAGGCCTCAAAGATTTCTCTGGTGGAATACCCAAGAACTGAGGCACTCAAAATCATTAAGTGCTTTTGGAAATCTCTGTCTTTAGTATTGCAGTCAAACTTCTCTTTTTTTTCCTTCACTGGAGTTCTGCCCTGTCATTCATTTGTAACTCTCTTCAGGTTTTTCACAAACAGTAGTTTCTGAGAAGACCTCTGACTTTTTTCCAGGAGTATGAAATACCCAAGAATATGATAGATTGTGTCTTGTATACTTACAATTGGAAACTTTTAAAGGAAGGACTACAGAAGTTGCCTTTGAACAGGAAAAAAATGCAAAAGATAACTCTCATCAGAGACTTTTCTTAACACATGCCCCACTGTAAAGGCAAATCTGACAGGTGATTCCATCATTTCAATGTTACCTATGTATCTCAGAGGTAACAGATTTTAAAAAGATCCCCAAATCTTTCCCAGTCAACATGTCGCTTCTCCATTATTCTCATTCTACTTTCAGCAGAGTCTTCAGAAGACTGTTAGCATCCGAGAAGCTTCTTCACACATCAAGGTCTAGGTCGTAGTTATGCATTCTGGCAGAAGAAATGCACATCCAGACGTGTTTATCATCTGATCAGATCAGATCAGATGTTACCAGCATCCTGTGCTGGTAACAATAAACTACTGTACACAATATTTTGTGTTCCCCATTTTCTGCTCTTTCCCAGCGTTTAATGTCCTTACTTTTCAATAAGTACATTGGAGTAGTCCAGGGTAGGCTGCATAGCATTGTGAAAAGGCATGAGTACTTTTCTCTTTCTGTGAAAAAGGGAAAACTGACAGCACCACTCTGGTGAAACAGCCAAGGCTTCCTTAATATATTTGGGGAATAATGCTGAAAGGATTGCTTCGGTAAGTACCTTCCCTGCAGATGTCTTTATCATGGTTGTGATGATAGAATTGAATAGATTTTCAACCCATGTATCTGTGCAAAATAAGATTTTGAGTTCCTATTTTAAGGATAGAATAGTAATAATGAATAAAAAGCAATGAAGGTAAAAATATGGATGTCTGCTAAGTTACGACCCCAGGGCAGCTTTACTCCCGAGCTGACTTTCAGGAGCTGAAGTGATGCTTGGTCTCTCTTGCACCTCAGGGAAGGAGTCAGCCCAAGGCTAAGTAAGTGCCTTACATGCCCTGTTTCCCCATGTTCCTCCTCACTGTCCCAGCCCTGTAGGAGAGCATTAAATAACAGCAATATATCCTTTCTTTTGCCTCAAGCTTCCCTGAACCGGAACAGGGCTGAGCTACAGGGGCTGCTTTTTAATTCGTTTCTGGCTTAGCTTTGCAAGGAGGTTGCACATGGCCAGTTTCTGTGAGCTCCCCCTCCCCAGATCCGCGCAGTCCTGCAAGGGCAGGTGGAGATCTGTCCTTAAGCAATCCCAGCTGCCTCATCCACGTGGCTCGCAGATGCTGGGGCAGTTCAGACAGCGCTGCCAAACCCGCGGTGACAGGTCACTGGGTCCCTATAAATGTTAATGTGATGTTTGCGGCTCACGCTGCAGCGCCACATGTACCGCAAGCTGTTTCCTCTTGGCCGAAACCTGAGGTCCCGGGGAATGGGGACATATTCTGCTGTCGCAGACCAGACTGGGGCATAGAATGGGCTTCCGTTCATTTTCAGGAAAGTCTCCCCCAGAGATCACATTACAGTTGCTCTCGGATTCTCAACGCAATCTGTTTTCTGCCTTTTTTTTTTGGTGAGGTAGGCGTGTATAAAGGGAAAAGATCTTAAATGTATAGTCTGAGGCTTTGAAGAGGCATATCCCAGTCTCCTAAATATGCAAGAAATACTGGATATGTGTCAGTCCTGAATAAACACGATACCTCATCCACCAGCAAATAATGCCCACACCCTAGCATTCACTTCCTATCTAATCCTCTTGGCTGACCTTTGAATCCTTGTCCAAAGATTTCTGATCTTCCACTGCTCTGGCAAGAAGATTGCTGAGATTGGCAAAGGTCAGGGAACCTAAGCACTAAGAGAAGGAGTGCAAGTGCAGCTGGGCTCCCCTCCCGCTCTGAGTTTCTTTCAAACCCATTAATTGCTCAGCAGTGCAAACAAATGGAAAACAAACAGTTTCTGCTGGAGGGAGGACTGTAGGCAAACCTAAATTGTTTGGCAAAGACAAGTCCTTTGGAGACTCTCATTTTCCTGATAGAAAGAAAGTTGAAGATTTGTAATGAAAGAAAAGGATCCCGTCATGATTTCTACACGGAGACTGCAGTAATTCAAAAACATAGATTTGAGGTTATCCTGAAATTGTTTCACAATCCCTCACATAATCTTTCAAATCCTCCTACAAACCTAATGTTATCCTTCAGGAATGTATCAGCAAAAGGTTTTTATTTGTTCACTGCTGAAATCTTTTAGGAGTAATAAATTTAACCTTCAGGACCACTACAGTGTTTCTTAAAGACAAGTGAATTTGTATTTTAGTAAACCAAAGAGATTACATTTAAAACTTTTGATGTAAAATGCACTCATTTTAACTTTCTGTTCTAGCAAGACCATCTCATTTGAATTTCTATGAACTGGAGGCAACTTGGTCAATGCACATTCCTCAAGGAGCTGGTGGATTTCCAGGAATATAAAGTCTTGGGATGCAATCACTCTTTGAAGGATTACTTTAGTTTTACTACAGCTTTTTGGAAGCATGCAGAATCATTTGAATATTCAAAATTATTTTTTTAAGGTCTCTTTTGATGCCGGTGTCTTGGACTCTATCTTTCTCTACAGTTTTGAGCCTAACAAACAGACTTGCTTCCTAAAATAACTATCACCTGACAGGATCTTCAAAAGACTCCTCATGTTCTTCCACTACTGTTCATACTGGAGTGCCCAGAAAAATAAAACAGCCTTTTTGGTGAGAAAAACTGATTCAGAAGGTATGGTTTGTACATAGGCACACGCTTTTGCACACATTCATTTCAGCCGGAGAGAGAATCACATCTGATTTTTTACTGAAACAGAATCATCACTCTGGTCAGTATTTTGACGGGGTAGTAGCATTTAAGAAAGGAAGTCTTGGACACTTGTGATCCTCTGAGGAATGGCCAGGAGAACACACAGACATATTGCATCCCCCATAGAACTTTTTCCTTGGAGCCTTGGTTAAAGAACATGCTTTCATCACTAAGGTAGGGTGAATTCCTTCTTTTGCCACTTGTAGTCACATAATCCTGTAGTTCTGGCCAAATTCAACTTTTGCAATTACATTTTCCAAAAACAGAGTAGGCTCAAATCAATAATTAAACAGAATTAGTTAGCACTTCTTATTTAAATTGTATTTTTGAACGCAGACTTACTTAAAGCTGACATAATTTACAGCCATCTCTTTCAAGCATGTTCAGTCTAAACTATAATTTAAATGAACTGGAGAAAAAAAAATTACTTCTATAAGTTGAATCAATATGTCATGAATTGACATACTGCATTAAGCAGTGCAAATAAAATTGGATAGAGCAATTATATATCCTAGGCTACAAGGTGACTGCTGTGTTCTCTGAACCTCAACAGTTGCAGCTTAATGAATGCTGAAGAGCTGAACAGCTCTTGGTAACTCAGTGGTCTGCCTGCATTTTCTGAAATGAAAAAAAGCATTCTTACTGTTATTTTCATGATCTAGGGCTCGGCTACTCTTAGGAATTTTATTCAAAATTACAACATAGTTTCTTTCTAGTGAAATGTTAAGTTTTCTTGAACAACGATATTTTTTTACTGTTTCCAAAGGAATATTTTAAATTGTTTTTTGTTTGTTTGTTTGTTTTAATTCAGTGAGAGGTACTTCATGCTGGTTAAGCTCTAATGAGCTTGGTAAAATAATGGCATAGGTTCCACATTTTCCACATAGTTGAGTTTTACTGGAATCTAGTGCTTAGCTGTGCTTGAAGAAATTAAATCACAACTTTTCTAATTGACTAACAGCGTTCATGTCTAATTTGTCCTAATGATAGTCAGGAATAGGTGAATAGTATATGCCACTCTTAGATCATGCTATTAAGCTAAAACTAAGCTAAAACCCAAAGTATGCACTGCACTGCTTATATAAGATAGTTTTAATTTAGCTGGCAGGTATACTAATAACAGTGTACTGAAACCTATGCCCTGATATCTTCAAGCTATCCAAGTTATCTGAGAGCCTGGCTCCCTCATAATTGCACTGAAATGAAGTTTGTGCTGTTATATGCTCACTGCTATTGTGGCTCTGATTGAACTTGTACTGTTACTGAATTGCTTGAACTTGTTATTATTATTGAATTAGTGAGGCTAAAGCTTGCTTAGATGCACCAGCATGTACAGCAATTACCTCTCTGGCTGTAGTGCAGACACAGCTTTTGTGGGTAATATGGGTAATCAGTAGTGATTTTCTGTCTGAGTCATTTGCACACTACCTTCTTCCTGGTTTCAGGGTGACTGCCCTTCTATACCTACCACACCGGACAAATCCAGACATCAAGGCTCCTTGGCCCAGGTCGCAGGACCTGCACAGGAGGGATTTCTACCCCTTATTTGCTAGTCTTTTGTTAGACAATAACCAAATGCAGAGCAGTCTGGGGCTTTCTTAAAAGTCCAGTGGTTAATGATAACTGTCCACTTGCCACAGACGGTGTTTGCAAGTGTAAAAGCTGGAAGGGGCAATTCCTGATGAGGGGCAATTAAATAAATAAATAAATAAATAAATAAGTAGACAATAAGTAGTTTAATAGTAGTTATATATAGTAGCCAGTAAGTAGTAGCCAATTTTTGTGAAGAGGACTCACTGGAATATCATCCTACTGGAGAAGGTCAATTTTCTTTCAGAGAGCAGCAGTACAAGGTGAGGGAAGAGGTGGGGGAAGGTACGTGAAAGTTGGCAGGAGTATGAACTGAAGGTCATGAATGAATTCCCACCAATCTTGTGCCCTGTGAGCCATCATAGTCTGAAGGAAGGCTTTAGCACACACGTTAAACTTCCAGGTACTACTCTTGTTTTCAGATTTTTTTTTTCTGAAGAGGATTTTTTTTTAAGTATTGAAAACAAAATAATTAGAGATTATCCTGTAATATGCACTTTAGATCGCAGATACAGCCTACATGCTGGTATTTTCTGCGTTTTCAGTGAATTGAATTTTCACTCTCATAATATCCTCTTAATGAAGTTAGTGAATAGAATTAAATTGTAAAGCCTAACTTAAAACATCATCCCTACTGCATCACAAGTACAGATGTTCACCTTAATGGCCCCTAATTGCATAGCTCTTCATATTTCAACCAGCTGTGCTTAAATTCGGATTCTCTCCATTCTGTTGATCCCATCATTTTACTGAGATATTCTGATATTCTACTAGTGAAAAAGATAGTGGCAATATGCATGTGTCACTTTTGTCAGCAATAGGAAAATATCAGAAGAAATATACAGAAGGCAAAAGACAAAATGCAACTGGGGAAAGAGAAGAGGAAGAATCTTAATTCCCCTTTCTGACTCTTGTTGTTCTCTCACTTTCCTACTTAGGAATGACTGATCAAGTATTTGGCCAAGCAGAAAGGGTAGAGAAAGAAAGTCAAGATTGAAAGCCTGGAGTCAAAACATCTACAAGACAGAACTGCAGTGGGAGCTACCAGAGAGGGCGACCTTCTCCTGCCAAGAGTCTTTTAAACTTGGCATGCGTGAAGCACTCTGGGCAACAAGATGAGCCAGTCTCCCTGGCTTGTCATCATCTCCACACTCTCGCACCCACAAAGACTGAGGCAAATGTTATTTGCAAGCACAATCTCTGATAGAGACTCCTGTCATTAGTAACTGGTTATGCTATATATAGGGAACAGAAAACTCAGGGAGCAGAACAGGCACCAACCCAAGTAGTAGTAGATTCTCCCTATTCTCTTCCAAGCTTATAACAGAGTACTAACTTCTTAACAGGATACTTAAATAACCATCTACATCTTCCCACTCATTTCTGCAACCTATATGCAAGCAAGAAGATGAATGATTTTCAGAATCACAGAGTCATGGTAAAAGAAATTACCCTAGCTCATCTACTGGATATTTTTTAGTTTGGTGTCCTAAGATGTTTAAAGAAGATGCTTAAGTACTGTCGCTTTTGGCTTCACTGGCTAACATAACTGAATGTGATCATAAGGTACATGTTTAAAATACCCTGCAAGATATATGAAAACCAGTATTTCAGTAAAGGAGAAAAATAGAATTAATCCCTTTGTCCCCATAAAATAAACATTCCTATTGCAGTAGTTACACATTCCTTTTAAAAACTGCTGACTGGATGACTAGCATATTTGTCCAAGTGCATGTATGTTGCCCTCAAACAGAGGTATCCCCAAGGCTAGAAAAGACAACTGGGAATACTGTGAAGCAGAGGAGGTTTAGGGACATGAAACTTCATTTCTCCTACTGCTAGCGGAATAACTGATTTTTTCTCTCATGATAAAGATTCTTATCAATTGTTTCAGTTTGAGACTAAATAATAATAATAAAAATATTACAGTTCAACAGAGGCAAGCACTTTAAGTAAGCCTATGTTCTCCCTTGACCAGACCACCTGCGAATGCACATAAGCAGAAACTAAGTGCAGATACCCCCTTAAAATCAAGGCTTCAGAAAATTTAAGTGTCCCAGGCAAGCCTTTCGATAGTATCCTAGCGCAGGAAGCAGCCTTACTGCAGAGACCAATACCCATGGTATTTCAGGCTAGCATTTCAGAGGCACTACAAAGAGAGCTGTTTTTTGGAATGGCCTTAAACCCAATGCCTTAGCTGTTGATAACTGCTTTTCTCCCCAACTATATGAAGATGGAGAAGATATGAGAGAGTGGGGAAGAGTAGCTTAAAGGAAGCTGGCTTTACGGAGCCGTTGAATTACCATGCTTATTAACCCAAGGTGTTTGTTTTTAAGGTTACATTTCAAAGAAAGTCAAACACTTTTAGGAACGAAAATGCACAGCTGTTGCTTGTAAATAGCCTTAAGTCTACCCTGCAGTGACACCTTGAGGGGAAAACATTAAAAATAAATAACCAGAACATGCATTTCCATTCAATGCTGAAGAAACAGGAACAGCAAGACCACCTGGATACAGCTGCCTGCTTGCCTTGAGTAAACCATGACAACAAGGGACTTTACAGCTCTGTGCCTGATAAACAGCTTTTGCTAAAGCCGTGCTGTGTCTCAGCTCCACCTGCACACATCCCATATATCTGTGTTCTCACTTTCCTTTCTCTTTTTTTTTTTCTTTTTTGGAGATATAGCTTCCTTTTTTGTGTGTGTGATTGGGATTGATGTTCATTTTTTACCTCATTTCTTCCAAATTTGAAAAACTACCCTTTTTCAGAACAGACGGGTTTTTATTCCTGTTGCAGTTAGAAGAGACTGCTCAGCCACTCAGAAAGCAACAAAAGGCTCAAGCGTAGCCTGGAGGTAAGATCCTGCCATGGGGGTCTGCTCTGGCAGAGGCAGCTGAAGGGTCAGCCCTGCGGTTGTAGCAGGTTGTAGCTGGCCACAGTCAGCTGCTCAGCTCTTGCGTCTTTGCCTCTCATGGGTTTTTTCTTGTGCAGGTTTATCTGTTCTACATCAAAGACTGGTCTCAAGCAGAAGCTCTTATATGGCTATTTCTTCAGTCATGACCCAAAAACAGGAATAGAGAGATGCTCCTGCAAACAGCCACCACTGAAGGCTATGTGGTTTCATCTGCACTGAGTGTAGAGGCAGGTGTTTTGAGAAATGTCCTTTGTGGATTGCTTTAATCAAATTCGCTGCTGGATCCACAGGTCCTGATGTCGGAGGGATAGTCAGTTCTGAGGAAGAGCCGTGGAGATGACACTGTTGCTTTAAAAAGATATTCATACAGAAATTAGCACTTGCATAAGTTTTCCATAGATTGGAAGTATATTGGAAGAATCTCTGTGCTGTGCATCCAAATTGCACATTAACAATCTAAATACTTTACAAACTCTCCCATGGGGCTTTGGTTCAACGTTTCACAGACCACATTACACATCTGTGTGTGTGTATGTATATGTGTGGCCTGCAGTCTTGAGGTTTTGATAGTAAACACAGTCATTTTGAGCTCAGCTAGCACAGGAAGGGGAAGAGGGATCTTCATAATATTACTGTCATATCGAAAAACAAAAGATAACACCGTGTGTGTCTGCAAAGAAGATAAAGGGCACAAAAAAAAATTTGCATGGAAAGTTACGTGCCCTGGCATACTAATCTGAATTAATTTTAACATCTAATGAGTATGTTTAATTTGTAAAGCCTTAGAAAATGCAATTGATGTCATTTGTGAAGGTCACATACTAAGAAAATGAATCTTCATTTAAGTACAAAATTCAGTTTAACCCTACCTGTGAAGCTTCTCCTAACTTTTATAATTAAACCATCTTAAATGCCCCAGACCACCTAAAATATGATTAAAATGAAGGGTCTTGCAGTCAGCCATGTAGTATGGTCAGCAGATCACTTACTGATGCATGAATGAAATGCTATGTGTTAAATTTCCATCAAGATAGACCATGCCACTAACAGCCACATCACAGACACATCATATGTGTCCTGTTTTTGCTGGCCCTGGAAGGGAACAGAAAATATTTATTCTACTCAGTGCAACATTAGTCTCAATTAGCTCAAAATGAATCTACCCCCCAAAAAAAAGTCAAAAAGAAATCAATCCCTTTTTGGTCTGCACTTACAAAACAACAAATGATTTTGTAAAGGATTAGTCGATACTTATAGACCATTATGGGATTCAGCAGGTCGGCCTGTTACTGATAACCCTCCCTAGGAATTCCCACCCACATGGAGTGGGAACAACGGCTGCTTTTCCTGTCTTTCCCGTGCCAGTAATGCCCATGGAGAATGTCATAAGCCCATAGTAAGAAGGAATATGGGGGCTTTTTCATCTGGTCCCAGAGGGACGTGCCGGCTGCCTCCATGCACAGCCAGTGTGGGGCCCACATACTCACAAGCACCGAGGTGGCTGCGTCCATGTCTGGCCCTGACCACCATGTGCGGCTCAGAGGACAGGGGCACCAGCCACCTGGTCCTCATTGTGTCTCTGGGACTCCTTGCAATGGCACCAAAACCCCCACATTTTGGGCAGACTTCTTATACCCCTTAGTAACCATCAGTCCTTATGGGGTGGTCCCTGGTGCTTGGTCCTGGGGGGCATCACCAGCCCTCCTTGTTCCTGCCTGCCCCCCAGATATGTTTCCTTATCACCATCCAACGTGTTTATGTGGACATAAACTCCACAAAGTTTCAGTTTCCGAGGTGCCCACACGACTGCAACACAGCCCTAGAGAATTGACAGCTTGCACTGTACGGATAAGCCTGGTATGAGATGAACGGAGTGCCAGCCTTCATTATCACTTACAGTTTCCCTTTGAGACAAGATGGCTGGATGGGCCTTCTAAAATTGGGTGGAAAACAGCTTTGAATCGTACAAACCGCAACAAATAACGGCTAGCTGTAAAATGCACAGTTTGTGCCACAGGGAAGCAGGGAAGAGAGATATTATAAATGTTTTGGGAACCCATTTCATCCTCTTATAGAAGTTTTTTTCCCCACCACTGCCTCCTCTCCAGTAATGGTTTTAAATAATGCATATGTAATTTTGTTGTTTTATGTTACGTTTTCCTTCTAACAGAGGCCTGGGACTGTGCTTCCCCTGAAATTCATAATCATGAATATAGAGGTTTAATCATTTGCTTCCATAGTATTTGAATATTTAGAAAACATTGTTTACAGCACACATCAATTTTGCAACAACATCTCTTGACTTAATCAGATGGTCAGATACTGTCATGCTTTGAAGTCTCCAGTGCCATCTGTAGAAAGCCCTGCAGGTTGATGTGCCATGCCAAGAGGTTTTGCTTGACAGACCTTATTTATCAGATGGTTTTGTAGGCAGCTCATTACCAAATGATGAACCTTCCTGTCTCTGGGTAATTATAAACTTCCATGTCTGTTGGGTGAGATCAGTTCCCTTATAAATAACTATGGGTTCCTGTCGGGGCGGGGAGGGGAAAAAAAGAGAGAGAGAGAGAGATTTAATTTGACTTTTTACTGCATCATTTAAGAGTAAGCCAGAATTTCAGGTATTTAGTCACAGTGTCCTTCCATTCTTCTGTATGGATACCTCATTAGATTAAGCCAAAAAAAAAAAAATAGTTGTACACTGTAGTGGTCAGCTTTGACAAATGCCAGAACAGTTCAAAGGATTCAGATATACCTTTCCTCCTTTCTAAATTAATATAATTCAATAAATATTAAAAATGGTTGACAGATTCATGTTTCTCAGTTAGGAGCTGTGATTATTATTTTAGAATTGTATGCCTTTCAGCACTATTTTATTCTTTGGATGGAGACCATCCATTACAGTCTGGGTACTAGTTTATTTTCAGGAGCTGTTATTTTTGCTTACTGTTTTATCATTAGGGCTTATTTTTGTACAAATGTGGATGAAGAAATGTCTTTCCCAACAGTTTCCTGTAGGCCAAAGCAAGAGAGTGACAGGAAATTGCATCAGGATATGGATGGCGTTACATCAAGACAGCAGGGGATCACAGCAGGAAAATATGTGCCCATCTCAAGGGGAGCCTGAGCACCCCACGGTAGCATCAGGTCTGCTCCCCTGCACAAGCCACTGCAGCCCGCTAAGGCAGGCAGCACTGCGGAGAGACGATGGGGTTAACCTGCTAGCCTCATCCCTGGAGAAGATGCTCCTAGCCTGGTGTGAGGGGTATGAGGAAACAAGGGAAAAAAACAACTTGAAAAATGCAAGACCTCAGGCTGCAGTACCAGCAAGAGGAGAACTCCCAGTGTGAAAGCTTAACAAGGAAAACAAAACAATTCCTCTCCACAAAGCAGGTTCTGTCTCTGCATTATCTCTGCAAGTGGAATCATGCAACTCTGAAGAAAACATGTATTTTTAAGCTACAAAAATAGCTATGAAATTCACAAATAGAAGTGTGCCATTATCTTGCCTAAATAAAAATCTGGGTGAATTTTCAGAAGTGATGAAACGTCACTTACGTAGGATGCAAATCAGATGTACTATGTTATCCAGCTGGCCATCTGCCTTGTCTATAGCTATGCGTCATTCAAGAGGTGTATTTTGAAATGCTTATATGTGTGTGTATATATGATGTATATAAATTACAGTTAAAATGGAGAAAGAGTTTCTTTGGGAAAATGTATACCCTCACAAATGATGGTTTGTAACTGTACAGTGCTTTAATTAGGAGATTCTAAATTAATACAATCATAGTAAGTATTGACAAGATTTTTATAACAGACTTCTGAAGTCACAACGATAAATAAGCTGTCCTTAAAAATTATTCTGTCAGCCCATCAGCATTGAGCGATTCATTGCAACTCCGCTTTAATCACTAGGTGGCATTTGGCTGTGCTTGGAGGAGTGCAATTATGGACACAAGAAATGTAGTGTTGCATTTCATGGGGAGTGTTGGAATGCAGGCAACAGTTCAGGGACAGAAACAAGGATGTAGGCTGGAAAATGCCAGAACAAGCAAGCGCTAGCCCCCCTCCGAAGCAGTTTCGTGCGCTGCTGGTGCCTCGGAGCGACCGTGCGCGTCACCCAGCTGAGGGTGCCCGTGTGCCCGAGCACCAGCGCTGCGGCCCGTGTCCAGCTCCCTTTCTGCCCTGGCACCATCCCCATCCTTGGAGACCTGCTCATGCCGCTGCCTCACCAAACCCAGCAAGACTGCAGCAGAACAACCCACCCGGAGCTGGGAACCAGCCAGGCGGCAAGTTCCTCTTCCTTTGTGCAAGCCACTTTCGTGCCATGTTTTGCATGAATTGCAACTGTGTGAATTCAGTGCGCCACAGGTACAGCTTTGTTCCTAGGTGAAGAGAACTTATCTCACAATCTCCTGCTGGAATCCAATCTCCAGCTGCAACGAAAGAGCCAAGACCTTCCAGAAAGAGGCCAGTATTTTGTTTGTCAATTGAAGGACAAAGTCATGGCAGAAAAAAAGTCTTTTGAAAAGAAACGCTACATTATGCAGTATATTTTTTCCCTTTGGAAGGGAGAAAAACTGATTGCAATCTGTGTTTTTAATTTTGTTGTTGGCTTTTCAAGGTCTCATACCATAGTCAGGGCCTAAACATTCCTGTAATAGTTTCCATGAATCCCAGGCATGAATTACTTCTGTATGTTTACTATCTGGGCATAGGCAAGGGGGCAGAAAAAAACTTATTTTGTTTTAAAAGCAAGGTTGGCAATGTGCACAACCCTTATCGTACAAAACCAAACACACTTACTAATAATACTGTGAAACAGTAAAGAAAAAGAATTAAGCATATACAATGCTTTGAGGGAAATTAACATTTTCTCAATTACAAAGGCACCAAGTATATCCCTTCTGATTCTTTGTTAAGCTGAAAAATACTACCAAAGATGTTAACGTACATAGTTCACACCAGTCATTTCCCCATCTGTAGACAGATGACTGTCAAGTTGTCCCTTTTGCTAATATTTGCAAAAAAACTGAAGCGTATAAATGAACTACTGGTTATTTAGGCAAAGTCACAGTGTATTTAGTCACCTGAACAAATACCAGGCTTCATTAGTATGCTCTGAGAGAGCAGCCTTTTAGTCATTTCCCGTTAGAATTGCCTCCATCATGCTTCATGTTACAAAGGGGCACATTTTGTATCTGATGAGGAGGTAGCTTCTCAGAAAAAGTCCAGGCCAGAAGCATTTTGTCGAGGCATTTATTTCGTCTGCTCCCTTTTGCATTCCCGCAGCTTCCCGCAAGGGCTCGGGAGCGTGCGGCCAGGAGCACTGGCGCTAACTGTTGCATTAATAAAGTTGTTGAATCGCAGTGACCCGCTACATTCCGTTCTACCTCCTTCACATCGACCTCCTTCGAAGAGCTCCGTGGCAAAAAGCGAGAACTGACACACGGGGCCCTCTGAAGGTGAGGCAGCTGCCCGAGGCTCACGCGTTCACCTCCTCAGCGCAAGCGGTTCCTTACCTGACTCCCAGCCGCCACACGCGCACTGCCGGCCCCAAGCCACAGTGACAGGAATGGCCCCTTTCCCAGGGTATTTGCTCTCAGGTCCGCCGTGCGCATCCATCCACCACCGGCAGCTTTCCTGAGGAAACGGATCGGTCAATTAGTGCTGGGAACAGGGAGTCGTCAGCGGTTCGTGCCAGCAGGGAACGGGGAGGCAGCGGCAGGTCGTGTTAAAAACTGGAAAAGGAGATGTTTATTTTATGTCATTGCAGTTAATGTGACATCTAACTACCTCCTTTCAAAATAAGAAATAATAATAATAAAAAAATTGCTTCTAGTGTAAAGCAGGAACTCTCTCAGTTGGATCAGTCTTAGCCTGACAGCAGCAGAAAAGCACGACCGACCCGTCCCCTGCAAGCAAAGAGATGCCGACAGATTTGTCCCTAGGTCACCAGAAAAGTACTCCCAAATTGGGATCTACCCCTAATTTGGCAAATCTTTTCAATCCTCTGTCACTGCAGACACCTTACCAGAGTGATAGAGAAATATTTTTTTAATGAATTTTAATGAATTAGAGTGTCAAAGGCGGGGGGGGAATCAAAATAATTCACAGAACGATGTCGGTGCTTTACTGCTCAGCTCACAGCGCTTCCAGGGCTATAAGTAAACCAAGTCACCACCGTCCTGGCGGTGTGCGGAGCTACTTCTGCGAACGCGAGTGCTGCCCATAGGGCTGCAGGCTCCGCGGCGCGACCTCTGCCGTGACGCAGTGCCACAGCCGGGCCACGTCCTGCCGCCCGGGGACGTGGCAGCGCCGCGGGGCTACGCAGCAGGGGAGATGAGGGCAGGGAAAGGCCTCGCTAGGGCTGCTGCAGTCCCACAGGAGGCCCCTTCCATGCCGATTTCCAGGATTACGGCGCTGTACCTGCTGTTCTTCTGCTCGGCCTCGTGGGCAGCAGCTGAAGGTCAGTCCCCGCGCGCCCAGTGACACGCGGCAAACAAGACCCTACGGCCCACAACCCTTCCTGTGCCTCCCACAAGGGAAGAGCTGCGCCTCAGACGCCTTTTTGGAGACGGGCGCAGCCTGCTTGAAGCCAGGCATGAGCCGGGCGAGCAAGAGCCACGGCGCGTGGGGAACAGTGCAGCGCCGAGAGTGCATTGCGGGTGCCGATCCAAGGAAAATCCCAGCCCTTACTGCCCTTTTGTACCACAGCATCCTGCATGGCAGGGCTGCAGCGCCACCATATTCTCCCATTTACCCGCAGCATTTTACTCCGTCTTTGATTACTAATCAGGACATAGGCTGTAAAGTAGATTCACGTAAGTATGGCAGGAAGATTTACAGTTTTATTTCTTATCGGAATATTTGAGGGGATGTATTTTGCCAAACACAAACAATATACTGAAATCAGCCCTTTTTATTTTCTTCTGAAAAAAATTTCTTTGAGTTTTCAGGTATCAAATAAACGTTTCCGTTCTTTTTAGACAAATTCTTGTTTTCAAGAAAGCAGAAGGGTAGCTTTAAGTCTTTTTTTTTTTACATCTGTGGAAATGTTTGTNGCGGGTGCCGATCCAAGGAAAATCCCAGCCCTTACTGCCCTTTTGTACCACAGCATCCTGCATGGCAGGGCTGCAGCGCCACCATATTCTCCCATTTACCCGCAGCATTTTACTCCGTCTTTGATTACTAATCAGGACATAGGCTGTAAAGTAGATTCACGTAAGTATGGCAGGAAGATTTACAGTTTTATTTCTTATCGGGATATTTGAGGGGACGTATTTTGCCAAACCCAAACAATATACCGAAATCAGCTCTTTTTATTTTCTTCTGAAGAAAAATTCTTTGAGTTTTCAGGTATCAAATAAACGTTTCCGTTCTTTTTAGACAAATTCTTGTTTTCAAGAAAGCAGAAGGGTAGCTTTAAGTCTTTTTTTTTTTACATCTGTGGAAATGTTTGTGTAACTGCAGTAGGTTGCAAAGAGAGAAGCCTGGTGAGATAAGTGAGACGAGCATTGTAAGTGAGGTGAGTTTTACTCTCATTCTGAACAGATTGCTCAGAGATCCCATCACTAAAGTGAGGTAAATCAATGTGCACCACCTGCAACGCAGAAAGGCCTAGTAAACTGATCAGCATAAAGGAAAAGTCTCTTTAAGTGCATAAGGAGCATTTGAGGAGTTTATGCACTTTAGGTAGCAATGTTGCTTAGCACTGATCGATGTCTTTGAAACCTTGAATCAGCCTGAATCATCTTGCAGAAGCTTCTGAAGTGAATTAAAATGCTCTGCACTAATGTTTTTACCTAAAATCATAGATAAGACCAAAAAGGTATATGAAAGAATTCCTTAAGGAAAGCAAGCTACTTCCCCACTTGTGGTCTGCAAATGATCAAGATTCAAGATTGCCTTGGGCTAACTTACAACTAACTCGTTGGTCATCTATCTAGTGTTGTTCATCATTTCAAACTGGAAAGAAAAGAAGCTTAATTGTATTAAATGGTTCTAATATCACTTTTTTTTTTTTATTAAATATTACCTGACACAGAGTAGTTGCATGCTTTTGGTGGTGGTGGTTTTTCTTTTAGTTTTTTTGAGTAGGTGGGTAAGAGATATAAAATTTCTTGTGCATGATTGACGCATTCAAAACAACTTGATAATTCCATCTGGACATAAGTGGTTAAGTCCAATATTTGACTAAACAGCTTTTGAGCTGCTCATTGTTATATCTAAAATGTCATTTTGGAAGTCTGAAATGTGTACTCCTAAGTGAATCTTTTCTACTGTTTCTACAGTATTATTTATAATTTTCAACCAAAAAGGACAAAAAAAATAGTACTTCGAGTTTGTAAAAGGAATGATGCTCCTCTGCCCTGAAATGATATGTAACTTGAAGAATGATTCCATATAGCTCACCCCAATGCCTGATTTCTCTTTACAACACACCTTTGATATTCAAAGCATATTTGTTCATTCTAGCATTTCTGCATTTAGATAATGAAATATGCAGTTTAACATGAACACTTGCACTCTAGAACATCACTATTAATTATTGGAATGAGCTGAATTTGAATTGGGCGTAGTATTGGGCTGCTTTATTATAAGCAATTGCAAATAAAATTGAGGCATCGTATCTGTTGCCACTGCACATAAAAGGAAATAAGTAAGAACAGAGACTCAAAAATAAACTGTGGATAATTACAAAGTAAATGCAACACAACTTATTGCTGTGTTTACTGTGTATTGGTTCTCTGTGTTTGCTCAGGTTCAGTAAAGTTGCCACCGTTTAAAAGCAATACTAACTGGCAGAAGTTAGGCAGTAGGGTAAGATATGTTGTTATAAATTGGGAACTGCTAAATCTAATGAACTCTGACCTGAGCTCAAAACCAAGTTTTAAATCTTAACATGGATGTTTAGGGATTCAGACCTTGGAAACCCAAAGACTGTTGGAGGTCTAAGGAGTCTACACTCCTTAGATGGGCAAAAGGGAGGCAGGTTATAGAAGGAGGATTTGCACTGGATCCCAAGAGGTGGAAAATCAACATTCAGATGGAAAGGGTAACCATAACCCTAGAAAGACTAATTGCTACCTCCCAGCCATATGAGAAGAAAATGTTGACATTTTGGAGGTTTTGTGATTTAAAAAAAATGAGGGTTCCTATTTTCAAGTAAAAACCTAAAATGTGCTGCTGAAATGCTAGCCGGGAAGGTACGCAGGATGGTTTTAACGAGCCGTGTAAGAGGGCACGAGACACAGCACTGGGCAAGATAAATGCCTGTGAACTGCACAGGAAACACTGACCTGTCCCCAAACTAATTGTATCATCTGGATGATATCTGTACAGAGTGGTCAAATATACTGCAAATTACAATAACTTCAATAAAATGCATTTCAAATAATGTTAGAATAATCATTACAATAACCTCAGGCTACCCTCAGTCAATTAAAAACATTCAAATTCTGGATCAGTGATCTTGTTAATACACTAATGTTCAGACATGCTACTAATTTACAGATGGTTAATGTATTTTTTCAAAGAATCCAGTCTGTTCCAAGTGTTTTTTTTAAAAAAAGTAGTTAAAGAAGGACTCCACTTCAAGGTGACAGAACTCTTTACCTCTTCCATCTTTTTTTTCATACAATATGTCAATTTATTCAGAAAATACTCTAGTTTGTGCAAATTCATATCTTTGAGTGGAAAAATAGAGTGAGGATTTATTCCTTCCCTCAAGCATTTCAAGCATTTTTTTTTTTAGGGAGAAGAAGATTATGTAGATTTAGGCTATTTCAGTGGATTATCTAGTTATAACTTTAGTAGACAAATATTCAAGTATTAGGAAAATGTAATAAAAGCATGGATCATTTATTCATCATCCTGATTATTTCTGCCAATTCCACTTTGTTGTCCAATCCTAAAAGAAGAGGAAACTTTTTAAATTAGCACTTTTTTTTTTTCCAGAGGTAAAACACCTCAGAAACAAAGAATCCTATTTTTCCAGACTCTGGATGAAATACATCAGTCATTCACATCAAGTCATACATACAATCAGTACATAACTTAAAAAAAAAAAAGGGAAGTATTTGAAAAGAATTATACTGATGCACTCTTTCCATAAAATTACAAAATGCTGACCCTTATTTTAATGATACCACAGATTTATTGAGAAGCTGGTATGTACAATGATAGCTGGCACTGAAATAGTTCACCAAGTTTAACAGTGATATGTAAATACTAATATGCTACCTCAGGAATGTAATGGTTTCATTTCTGCATTTGCCCTCCAGACAAGTGAGTTATGCTGTAATGCACATGACCATCAAAATCATATGCAGTAAGCCAAAACTGTAAGTTCTTACACATGTTGGTGAAACAACCAGAACTGACATGCCCAGCTGAGGTAAATATGAATCACGTACTCTGAGAAAGTGAGGCAAGGCGTCCCATGAGCATCAGAAGGCTACGGATTATCCCCACTGGAATCTTTGTTTCCAGCTCTGTGCCTTTTATAAGCTGCCTGCTGAGGAGGAAATAATTGCTATTTATAGGATCATTTCTGTATTCATTAAAACAGTAACATAATAAATTTTTGGAGATTATCAAGATATGTCTTATTCTTTGGAAAAAAAAGGAAAAATGTTCTGTCAAAAAAACCTACTTTCTATCTACAAAGATGACACATAAAGAATTCACAACAATGTAGATTAAAAAAATAGTGGTATACCAAAACCTGTGAAGATCTCTGAGTTTTTAAAAATGAGATGAAGAAGCAGGAAAATGAAAGCAAACTTAAAATGGTTATTAAAACCAACCACTAGTAGAGATAAATAGAGTTAAATTAAGAATGAGTCTTAAGCATTGAAATCTTAAAAAAAACTCCAACATTTATCACCGTAATATGTGAGGATATTCTCAGCTAGGGGCAGGGAAAGGAAATTTTTTTTTCTACATTTTGCAATCACTTATTTGAGGGACCCAGGCACTCAAAAACTTTATCAGAGTGTGTTCTGTATCAGGGACATGCCTTTTATCTGCAGGTTTTCCTATTTAACAGTTATATTCTGTGAAGAGAGAGAATATACCTGTTTCATACATGACAAAACTAGGTAAAGTTCATTTTTGCATTATAAAAATGTCTGGCATAAAGGCTGTCAAGAGGCACCCACTGACACAGTCTGTCATGGGAGGAACAATTCAGACCATGCAGAAACAGTAGAGTCCCACTAGCTAGCGGGGCTTGGAAGTTTTTGCAACTTCTGTTTCTCTTCATGCCTGAGAGCCCTTCAAAGGCAGAATTACCAAAGAAGACGGTTCCAAATATCGGAACCGGGACACTGAGGAGAGCGAAGGAGGACAGGTTCAGCGAGAGCAGGCACAGCATGTTTTGAAGAACTCTTTACAAGCAGATGTCTTTATAGTCTCTGCATACGTAAGGATTGCAGCTGGGCGGATGATTCATCACCTTCCCATTTAGTCAAGGTGGGGGAGTATTAGTTAACCTGAGACTGCTTTAACAAACTGTGGATTTGACCTAAATACCACAGCTAAGCAACACAATTTTGTGAGTGCAGGCTCTGAAGCAGGGGCTGGAGGAACACGAAGCAGTCACTGAAGCGGTTCTTGTTCTGTATGCTTTATAAACACACAGCTGCCATCTTGCACCTATAAATTACGTCTTTCTCAATACATGAAAGGTTGTCACATACCAGAAACCTTAGGTCCAAAGGACCAAAGTGATATCCTCTTCTAGAAGCAATTATTAAGAAGACTAAACAGGAGTATTAAAGCTCCTCTCCCTAGGAGCATTTGGCTGGACTTTCTTTTGCCTTGGAACTCCTGTCCTGAATCAAGATCATCACTTTATTCCCACCCTGCAGGATGTCTAGAATGCAGAGAAAAGGAGGCAAAACCAAACCAAAACACAAGCGAATAAAAACAAATGCAAAACCCTATCTTGCACTGAACTTTATATCTTTTAATCCTTGCACCAGCACTTAGCTTTCACTCCTTTAACTTTCAACTCTTTTGGGAGAATAGGGTGGTGAGGGGAAAAAAAGAGATTATTTGGATACTCCTCTTGCTATCCCTACCCTCTTTTTCTTTAATAGTCTGTAAAGAGTACCTTATTCATGCATAAATACACTAACATTATTTTGTCTCCTTAGCACAGTCAGCATGATTCAAAAAAGAACAGTCATGAGACAGCCATGGTTCCAAGATTGTCACAAGCTGTGGAGAAACAAATTAGTAGCTGAGGGAGAAGGCTTAACTCTTGCTACCATAAACAGCCCAGCAATCTGTTGGTGGATTATAAAAGAAAATCAGAGGTTATATAAAATGGAAGTGCTACCGTCCAACAAAGAGAATACTTCAGAGCAGACAGGTTTTTCCTGAAAAGCCTGAGAGCAAGAGAGAGGCAATCTCTGACATACAACCTCTCTCTGTATACTTCAAATCACCTTTAGAAGTGTTTTGATGGACACAAAAAGAACACTGAAGAATGACAATTTGTGAGAGTCCCAGAAACTGATACAACTAAAAAAAATGTGTTAAATGTTAAATCCGCAAGAACTGATTACTTCAGGACACCAAGAGCCTGCTGGCTGTATATGAAGGCACTAGCCCACACAGGCATCAGCACAGGGTTGTAGAACTTGGACCTGGCTGAGGGTGCTCTGTGCAAGGACTACAGGACTATATCACCACAGCTGATAAAGTAAAGGGTCCTTGGAGGAACTTCCTGAACATTCACCTGGAAGCCTGAAGTCCCAGGGCTCGGGATGGATTTCTTAGCTGTTGCTTCAACCAGGTAATTACAAGCAAAAGTATGCAGGAGTATGTTGTGTGAACAGTTACCTGCTATCAAGAACAGCTTTATTCACAAAAGCGTTTTGCTGGTTGTTATTGTGCCTCTCTGGGTTCAATCCGCTACCAGGGAAAAGGAGATCTACAACAATCAAGCACTCAACAATTTTATCAGGTTATTTCTGGACAACACCAGTCCTCAGGAACTCGGATTGCTGCTGCCATTAATTGACTTCATTTTTCAAATGACTTGCTCAGAAAGCACTTTCAGAGTCCACGGTATGGAAATTTAGAAAATGGAACTCCAGGTGTTTGTGATAGAAACATATTGAACCAACCTAAGTAGTTTTCTTAGTCAATACAATTTGGACTCTCCATTTGAACACCAGAATGTGCCAAGATTAATCACCATGATAGCCTAAACAGACTGAAAGTTAACTTCTTTAGTTGTTTTTACCTCTGAATACCGAATCATATACCTCTAAACAAATTCCCATTCCAGACAGCGTGAAGAAGAGACCCTGCAGAGCCTGAAATATCCATGTTCAAACTAGCTCCCTTTCTTCATGATCTGCATCCTAAAAGAACATACAAGTGCAACCCGCTTCCTCCCCAATATTTCTAGCAGGCCATTTTGGCACATGGAGGGATATTCTCAGTGCTGTAAAAATCTCCTGTGTATATGTGGTATATATACCACTTGTACCACTAGAAATGCAACTTGTGCCAAGTCATCACCCATTACTGTTCCCATGAAAAATCATTGGCAGGAGTCCTCCCAGGCACTAGCAAGTTTTATAATGACCTCTATGGCCACTATGTATGTGACAAAGATCTGCAACGTGAGCTTTCACAACTCTGGAAAAACTCTGACAGGAACGTGTTAATGAAGGAGTTATTATTCTGCTCTATTAAGTATGACACACTCTATAAGTGTGACTCTTTCTCCCTTCCACAATTTCTATTTGCTACTTCTCAATAAGACAAGTGACATCAAAACTCCAACAAAGTAGAAATGGGCAATTTTTTTTAGGAGCTTTTATGCATTCAGCCTGCTTTACTAATTTAATAAAAGGGATAAGAATACCAGTGGAAGTTTCTCTTTAAGAGACAGATGACCATATTAAAGTTAATTACTGCATTCTACCAGGTAGTTAAGTGAGTGCTAATAATAAAAAACAATTGCTGGACTGTTAGCATAAACACAGGCAAGTGTCTTGAGCTGAGTAGTAGGTGAGTTGCTCTGAAAGGTTCTGCTTATCTGGTTTATCAGGCTAGTGTTCTTAAATGCAAGCTTGAGGGTTACACTTTGAAATTCTTCCCTTCATGAAAAAGGGTTTTCAAGAAGATATTTTCTCTGGAAAATTTTAGGAACAATTACATACCCAGCCCTTAAAAAAACCTCTTAACTTTGACTCTTGGATGAACAGAAGAATCACCTTTTTTTTTTTTGTGATTCTTTTGTACCCAGTGAATAATAGAATTTTCACATGTCTGTGACCATTAATGCATCCTTGACATTTTTATGCAAGCTTTCCTTGCATATATTCAAGACTTGAATGCTTTTGAATATATCAAAAGACTACAATCACTAGTTAAATGTTTTCCCACTGTTTTTTTTCCTCTTACAAAATTTGTACTGTTAAAAAAACGCATATAGAGAATCAGTTTAAAAGGTAAATCCTCTTTTAAGTCAGTAAAGAGCTTATCTTTTTCCTTCCAAACTCTGATAAGAGTGCATAACACACTATTTTAACAATTAAAGGTTTGTTTACAGGAAAACTTAAAAGGAAAATTCTGACACCTTTAGGAGAAAGTTGACAAAAACAGGAAGTCGGTGATTACACAAAGAAAAGATAGAAGAAAGCAAGATGGTGGGCTTTTTTTTTTTTTTTTTTTATTTCTGCCATTTATGACACTATCATAAACACGATGGGAAAAAAATTGAACAAACCAGCACCTATGTCAAGAGAGGAGTAGCTGCGAGATTTTGGGTGATTCTCTTCTCCCCACACATAGGTGGTATCTTCTTTAAAGCAGAGATGAGAGGAAAAAGCAGTTGTCCATTATTTAATGTACTTGAGACAGATCAAAATTACTGAAGAGCCGGTAGCAGCAGATAATTCATCTAGGACTCAGAGTGAGCAAGCAAACCTGTGGGCAGGGAGGGGATTAAGGTCCAAGGAGGAACAGTCTCCTCCAGGATTTACCCATGGGCTTAATGCTAGAGTGGGGCTGGGTGCAGAGGTTTATGATAGCAAACACAGAGGAGTTCCTTGACCTCTTGCAAAAGGCCTGATCTAGTTTCTCAAACACGAACAGATCTTTCAAAATATCTCAGAAAGAGAAAAGAGCATTACAGGTCCCATCCTACTTTTTTCTTTCAAGTGGTACTACTAAGTCAAGGTTGTTTCCAAGGCTTAAAATAATGAGACAAGTTGCTGTTGCTTCTATGAATTTCTTGAATCCTCTTCTCCAATTCCAAATTTAAAGAAGGTGCTTAACAAATTTTTTTATAGTTTAGTCTTAAGATTTCTGAAAAAGCTGTTTGTTGCCTGTGTGAACAGCCAGCTTACAAGTTTAATGGCACTATTTTAAAGACTACTTGTCTGATAAATTTTAAATTTTAGTTATTTATCATTCAAGAACTATGACTTTTATTCCAAAGTCATTAAAAAGGTAGTATAAAAGGCTAATAGATAAAAAACACAAATCGGCTATTTTTAATATTAATTTCATGTTAAATTAGGTACAAGTCATCAGCCAAAATACAACTTTATCCCTAGAAATAGCTGAGTTATAGAATGAAGAGTTGCATGAACAAATATCTATGAAAATATAAATACTATTTAGTAATAGGAGAGTATAATTTTATTAAAACTTCATTCAAAATAAATTTTGAGAAAACAGTCTCTAGGATCTGATCAGTTTCCACACAATCATATCAGAATGGAGCTGAGCCTCTGCCATTTTCAAAGCCATTTTCTGGTAAAGGGCACCATTCACTGCTTGATTCATACTTAGCATATTCTCTTCCCGCTCATGCTGAAGCTTCTTTCTGAATTGCTGAACTCCTTCCTTACTGTCCAGGAAGGAGGCCACAGGAGCATCACTGATTTTCTTGGTAGTCCTCTTGCCCCATGTCCCACTCTTTTCAACTTCGTTTTCTTTTGAGGAGAAAGATTTCCTGGAGATAAGCACTTCATTTTCCAAAGCCAGTGCTAACTGGTCAGTAAGTCTATCTTTGCTTCCAGACCTCAAGAGCTTTATATCACTGCTTGGGGGAAGAACTCTAGTGAGGCTATGAAGGCACTGGAACAGGACAGTCACATTTCTGCAAAATAAGAATATTATTAATAAAGTTATCTAAAGCCTGTATCAGAATTAATACTAAACAAGATTCAGCAATAGAAGGCATCTGGGCTGAAATATATGCCCACTGTTAGGGTTACATGAGTATCACTTGTTCCTGTAAGAAGTAAGTGTTTACACATAAAGAACACGTATGATAGTACAAGAGTTTGCATATAGGGACAGGGAAAAAAAAAAAAAAAAAGATTAAAAAGGCATATAAACTGCCACTACCAATAGAAACGCAATACATGGCTATTAGATGGCCCACAGGTGTCTTTTTACTAGTCAGCAGTGATGTAATTTTGCACTTAATTTTGAATGTCTGATTTTTCTTAAGAAGCCAGAAAAGTAGAGTGCTGGCATCAGGGAAGCTACGCCCCTTAAATAAAAGCGTAGCACACTCGACAGAGGGATAGATCAACAGCCATGCTAACTCTAAGGAGAATGCCACGTTTGTAAAATGTTTAAATGTTCCATTCACTGTGTTTGGCCAGACTGGCTTCTCAGAAGATGCTTTTGATAAAGCAGAGGGAAAAGCAAAACAAAAACAAAACAAAGAAAACCCACATACATACAAACAAACAAACAAAGCATTTGGTAATTTTCTCATACAGATGAGAAAGGCACTGATTCTTCCTTAGTTGTAAGGATGAATCATTAAGATGAAATAGTTGTATTTCATCTTAATGGTCCATTATTTTTAAATGAGTTAACAGATATAGCTAAATTTTGATTTGGATTTTTTTTTCCTTGCAAGGACAGTCTGTAGCTTTCACTTATCACAGAAATATATCCTAACTGAATACAAGATCAATGTGTGGAAGAGACAGAAAATTTATCTGCAGTTATAATGAAAATACAGTTAATTAACTGAATATTAGAGCAAAATTGTGCAAATGTGAATATTATGTAACTTACCATGTTAAGGCACTTAATTTTACTGATGGATTTCATCAACCTTTCATTACAGTCTTCATTGTTTATAGAACTTGATTTGTTTTTTTTTCTAAGTCCTAAGACTTTTTTTATATATATAAATACATATTATGTATTTATGCAATGTTATATATAATATATAAACTTAGGATTTATATATATATTTTATAAAAATGCACACCATTGCACTTAAGGACTAATAAAAATGCTTCCCATAGAGGAAGTATTCTGACCCGTACCCAGCTGAATCATAAACAATTACTGACTTGTTTCATATGATGCAAGATAACTATTTCCCGTAATTCAACAATCCAAATCAGGAGAAAAAAAAAAAAAAAAAAAAAAGAGTAATTGAGACGCCAGATTATTTCCTTTACAAACTGTGGTCGATATCACAGATCAGAAATATGCAGAGTTATAAGAGGAACTTCTTGACTTAGTATTATTAAAATTATATGAAAAATATCTTTTCATTTCTTTATGAAAAAGGATTAGATTTAAGTTTGGTATGATCTTGATTTTTAACATCCTCTAAAGAATATATATAAATACATATATTTATTTTTAAATCGACATACATTAAAGAAAAAGTATATACTCTAAAAACAATATAAAATTATGATGCATATCAGTGAAAGAACAGAAGAGAGTATCAAAGTGTTCTGGATAGAACTACTTGTAATTCAGTGTTCTGGCATGGATAAAATTTAACAATGCAATTCTAACAGCTTGGATTTGAAAAGATGGCTGCTTGGATACCGGTTCTGAAAAATACTAAGAATCACTGTAAACATAAAGTTTATACAAAAGAATTTCTATACTTTTAGACTAACTCTACCTGCAAAACAAGGTTAGAACTCCTTCAAATGGAGATTTCTGGGTCCAGTTGAGAACTGTACCATGCAGATTTCCCACTCTCTGACAGAACAGATTGTTCTGGCATTCTTTAAATGGTGTAGACTCCATTTCTCCCAGTAACCAGGAATTTACTGGAGTTAATGTATACTCAGAAGACACAATCTGAAAGGAGAACCTCATAGATGCTGCAAGGACAGCAAGGATATCTTCCAAGGAACCTGCAAGAAAGTTTTTTTTTTTAAAAAAAAAAAAAAAAAAAAAAAAAAAGTGTTTTACCTAAATATTTTGATTGTGTTGTGAAGCAAAAAAAAAGTCTGAACTGTTTTGTTGCATACACTTCTGGTTTTTCTTCACAAGTCTACACCTACAGCATTCAGTACCTACAGCATTCCGTCCTTTGGGAATTTTCCCTAGATTCCTACATCTCTGCTGTCAAGCAAAATGGCTAATTGATTAACAGAGCCCCCACTTAGGGAGAACTGTAAAGATAAATGATAAGGCGAGATAAATGTCACCTTGACAATAAATAAATAAGTAAATAAATAAATAGCCTCCTGTGATACTGTTATATGTTGGCTTTAGCCAGTCAAATACAACAATCGAAGAAGAAAAACTAAAATTCACAACAGACAATCAAAAGAATAGTTGAACAGTCAAGAATAAAAAACTATTCTAGAGCTGTGCGGATGAGCAAAAACGTCAGTCGCTTTACCATTATTTAAGAAGCAATATTATGTCATAAAATAAGCATACATCTAATCAACAGTAAATTTCCCATTTATAAAGAAAATTTAAATAGGCTACAGCATTCTATACTCAGGCTTATCTTCAAAATTTACCCCTCCAGACATGTTTCAGCAATGTTAGCACAAAACCTTAAAGTAACACACTTAATATTTTTCACTTTGGAAAATGTTTTTAGTTCTCTTTTACCCAGCTGTTGGTTTATCCAGATTGTGGTAGAGATGATGGATAAGATAATACAGAAAGCTTGGCTTAGGATGATATAGAATAAAAATAAGAACCATATTCCTATTAACTCAAGTTGCATCAATTCATTTACCTGTACAGTAACTATTATCCCTTAACATCTTCACTGAATATTTTCCATGTGAGATATCTTCCAGACTTAACAGAATTTTCCCACACAATAAAGTAATCTTTTTGCTCTTCTGTAAATCATCACTTTTATGTTTTTGTTTCTTTGCATGTAGGAGAACCATACAACGTACACTATGAAATGCCAGCAATGGTGAAAGGCTGGTAACAGCAATGAATGTTCTGTCCACTTGATTCTTCAAACTTCTCTTATGAAGGTCTTTTTCCAGATCATTCTTGCTATCAAAGTCCAGTTTCATCTTTTTTGGAGGTGGTTCAATCTGACATGAAGAGATAGCCAATGCTGAAAAAGTCTTATTCAATGTAATGATTTTATTCTGACACTCAATAATTGGAGAAATCAAAGTCAAGTCTGGATCCATTACTAAGGATAAACTGACATCACTTAGCGACCTGTGGAAAACCGATATGCGATTATTGGACTCTGTATTTTACCATCTGACAAATAACTTTGTAGATATATACAAGTATTTAATACTTCCATAAGCACCAATATCATTTCATTTCAATTCACAGACTGTGCAAAAGAATATAAATACTTCAAACAACTCTTTCATCCAAGCATATTAGGATTTTGAAATACAGAGTGAATTTTCTAGAAACTTCTAGGTGTTACATGTCCAATTTTAATAGAATGGCAACAAAATTTGGGAGGTTAATTCTCCTCAAAAATACTGCAAATTCCACATAACCCATACGGATGCTCTGTGGTATCTGTACCTTATTTTTAAAGAGTTAATATTATTATAATAAAGAAAGTACCAATTTTACCAAGTTTGAATCCTAAAAGGACACAGCCTTTCTGATATTCTAAATTCTAGATTGTTCTATAGGTATTCAAATAAAATTATATACTATTTTATATCTTTATATTTTCTAAAACCTTAAAGGTGCAGTAATTTCCTGAATTGTATGAAGTGGTTTATTCTGTGAACATGGGGTTATTTCAAGAAATCCTACTATTACCATTTCAATGAACACTTTATTCTGTCAGTCAATTCAGTTTCAAGATGTCACTGACTCTTGAGTGCCTTATAAATGTCTAATTCTTTTCTTTGGAGAGAAGTGTCACCAACTAACAATACAATCTAATATATCTCAGCAATCTTGTCCTAATATGAAGCGCGTGCACACACAAATTAGGAAAGATTTAAAGCGTTGATAGAAGAAAGTCCCTTCCCCCCAAACTGGAACGCAGAAAATCTAAGTTTTGCTGCTGGCCTGCAAGGTAGCCTTTGACAAACGACTTGACCTTTTCTCAACTGTGCTATATTGCTGCTGTTTTTAAAGAACAGTTCCAAATTTTATGAGTATTTCTGAGGTTATAAAGGAATTAGATTAGGATTTGGGTTTTTTGTTTGTTTGTTTGTTTGTTTTTCCCCTTCTTCTTTCTTTTAAGGAGTCATTGCCCTGACAACTGAAAAATAAACACTGGAAAGGCAAAAAAACAGAAAAACAATCGCTTGCCTCAGTGGCTCTTAAAGGGGCTGTCAAGAAGATGAGGTCAACTTTCTTGTAAAGTTATTGCAGGCTGGCAGTTGAGCAATAATACACCTGCAGCTCCAGCAGAATGGCTGAAGGGTGTAATAGGTCAGCTCCCTCACGATCACTTGAATGATTTCCAGTGGCATCAATACTCTTGCCGCTCACCCTACGCCGTCTCGGCTACACGGTTTGTGGGAATATAGGTCAAAAGGTAAGTTCCAGCACAGCTTAAATGCAATGCACACCCTGGGTTTATCTTTTTTCTTTCTAAACTGCCTTCCAGATTAGCCCCTTCTGTCCATTCATCTCTGTCACCTTAACTGGGAGAAATAAGGTCAGCTGAACATTATCTGTTCTTAATAGCATTCGCTATTGGAATCTAGCAATTAAAGTGAACCACTAAGTTACAGGAAAGACTAATTCTGAGCAATGCGTGCCTGTGTGTTCCAGACGGCCTGCATAACCCACAAGCTTAGAAAATACCTTATTTGTTTAGATACCTGACAGTAGCATAATTTAATTGAAAAGCAAAATATTTATCAAGTTGATCAGAGAATTTAAAATGCTTTCTTCTACCGTCTTTAAGCAAATCACTCTGTTTAGACATAGCAAGAAGTTAACACAACAGCAGCAGAAACATTTCAGTTAGAGCTGTATCTACACCACATATTTGGATCAGCACGGCCCTGTCAGTCTGGACTGTAAAGAAGCATGGCTTTTATCACAAAAAAGGCCATCATTAAGAAGTCCCATGTAAAAATGTGGTTATATGNGGCCATCATTAAGAAGTCCCATGTAAAAGTGTGGTTATATGGACACAAGGTTTATTTTTTTTTGGTCAATATAACNGGACACAAGGCTTTTTTTTTTTTTTTTTGGTCAATATAATCCAACCCCTTTATCACATGGAGATGGAAAGAGGCAAGGAGCAGCAATAACACTGCAAAAATACAAATGTGAAACACTATACACAGATGTTCAAGTGAGAAACTTCACTGTTGTTCCTGCAGGGCTTAGTCTGCAATCCAAAGCTTGTAGAACTATGCAATGGAATTAACTGATAAACTTTTATACTTACAAGCTAAATGATTCAATTAGTTTTACTCCAACTATCAATCTGTCATCCACAACACGTTGCCACAATTTCTCTATGAAGTGCTCTGGAACTTTAGCCGTCATCGATGCTTCTTTATTAAGAGAATGAAGAGGATTTTCTGCATCATCCCAGAGAGATACAAGACCTTCCTTATAGAAAAATGTTTGTTTAGACAGATTAAGGGCAGATATTATTTCTTTTTATACCCTGTTACTTAAGGTTTTACCACAAAATGATTGTGGGGACTGCCTTTAAGATACATAAAAGGAAAGCTATATCAACTAGTTTATCCTTCACAAGAGGTCTACAAAACACAATTGCACTTTTTCCTCAAAGTATGTGGTATCATGAGGAATGCAACCTATCCTCTCCTTGTAAACCTGTTAAGTTCAAATCCTGGCCTGTCATACCATTAGCTGTCCAAAACAGATTTAAGGTATTAAAAGCTATTAAATTATAGTGTCAATTGCTTGCTAGGTTTTGTTGTCTGAACTTGACTGACATGAAAGGGATCACAACACAAATTAAAATGAAGATCACCTCCACTCGAAGTACATTAGGATACTTCTGATATAGCAACGGATCGAGATGACATTTCCCAAACACTTACCTTCTCAGTTCACACATCACTTTGCCCCTATTATAAATTGATTTTGCTTACAGAGATACATCACAGTTCATTTTGTTTTGTAGCATGTTAGACCACAAACAGATAAGAAATTTGCAGACAGCAGGTGCAATAAAGATTGTACAATCCCCCTACTATTTTTTACTCTGCTAGAGGCTACTCCTTCTCTGGTTTACCTGTCAGGAGACACTGTGCAAAATCAGCTTCAAGCAAGGAATCACATTTATTCCTTTCTACATTAATTGACAGGCTAACATAACGAACTGGCTTTATTTGAAGCAAATTAGCAAGTTTTGATAGTAGTTGTCTCTACTGGTGAAAACAACAAACAGTTGAGGGTGGCATTGGTATAACTTGAAAGTGATCTCTCTGATCTGCACTCTTTTGAATTTTACCTCTTTTGCAGTTGGTAGAATATGGCTTCTTTCTTGAACAAGATCTATTAACGCCCTGCAAGACTCAAGAATAACCTTCTTTTTGAGCCTTAAATGGTGCTGTAGCTCTCGAATAGAGGTGTAACCAGCCTGTAAAAGATTAAAAATGCTCAACTCTCTCAGACCATGCATTATAGAATACCAGATTCCAAGCAATATTGCTAGACTTGGGGAAGGAGGGTCTAGGGGGAAAACAGAAGGAAAAAAAGAAACAAGACATTTCTATAGCCCTTTCCCAAGCACAGTTGTCAGAATATAGAAACACTACTTATCAGTGGGAATGTATAATCAACAAACAGGAAAACAACAGGGAAACAGGTAAGAAACAGCCAAAATAGGTCAAAGTTCACAGATAGATATTTGCTGCCCAGTCTGACTTTTGACAGCCTTTTCTCTCCCTTAAAAGTAATACAGGAAAAAGACCTGTATTTTTAAACACATTGAAGTTCAAGTTGCAAAATTCATAAACAGTCATGAAGAACCTTGCACCTTAGCTAAGGAAAGTAAACACATGAATGATAAAACTACCAAAATACTGTAAATAGCAAAAGTAAAATGGAAGTTCAGGAAAAATGGAGTGGGGAGGGGGAAAAACAAACACATACACACAACAACAACTTCATCTTATAGTGTGGCATGGAAAATAAGCAGTTCTTATGAACACAGAACCAACCAAAAAAAACAACAACAAAAACAAAAAGAAAGAACATGCACACACCATCACACACACACACTGCTAGGCTGTTGCCACTTCACTGTCTGCAAAATGCAACTTGGATATATTTAACTTAAATGCCACCTACTTATATGCTGAGCACGATATAACCCTATCAAAGCTCCCCTCTGACTGTAAACTACTATTTAACATATGTTAAATACTTAGACATAAGCAACATGAGGATGAGAGAGGGCTGTGTTTGCCTTTTTTTTTTNTTTTTTTCTCTTTGCCTTCAAATAGAAGACAGCATAGAGACCATCATAGCATAGTTTGATCACAAATTCCTAGAAGATCTGAGTTCTGGTGATAACTATCAAAAGAAACATCTCAAGGCTGAATAACATGGAAACTTCCAAAGGTTAAGTAGGATCCATGCATTATTGCATCAAAACAAACACCTCTGAAATACGATTATACTTACATTAGATGATACATATCTGATGTAAGTATTATGAAAGACTCTGTGTCTCTGTCAGCAAAACTTTATCATCAAAAGACATGAGAAGTCTCCAGACAGCAGCTTGTTTTCACCAGAACCAAGTTCATTTGATCCTGGCACAGATTCACAAAACTCTACAAGTCAAAGCCAACTGTTATTTAAAGAGAAGAGAGTCAAGGGAGAACTTGCATGGAACTCCCAGCAGTCAGGGTAGAGCAGACTATCGCAGACAGTCTTCATGACAGAAGTGGAAAAAACAACAAACATCAATTTCTCCCTGACTCACTTCTCCAATAAAAACATAATTTTAACCTTACTGTTTAGATGATTAACGATACAGAGAGATAATTTGAAGGAAACATCAAGTCAGAACTATTTAGTACAAACCTGTAATCTTGTTTCAAGGGCTTGGACTGTCAGCAGACTGTTCTCTTGCAAGCCTTCTGCCATGGGAGTATCATCTTTATAATTAATGCCACTCTAAAGAAAAGATAAACAGTAGAAAGCAAGGTACAGACTACAACACACCACTATAAAAGTATAAAAGGCTAGGGGGAAAGAAAAAAAAAACCCACAAGATACAATTTAAAGGTAAACTACTATCTTATGGAAGGAATTAGAGATGGATGGCACATAACAGGAAGAACCAATTATGAGAAGATATTTAATGTTGACTATCGTCTTAATTAGGAAGTTTTAGCCACAAGCATCATAGCAAAATTTTTACATATGCAAAGCATTTTCAACAGCATTATTTTAATTTCCTAAAAGAACATCAATTCATATTGGTGGTCAAGAAAATTGAATCATCTCTTCATATGAGAGTCATCTCCAAATCTCACAGTTTAAAAAAAAAAAAAAAAAAAAAAAAAGGAATTGTATTAAAACTTTGTGATATTTTGCAACTCAAAGTCACTTTGCACACATGCGGTAAGGAGTCTTCATTTTTTTAATTTAGAAAGCACAAACTAAATAGCTGGAAAAAGCTAAGCTGAACTTACTGCATAGTTGATCTCTCCAAAATCTGTTATTCTGAACGTACTTAACACATCTTCACAGGAGTCATCCTTAAAAAGCAGTAACATTTGCTCGGTTCCAGAGCCAATAAAATCATCTACAAGAACATAATTCACTTTTTGCCATTTGGAAGCAACCTACAGCAGTTGAAGAAAAAAAAAGGCATTAATATATATATATATTTAAATGAATCCTGTATCTCAGATTTAGCTTTGGTGCAACTCATTTTAAAGGGAGAGACCCCTTTAAAGTGTCTAGAATTCAGTATTTTGAATAATTTCAAGTTCTGTTCTTAACCCCATCATTTGCAGCCTGTGTAACTGGATACATTGGCTCTTTAAAGTTCACTTATTCACTTAAATTAGCTCTTTACAGCTTGTTTTCCGATAAAAGAGAATGCAAGTTTTCAGTGTACTCAAACAGATGCATAGTTAAATGTTGTAAAGTTTCATCTGAAACAGTTAATATTCTGAGATGAGCTAAAGACATCATACTTTTGGCAGTCAGGTTTCTCTACTGCATGACACCTAAATATAGCGGAGAAATAAAACTGAGACTGTAAGCTAATTAGGCACACAAAATCCTGAGGACATTTTTTTTTTTTTAATTTTCNTTTCAAGTTCTGTTCTTAACTCCATCATTTGCAGCCTGTGTAACTGGATACATTGGCTCTTTAAAGTTCACTTATTCACGTAAATTAGCTCTTTACAGCTTTATCCAATAAAAGAGAAATGCAAGTTTCCCGATAAAAGGGAATGCAAGTTTTCAGTGTACTCAAACAGATGCATAGTTAAATGTTGTAAAGTTTCATCTGAAACAGTTAATATTCTGAGTTAATTTTCAGAGTTGCATAAACCTTCTTGACAGAGTAATATTATTATTAAAAAAAAAAAAACCCACACATCAAAAAAACCCTACCATTTTAGTAGGTAACTCTAGCTTTCTAAAAATCAGGAGAAAAAGGGAGATATTTTTTCGTGTAATTTACATGAAAGAGTGCTTTCTGTAACAAGAAAGTGAGAATCAAAAAGCTGGCAAGTTTCAAAAAAGAAGGTATCACTTTGAGATGATATTAGTTTCATATCATTCTAACGTAGATTATGTGAGCACACTTATAACCAACCTACAGCTGTAAGTTCTTAACCAAAATAAATTGTGAATTAACTACAGAGATTTTGTCTAGGATTCAGAAAACAAATTATTAAATGAATTATTAAATACTAGAATTCAAGATTCACTTTCAGATACCTGAGAAGCTAATAAAAGCACAGTTGGGTATTTTATAAAGGTTGTTTTAGTAGAAACCTAACAGAATTATTTTAGAGCAGTAAAAGAAAGTTGCTGAAGATCACAAATACCTGGAAGCTGTCTCTCCATATAGCACAGGCATTTCCAGAGGCAAACGAAACGATAAACAGCAAGTTATTACTAGTGGTCACAGCTGTTTTTACTGAACAGGGTTTCTCATATGGAAGCTCACAAACACTTTTAGGGATACCATCTTGGAACCAAATAAGTTGATTCTTGTGAGTGACAGCAACAAGAGATATTCTGAGTTGTTCTCTCAATAACTCCTTCTTGCAGACACAGACAGAAGATACCACCTTGCTGTAAGCATGAGGCATAAAGCTTGTGCCAGTGAATACTTTCTGCGTTTCAACTGCATACGCGAAGAATTCAGTACCCCAGATAGCTCCATCTGAGGTGGAAAACTCTGCTTCATCTTCGCTTTCTGGCAAGCGAGCAGCCCTTACTCCCAAGACCAGGATGCCTTCATCATCGGTTTCACCTGCCCACACAACGGAAGAGAGCTGCAGAGGGGCACTCTGCACAGCGCAGGCGTTGCGGGAGATGTGGAAGAGCCTGTTGCCATGTCTCCACAGGACCAAGGGGCCAGCAAGCAGCCTGACGTCTTCTTTCAGCTCGTAATCCAATTTAAAATGAAAGCACTGCTCAATCTGATTGGAGCTGTGAAGTAACAACAGGAGATATTTGAGAACGTTTTTCCGTTTTTTCTTTTTCAGCAAAACACAAGGAAGAATCAGTCCTGATCTGGAATCTGTTGTACTACCACAACAGATAATTTCAGCTTCTAGGGGATTGCCACGCATGCTGAACACTCCAGAAGACTTTTGGATAAACAGTTTAGCGTCTCTGTCAAAGGCCATTCTCCTGACAGATAAGTTTGTTGTTTTTCCAGCTGCTCCTTCCACATGCTTTGGTCCTGACAGCTGAAACACAAGGACTTCCCCATTGTAGGGCAAAATTTGCTCTTGCTCATGCAGAAGCATCCTTCCTTATATTTTTTTTCACCTGTTCCTCTACAAGATGACAGCAGTCCTCTCCATTTCTTTTTTGGTGGAGCGAGAGGGCTAGGAAGATTTCTCTGCTCAAACATTAACTTAGTTGGACATTCTTCTTCCTACAAAAAAAGAAAAAGAAGGCAATATTTAAATTGTTTTAGGACTAGCTGAAGTGGTTTAGTCTTAAAAACGAGCAAAGCTACACTCTAAAAGACGTATACAGTCCGACCTAGAGAACATAGGACTGACCTACAGTTAACTTTACATGCAGGGCTGGAGAGAAACTAAGCAGCCTCATGTGGATAACCAAAGCGTGGCCGGAACCGAGGCCGATCACCGAGGTCTTAAATCACTTATTTTACCAAAAGGCACATAACTACTGGG